>VXAZ01001688.1:708051-965125 GCA_013399875.1 Gymnorhina tibicen
TCGCGAGGCTCCGCTCCTGGGGAGCGAGAGGCCCCGTAATGGGCAGCGGGGGTAGACTCGCGGACGGTGGCGGGGGCGGCTCGATGAGGCTTCTTCTCCCGGTGTCCGAGAGCCGCAGCGCAGAGCGAGCGTGGGCACCGGCGGAGGCGGTCGGGAGCTGGCAGCAGCGCAGAACCCCTCTCCCCAAAACACCCTCACCCCCGAACGTGCTCGCTGCCAAATACCCTTGACCCAAATGCCCTTTACCCCAAACGTTTTTACTCTGCAAATGCTCTTATCCCCCAAGTGCCATCAGCCTCGCAACACCCTCACCTTCAGTGGTCCTTGCCCTTGCTTCCAAACATCCTTGCCCCCCAATGCTTTTGTTCCAGTCTCCCTCGCTCCCAAACGCCCTTGTCTGCAAACAGCTTCACCCCCGAACAGCACCAACCCCGATCTTCTTGCACTAAAACATCTGCACTCCTAACATTTTACCCCCCAAAACCCTCTTGCTCCCAACCTCCCTCAATCAAGTAATGGGTTTAGCTTTTGGTGCTGCTCAGAACTGTGTTCCACGTCCTACCCCCAACCCCCCGAAACAGCCAGAAAGGCGCCTGGGTCCCTCCCCCTGCCAACACCAGCCCCCAGACTGCTGATCTGACACTGCTCCCCNCTCCCATGCGTCCATCAAAAAGTCCCCCGGCCCCAGACACATCTCAGTGCTAGAAAGCTGTAAAACTAATTTGTCACCTTTGCCCTTCTGGATGTGGCTAAGGGGCAGTGTCCTCCCCTGGTTTTGTGACCCGAACACACTGGCTGTGAGTCCTGCTGCACCGCACTTATCCCCGTATCGGAATGCTTGGGAGATGCATGTATTGCTTCCAGGGCTTGGCAGCAGAAGGACCAGCAAAGTGACTGCTGAGGTAGTAGGACGTAGGGGCTGGGGAAGACACTTGGCTGGTTCCAGGCTTTTTCTGTCATAGTGCTGAACCTACAAATATTTCTGAGACTGTGCTCCTACATGTCCCAAATTCAGAGTGCATTGAGCTATGTGAGATTGAGAAAAGCAGCAAAGATACATCTTTATTAACTCTTTGAACTGTTTGACTTAAAAAGTTCGTGGAGGTCAAATTCATGAATGAAAGAAAAAGACTTTATATTGTAGAGTTATGAAGCAGTGTAAGCGAAAATGGGTTTGGGACTGGGAGTTTGAGACATTCACTTTTCACGCTCATCTGTGGGAGTGGCTTTTACTGTTGTGCATTGTGTGAGAAGCCTGTGTTCGTATCAGCATAGTGGTGGTGGTGCACCGAAACAGGGAGTGAAACAGAAATGAGTGGAAGTGCTTATGGATGCCATGGCTGGGTGTGTTTATCCAGGGACTGTGGCTTTGCTTCTCAGTGTGTGTATCCATCCCTTTGCTAAGTCTGGGGGCACCAAGGGAGGATCAGTGGCCTGACCACGGGCTGTGGCTGGCTACAAACCCTTGATGTCTGTCTTCCATTACCAGGTATTGTGGTGACACGCTGCATGACAAGGGTACAAAACACAGGGTAGTGCCAAATGTCAAACCACGCAAAACTTTGGGTCTGGAGACATCAGCAAAGAAAGTTATGTTTCCATTGCTTAGAAGGTCATTACTCAAAATCTCGTTTCCTTTCCTCTCTTTATTCCCTCCTCGGTGCTGCTACATTCCCCTACATCGATGTTTTGGCCAGGCTTTTCTGGGTTTATACATTCTGCGGATAAAAGGCCTATTGAGGAAATTCCCCATGCACTTCGATCTTTTGCCACTTTACTTCCTAGAGTCTCTGAAGGTCTGAGGCTGTTTTCTCAAGGAAAGCTCTTAATTTAAGTGGCCTGTTAACTGTTAATTGCTGTTCTGTTCTGGCTATTTGCTTGAGTATCATGTCAAACCTGCTGTTCTGGTCTGGAGGCTACACTGGTGATCTGCTCTGATCTCAACTGCTGTTGCTTTCTACTGAGCTATTGAAGACCAAGGTAATATTTCTCTTTTTAATGCAAACGGACATAGCCTTAGATTTAAGGATTTTGTTGAGTAAGGTGTCCCACTTAAAACTGTTTATACAAAAATCTCAATTTTATGGCTGCTAAAAAAAAGAAACTGGAAAAAAAAGGCTGCCCTGAGACTTAGCATCAAAATAATTTTGTTTCTGTTTTTGCAGTTGGAATGTGTTTAGAGGAGAAAAACATCTAAAGCCGGGCAAAACAATGACAAGTTGATGGGTAGGTGGTTAACAGAGTTCTGCAGGAACACCTGTTTATCAAACTGCAAACATCAGTGTGTTCAGTGTAAGCAGAGTTTGAACTTCCAGTGTGCACTCCTAGGCTGACTGGACGTTTGGAGAAAGGTGTGTTATCTGTCTTGAGGTCTGTGCAGGGCGTGCAACAGTGGCAGTGCCAGAGAAATTCCATCCCTAAAAGCAATTTCATTCATTTGTTATGAAGTTAGGTTCTGTTTTCTAGTAACTGTAAAATCAATGCTCTGTTTTGGCTGTTTGACCATGATAGTCACAACAAAATGATAAAACAATGCTGGTGGAATGGATATCATCATGTCTCAGGCTGAGGAGAGCATGGCTGGGGCTGGCTCTCTCATGAGTGTTTGGAGGTTTTTGATTAATGAGAGTTCATTCGGGTATTGAGAGAAGAAGAGACCTCTCAAATGATGCTGAATCTGTTTCCTCAGTATGTAATAGAATGAAACTCTGGGGCTGTCGCTGGACAGTAAGATATTCTGACATGAATATATATTTCAGAGCTCTGCACAAAATGAGGATTTCATGCATAGGCAACACAGTGTGACGAGTCATATCCTGTGTGACCTTGTGCTTACAGTATAAAGTTGTGTAATAATCTATTCTGCTAAATTAATACACAAAATAAATAGAACATACCTCATTTTTATGCTAATAATGATATTTGTCAATTCTAAGCACCTTTAATGCTAAGACCTCAAAGTAAATTACAGGTAGGAATAAACCAAGCTTCGCAACACCGTTGTGAATTTTGGTATTATCATTCAGAGACTAGTTGAAAGGTATCATTATTAATTACTGTTATTTAATTTTCTGTTAATTATTATCTGATTTTCCTACTCTCTGATACTGTTCTCCCTCCTAATATGTTGACAATAAAATATGATCTTATGAAACAGAAAAAAAAAATTAATTTCAGCCACGGGAATGGACAGACCTGCCAGAGCTAAGAGGGAAAATAATACTGACTGATTCCTGAAGGAATTAGCAGAGAATTTTGCCAGTAGGATGTGTTTTATGTGGCTGGAACAGAAAGTGAATTTGGGATCACTGTGATGTGTGGTTCATCCTGTGATGTAACTGTAGGTGAAGGGCTGATGAGACTGTACAAAGACATTAACTGAGGGAACAAAAGAAACCCAAACTGTTTTGTCTAATTCGAATCACAAAGGATAGGATTTGTTTAATTCACGTCTCCCAGGATAGGGTTTCCAAAAGGAGGGATTACTGGCTTAGTTCTACTGCCAGTGGTGAAAATGCCATTTACTCCAAGGAGAGCAGATTTAGGCCACTGACAAGTGCTTTTGCAATCCCGTCCTTTATGTTTGTAAAGTGGGAGTGAAATCTTGCATTCCTGATACTCAGGCGTGTGTTTCTTATAAACTTCAGCACAGGATTTGATTCTCTATCAGACCACTGTATGTGGAGATAGAATAACATTTCTGGGATGAGAACCCAGCTTGCAATGTTCTTCAGCAGCTTTTTCTCCATCTATGGCAGTGAGGTTGTGCGGGCAGGCAATTAGTACAGAATTTGCTCTAACTTATTAATGCATATTTACAACCTTAATTCCAGTTTAGCAGAATGTTTTGTGGTGGAACGTTTACAGAAAGAGCATGTGAAAAAATTATCACTGCATGTATTAAGCACAAAGAAAGCATCCCAATACTGCTGTGTAGGAGCAACTGACAAGACAGAACATATTACAAGAAACTATCTTTTTCATTAAGTCTGCACAAAATGAGGATTTAACGCATGGGCAGCACAGCCAGTCCCAGCGGTTTAGTGCCCATAATCCCACCTTGAAAATGGCTTCACAATAATAATTACTGCTACAAAGTGGACACTGCTTCCCATTTTGGTGGGTCTACTTCACACATAACTAATTGCAGACACACAAGGCAAGGTCTATATTTTCCCCTCACCTAGTTCCAGAAACCTTCCCATAAGATTTCCAGTCTCTAGCTGACAACTTCCCACTTGGCCTTGTTTTGCCACACTAAGGCAGAGTGTGCGGGACAGGCCCCCTTGCTTTGGCGTGCTCCAGCCATCCCTGGACGTTAAGGTGCTATGACACGAATATATATTTGTGAGCTTTGCACAAAATGAGGATTTCACGCATAGGCAACACCGTGTGACAAGTAGTATCCGGCATGACCTTGCAAATGCAGGCTGAGCTCCAGAATAAACAGCTCAGAAGAGCGAGGACTACGGCAGATTCCCAGGATCTGGAAGGAAATCCCAGTGTCTGGTTCCAAGCCTGCAGAGACTCTTCCTACAAAACGTACCTGCTTTACACAGGTGGTGAAATACCCAGAGAACAACAATTTCCAACTACTGTTAGAAAGCCAGGCTTGTTGTTACAGAAAATCCATGGTCAGTGGAACTCATCACAGGGAGCTGAAAATCCTCGTCATGGCTGGAGATTTCACAGCTCCCATGTTCCAGGTGTGGATTGTTGGTTCTCATGGTGTGACAACACCCACATTTATCACTTGTTCAGGCTGTTGTTCCTTTCTCCCAAAAATTTTCTTGCCAGCTTTTTTCTCTTTCTAAGTGAGCAATAGATCGGGATGAAACAATTTTTTTCTACCTTTCTGAAATAAACTGTGACCTTTTTAAAGTTGAAAATAACATATACGTTCGCGGTCTGTATATGGAGATAAGAAAGTATCTTCCCACACATCCCTTTCTTACAGTTCAAAACAACCTGGTGCAATCTGGCCCTTTCTCAGAGCTGTCTTTGAGTATGGGCTGCCAGACACTGGGTAGAGGGCAGGACATTCTTGTTCAGGAGAACTGATATGAGATAGGATCTTGAAATACACATTATTTAGACTGTATCAAAGGTCTAGATGATTCGGGGTTTTTTTGGTTTTTTTTTAATTCTTTCTTGTTAAAATTTCAGTGGGTTTCATAGGTTTTTTAGGCGTAAGACTGAGTCTGCGGCTTGTGGTCTGTTCTGGAGCAAAAATCCCTGCAGAAACCAGCCAGGAAAGGATGTGGAGAGTCCATCTTCCTTTCTCAAAGGCAGGATAGTTGTGCCTTTATTGGTGGAAGTTTGTTCACCCCGTTTTTAGAAACCACAAAGATTTTGCAGTCTTCCTGGGCACCCCATTGACCTAAATCTCCCTTGGCATATTGAATTTCATTACCACTTGTTCTGTCTAAATTGGACAGAAAGAGGAGTCTGTTCACTCCTCTCTGTCTTCTGATATATCCGAAGAACTTCACTGTGTCCCTTCCAGTCGTCCCCTCTCAGGACTAAGCAATCCCAGGTTCTTCCTCTGTTCCTCAGAGGTCACGTTCTGGCCTTGCCCTGGTTAGTCCAGACCCATCCCAAAGGGTTGAGCTGACTTCGCTGGACTCAGTCTAACACCAGCCAGTGCCCTGCCATCTTTCATCAGGATGGGAATTATTTTGGCTTTTTCAGTACTCTTACTGTTTTCTATTTAGTTTCAGTTCTTAGGGTTTCATTATTGCACAAGGCTTGGAGACTACAGAGACAGTGACATCAGTAAAAATGAATAATAAATGTATCTTACTATGGCAGTATTCATTATCTGTAAAATATTTTTTTATTTTCTGAGTTTTTTCTTTCTTCTCTCTCCTTTTCTAGGTGAGGAGATAATTTTAGGTCAATGACAATTCCACTCCTATTTCCAATGTAAGGATAGAATTGTTTGTTGTGTAACACAGGCCCATGCTACATAACTGTCCTATGTATTTACAGGAATAAGTTATTCTGGTTCTGCTTTTTGCTGTGGTCTATTAGGGAAATCATGCCTAAATGGTAGAATTATTGGTAAATAGATGCAGACACAGCAGATCATAAACTCAGTGCATACCTTTTGGCCTAAGACCATATTCATTTTGCTTCTAAAAAGCATTCTATAGAGTATAATATATTCGAAAATATTTCTTAAATTGTGAAGTCTTTGAGGTTGGGATATTCATAAATGTTTGCAGAGCACCTAGAAGTTGTCTCTGATTGGGGCCTATGGGTAATTTAGGAACATAAATATTTAATGGTAATGGTAATTACCCCTTTTTCAGAATAATAATGTCTTTGAAGTTCCATCTTGGATGAGTGAAACCCCCTTAATAAGTTTCTCCCACCACTTTGAAGAATATTTTCTTGTCATTGGAAGCATTTCTGGAATTCATAGTTCTGTATATTACAAAAATGCCACACTTCATAAATTGCAGAAGTGTTTGCTCCAACCTGTCTCCTGCTTAAGGTGCACAGAATTCGGGATGCAAGTGGCACCATGGATTGTGTTCTCTGGGTGTTCCTACCTTGATGTTTTAGCTGAGATCAAGCGTAACATTTGCAGGGATCAGGCCGACATCCAGCACTGGATTTCTCAGTGTGGAGTGGTCTCCCAGAACCAAAACTGAATTCCTCTGGGATTAAACCACACCAGAAACACATACTTGGGAGTGTTTCTTCCCTTGCACCAGACCAGAACATGCAGAGAATTACTTCAAGTGACTAATGAAAACTTGACAGAATATTGACTATATGATACCCACTTCCAAATGGCTGCCATGATGTATTGACAGCAGCACTGGCAAATAAATAATACATATTTTTAAAATTTCCGTAATTACATGTTTACCCAATAGGCCAGAACAGCTCTGTCCCAAGGAGCTGTTGCAGTCTGAGTAAATAATACATGTTTTAAAGTCCATAATTACATATTTAAACGATAGACTATCGAGGAAATAATGCACATTTTAAAAAGTCCATAATTACATATTTACATGATAGTCTGTAAATTCTGTAATTACTTATTTACACAATAGACCATAGCAGCTGTTACAGTCTATTATGGTAACTCTCATAGAATTATATTATGGATTTTTTTATAACTTAAAAAATAAGTATATTTAACTGGAAAATTGTATTGTTAGTCTTAAAAAAACCCTCCACAAACCTCTAAAATAGGAAAAGATGTGTAAAGGTAAAAAGTTAGGGTGATACCGAGATACAGAAGTTCTTATCCCTTCAGTGATAAATGTCTTTTGTTAGCATGAGGAGCTTAGGATTTTTCATTAATTTCAGAATTTCTTTACTTAGGTAGCAGAAATATAAATATGCAACATTCCACGATTATACTTCCCTTATTGTCATGTAGACATTCAATTTGGATAAGCATTCGGGATTCTTAAGTTCTTCAGTTCCTGTTCTGCTCTTATTAAAATCAGTGATAAAACTCCCATCAACCCTGGTTTCAGAAATCATTTATATTGAGGACAGCACTTACACATGTACTTGAAATCAATGGCACTTAAGCATCTTTTAAAAATAAGCACATACTTAAGGACTCTCATGAATTCTGATGGACCGAAACATATGATTAAATGCTTTCCCGAATTGGGATACTGCCTTCCATGGAGGCAGGATTGGAACCTTCCTCCTCCATGGTTTTATTGATGGGCCACGGGTTTTTTGTTGCTCGTGCTGTGGCTTCTCCCCGAGGAGAAGCTTTTTTTAGCGTGTTTAACTCCAGACATACGTGTGTGAGAATTGGTGCTACAGCAAATGCGTTGCTGCTCCTTTGTTCTTTGTGGAGAGCCATGAATTGAGAATTCATCCAGTGTTTTCCATAGCTCAGCGGCTGAATTTATTCCTCATGTTAAAGACTGGATCAATACACCTAAATGAGACTTCTGTCCATAATTACTACTAAATAGCAGGGCTAAATCAAGCAAGTCAGAATGTGACATTTAGCTCAGCCGGACCTTATGCATTTAGTAAGGAAACAGAGTATGAGAGAAACCTTTGATCCCCACTGTTGGTTTCATTAAAACATTGGAGTTAAGAGAATCTGAGCTGTCGGGAGCCCCATTTAAGCCTTGCCATAAACGTGATGAAATATGCAGGTATGTTTTAACGAGGGTTTGAAGGGTGTTCAATTGCTGGTCACACATTTTGACTGAAAGCACCAGGTAAAGGGCTGAAGGTTTTGTCTTTCCTTCACAATGAGCAGTACGGCATCAAACCGGGTAAAGAAATATCCGGTCAGAAACAAAGACGACTTTTTGTCAAGTGAAATATGCAGAAATTGAGTCTCACAGGGAAAGAAAATCCTCAACAAGATACACTTCTGCTATTTTTTGCTGTAGATCCTCCCAGATATTGTTACTGACACCAGTGCACTCATTTGGCTTTTTGGTTAAAGGCCACAGGGAAAGTCAATATCAATAGCAATCCTTTGGTAAAATTACAAAGATGATAGAAGAAATTATTAAATAGCAGGAGCCTAATTCTTATCTCTTCCACGGTGCTTTTTACCTGTGTAAAACAGGTAAATTCCATTACCTGACTGGTCAGTCTTTGTAACCTGCAAATGAAAACAAAGGATGTGTGGGATTAGAGAACCAAAAATCTGAGCCATAGCTTCAGGAACCTTATGTAGGAACCTTATTTAAGTGGTTTACTTTTAAAAGCAATTTCAGTCTTGCATTCTCCACAACAAATTCTTGCATTTGAGAAATAAAAAATGAGAAGACCTCTGTCTCCTGTTGGACAGCCCTGTGGCACTCAGTGGGAATAACCAATACTCTTCATGGAAGCACTATCCCTGCAAAACTGTCAAGGTCAGTTGCTGTGTCATTTTTCTACTCTGTTTTCCATTAAAACATACACACATCAACGTTTGCTGGATTTGTAGCACTTCCAAGTTTCCACTTGAGCTAGCATACAGGAGCTGTCATCTTTTACATGTGCAGCCTGTGCCTGTGAGTTACTCACATTCTTTGAAGGTTTTGTGGATCTGCAGCTTTTCACCAGGTGAATGTTGAGAATTTTCCCTTCTCCCAGCCCTTTGGATTTGCATGGCATCCATCCTTGCAGGCACAGCACCTGCCAGGAGTCCTGTGACATTTTATTGCTAAGGAAAGATTTTTTGTTCATGGAACTGTGGCAGCTCTCTAAGAATTCTGACCTCAGGTTGGAGCCATCCACAAGTGCACAATATAAGTTTACACAAATAAACAAGATGTGTTGCACAATATAAGCTTTATAAGGGAAAGCTTTACTATCATATGCTTTTTGGGCACAAACCAGCTTATTTTATTGTGAAAAATCCCACTGGGGAGCCGGCACAGGGAGTATTACATGAAGAAGGCAGGCAGATTCTGGCACGTTTTATTTGCCAATAAGAAGGACTTTGCACTTGTAATTTTGTTAATTGTCTTAAGTAATTTAAATTCATCAATTATCAATGAGTAATTCTATCTGAAGTGTTTCTAGGAAAAGTTAAAATCCCAGTTGGATTGACACAACACTTTCTCCTTTAGAGATACATAAATTTAGTAGAGTATGTTGTCTCACATGGTATCTTGGAATGTTTTTGAAAAATTAGATTTGAGGCAAAAGTGGGACTTCATTTCTGTCTTCCTGTATGTGATGGGAGAGAATGTGTCCTTTTAAGGAGACAGATCCACACTTTGCTCAGAGGTGCTCCGTGAAAGGGGAAGAGGCAAGGGGCGTGGGCTGCAATAGGGAAAATTCTGACTAGGTTTTAGGAAGAATTTATCACTGGGGGCTGGTCAAATACTGGAACAGATTACCCAGACAGACTGAAATCTCAAACTCGGGCAGTTTTTTGACTCTCTTTTGTAGGTTGCTGTAGGACAGGTTTCGGCTGTGGTCTCTCATCCCCTTGCCCTTGTTCTGCAGGGAGGTTTCAGATTAAAATGTGATGTGCTATATAAAAATAAACTGTTACTATTACTGGTTTGTGGTGGTCCTCAATTGTGATGGAAGAGCAAGTGATTACATCACTTGGCAGCTATGATGACAAATATATATTTGTCAGAAATAGTTATTTACTTTATATGCACTTGTTAGTTTTCTTTTATTGCTTTTTTTATTATAATGGAACTTGAGGACAGAGACGGATTTCTTCCCTGCAGTGTTAACTACAGTAAGAGGTAGCATTATGGAATGTCATCTATTGCCTCTTAGAATGATAAATATTTCTGAGACAAAACATTGTGAAAACCTGTATGTATAAATTCCTCTGTCCCAGCTATTAGGATGAAGAGTAAAACTACAGCTTGCTGTTACTGGGGATTTGTCAGGGACTAAATGACTCCTCTCAGGTAGAGAACACCTCCTGCCGCACACTTCCCATAGCTGCTTTGCTGTTCTTTAAGGTCTGAATTCCAGCAGTGTCTTTTCTATACAGGCTGACGTTTTGCATTTGATACTGCTGAGGAAAACTGCAAGAAACCGAAGAGCAGCCTTTAAATACTTCTTTTCTTGGTCCTTTATAACTTGTTAAATTGAAGAATTTGTGAATATAATACTGAAGTGGCTGTACCTCTTCTACAGCAGTCAGGCAAGAAGGCTTGTATTGCAGGTGGATGGATTGGGACTTGGAGAAACTAAAGGACCTTCCCAAGGTGCCCAAGGAAGGAGGTAATATAGATAACATAGAACTGAGGAATTTTGCCTGTTTTTCCCCATGCATTTGTCAAGAAAAGATGGTGCAGACTGGTCAAGATACTTATTTTCCTTCTGTCTTAAATGTGTTCTGGGAGCTGAACTTGATGAATTTCAGTGGCCGTCAAAGCAAGGGAGGTTTGGCTGCAGCTCTAACAAGTGAGAGCAGTGTGGGGAGGTGTTGTTCAGGCGCTCCCAGCTGTGCTAATGGCCTGCAAACCTGACCCCCTCAGTGAACTGCCAGGCCTCTCTAGTTCAAAGAGGAGAAAGGGGAATTGGGCTGTAGTTAGTGCAGTTCATCTGGTTTCTCTTGCATGGAGCCTGGATCCTTTGTTTTAAAGGATGCTGGGAAAATACCGAGTAGAGGGATGAGGTAAGGGCTGACACGAGGAACAGGAAGTGTCCTATGAGGCAAAATGACCATGGCTAAGAACTTCCCATAGCAGCAGGGCAGAATAGCTCTGGTTATGCCCCACTGAGTCAATTAAACAGTCAATTAAAATTATAGGTGTAAGAAAGACCAGAAAAAAAAATCAGCAAATTTTCAGATACAACAGACTCTTACTTATATGTAAGAAATGTCTTAAATCTTATTAAATATCTACTGCTTTTGTTCAAAGGATGTGCGGTTTTAAAATCCAGCTAAATAACTTTCTGAAATTATAGTCCTTAGATAGCTCTGGGTTTGGTCTTGGTGGTTTTATGGTTATGCATCTAAAATAATAATATCAATACAAACACAGATGCTTTTGGTGGTGCTAGCAGTGCATGTTAAGTATGAGTTGCTCAGGTTTTCAGGAGACACATTTGAAATTCAAAAAGTCAGACTTTTAAAAATTAGGTCTTCACATAACCAAAATAAGGATTTTCCCCAAATGTTTCTATCCTGTCTTTTGAATACGTGATATTTACACACACAAAGAGAAATGCTTCACTGTTGTCCTGTGGATGCATTGTTGAATGAAAAAAATCAAGTAAGAAGTCTTGTTCTCAGAGATGGAGAGTGCATGGAATTGGTCACTGGTGTCATTACGGGCTGGTATGTCTGGCACCTGATACACTTTTCATACACTGGGCAATTCTGGGCAAAAGATAGGTAAATGAGGAGCTTAGTGTAAGGTCTATTAATATTCCCAAGCCTGTGTTTTCACAGACTCCAGCCCAGGGTCTTCTCACAATCACTATGCACTTTTAATGATCTCTGGGTGCATTTTTTATACCCCCAAACCAGTCTTGTACAAATGTAGCCATATATCAAAAATGTGCACATGCCTAGTGACTGGTCTGAGGCTGAAAATTTGGCATTTCCACATCCTCAGCTATCACATAATTTCACAAATACATTTATATTAAGTCAATGGTATTAACACTGTAGCTTTTGTGATAGTTCCTGTAGTATTTCTGAGTGCTATTATAATAGCTTCTCTATCGCCTGCCCCTTTTAATGATTCATAAATTCCTTGATTTCTATGAACAGCAAACTATAATAGCACTATAATCAGGACAGCATGTGAAGGTATAGCAGAAACTTCTGCTGCCTGACTACTTCCAGCTTTCCTTCATTGCCTGACTAAATAGTTCAAAATGAGGTTTCCACTACAATTTGAAACAAGGAACTCCTGAGTTCAACACGAGCACCACTGAAGGAGACCATGCTGAAAATTAAAAAGCAAAATAGACAATAACATGTACCTGATTTCAAAAGGAGTAAATGCAAGAGCATTCACTGTATAACAGGCATATTATTAGCTCTACCATAATTTCTCTCTTTTCCTTTTCCCCTCATTTGGTCCTTTTAACTAACAATTTCCCCTATCCCCCAACCTGCACCTCCTATACACTGCACACACATGTTCTGTCACAGTGATACTTCCCAGGACCTTTTTCTGGGATGCTTTAACAGCTTAATTTGAAAAGACAAAGGGTGTGTGATAAATACTGGATTTGGGGCTCTCCTTTTTGTTTTCCACCTATCAGGACTAAAACAGTCCATAAAAATGGCAGTAAGTGAAACATCATAGGCATGACAGAAATCACAGATGTCATAATCAGGGGTCTCTGTGGGTTTTTTTACTGGGGTTTGTTTTTTCTCCCCTAAGATTTTCAGTCACTGTCTCACAGTGAGAATTTGGTACTGGATACAAAAAGTTTTTCATGAACTAGTGATATACATTTCATTCCATCTCAGTCCTGGTTAAAAGCTGTGACTGTCAGCTGGCCATACCAAGTCTTATGTGATCAGTCTGCTTGAAAGGTGTTCATCACAAAACTCCCCATTTTTCATACCCATCTTCTAGCTTTCTCATCCGGCTGGACAGATCTGGAGAAAAGTCTCCTCACTTCTAAAGAATAGGTGTGAGATGCCTTAATTTCATCAAGAAGCTGGTGCTGCACTGGTTCATGATGAGATGTGCTGTGTAAAGAAACAGAGAGCTGTCAATGTGCTCCTTTCACAAGCTGTTAAGTCATAAAAAAATAAACCTTCATTGATCAGAGTTCATTCTGTATGGAGTGATTTTTCCTGTGCTCAGTTCTGGCCTAACTCTGCATCTGTTGAAGTCAAACTTTTAGCAGAATTAGGCCGATTGAGTACTTTTGAATGTCACACATTTTAAATTTTTTAGGGTTTTTTTAAGTTTTGTGTATCTAATTTTGGCCTTTCTAAAGGAATTTATGGCCAACCTCTTTAAGCATTAACAACCAAACAGGTATGAATTCCATCTTCATTCTTCTGCTTCAAAGCAATACTTGTAATAGCACTGAATGACATCCTGCCTTGAGGCCAGTGGCAGCTGTGGCTGATTAGGAAGGAATGTATAAAGTAGACAGTAGAAAAACCAAAATGGAGATAAAAGAGAAAACACATCATCTCACAGGTATAAGAGAATTTATATATCAAAGTTTGGAGTTAGGTAATCTAATGTTTAGTTGAAGAGATTATTTTCTAGATCGACAGTAACTATATCTGAATTAAATATACAAGTGTTTCTTCCCTCGCCCCATTTTGTTCTGGAGATGTTACCTGCCCACCTGGTCTGTAAAAGGGACTCTGTTCTGTGGCTGGTGGAATTTAGAAATCACCTTCCCTTTTCTTTTGCTCATGCTACGTTTCCATTTTAACTGTCAGTTTCCCATTTCTGTAGCAATTACTACCTCATTCCCCTGCATGCAGCTAATATGTTGGTAATCATTTAATGTAACTTCCCTTTGAAACCAGCTACTGTGCTGGAAAATTGGAAGTTAAAAAATGTGCCCGATTTAAAAGAGCATTCTGTTGCAAGTAGTTTGCGATTTGTATAATTCAACATGTGTTGTTTAAAAGAAAAATAGAATCGATCTCATCTCCAATCTACTAGAGTGTTCAAGTCTATCCAAGAGTTGTGGCTAACGTGATAAAGTTGAGGCTTATACCAAGGATGGCACTGGTTGAGCTGGATTAGGGCTCGTCTTATTCAATACTGTGGTTTAAAATTGGGTGAACTTTGAACAACATTTGCAGATGAAATGCTGCTATCTAGGGTAGTCAAGATTTTAAGTCTGGAGAGGGATTTTTGAAGCATCTGCCAAAATTGAGTAAATTAATAGGCTGATGAGAAATACAGTTCTTGGAAATGTGTATTAGAAAGCTTTTCAAAAATTTTTAACCTATTTTTAGATTCTGTATTAGCTTTAACTTCTTGTGGAAATCTCTGTGTCATCATGGACAGATAATGAAAAATTTGAAATTAATGAAGTACATCAATGTGAGAGACCTGAATTTAACACCTTCCAAGGGTAGAGCCCCTTTGCTTGTTATTGCTGTTAGTTTTATTATCATAAATTTGTCCACACGGAATGAATCTGTCTACACTTCTGCTCTGCCAGGTTTCCAGTCTCTCTGAGTGTACTTCAGTCAGTCTGAGTTTCATCCCGTTTATTTTCATTGATGAGCTGACCAGTTTTTCTCTTTGTAACATACCCTGTCATCTTACTGATAGTTCCCACACTTCCTGACCTGGTACATGAGTTTTCTGTGTATTAACATAGCAGAAGCTTTTCTAGAGAGTGTGGAACATGTGCCCATATATTCCATTGTGATCAGTCACTTGTAATTCTTCTTTTAAAAGTGCTGAGGGCATCTTTAGGCTTGATATCCCTTTGGTGAGCTGTGCCAGCAGTTTCTCTTGCAGCTGTACAAACTCCTAATGGTATTGTTTCCTGAAATAATAATGTTTCAAGAGTCTGACATGGCTGTGAGGTCAGGGGTTTGTATTTTTCTGGAGAGTGGTTATCAGTAACCTCTCTTGAGTCCAGCTCGTATTCTGACCAGGTGTTAAATATATCTGCTAATGATTTCTGTATCTCTTCTGACATACCTTTCTGAGCTCTGAATTAATTCTGTCTATTCCTGGAGTTATGTCAACCTTCAGACTTTCTAATTTCTTGATGAGCTGTTCTGGCATGTTACTGATTTTCTTTGGTGTTTATTCTTCCTCCCCCAGGAAATTTATGTCTGATCCTGTCATCAGTCCCAACCTTGTTTTATGTACAATAAAATAGAGAGTTCATTTTTAAGCAGTCTCTCCTTCCTGTTAGTAAACTGCCATTTGCCATTTCATAGGTGTGCTTCTGTTTCTCTCAGTGACCTTATGCTCTTTACGTGCTTGAAAAGAAAAAAATCTTTATTTACGATTTCCTCACCTTATGTGAACTTTTCCTTTCATTTTCCCCCTTTGCTTTCCTTATCAGCGTGTCAGTCTGTTAGCTTCATGCTATAATCTTTCTGGTTGTCTTCCCTATCTTTATTTTTGTACCTTAAATATGCCTTTTTCATACATTAATTTTCTTTCATTTTTCTCTTCATTCTTAATATATATTTTACCACACAAGGTTCTGATGCCAGACAGCGTATCTCACCTTTGGGCATGTAATAATTGACTTTCAGTACTTTCCATTTCCTTCTCTGTCTTTTCCTCCAGTGCTGTTTTCCATTCACTCTCACCCACTGTTTCAATAATTCTCTTTGCTGAATTCAGAGGTTTGATTTTTGTGTGCCTGTATTTTTGCCACATTGTCATCGTAATTAAAGCTCTAACTGGATTGTAACCACTGCTGAATAGATTCCAGGTCTGTCCTCTTCTGCTCAAATCCTAAGTGAAGCAGGATTCCTGCTCTTATACTTTTGTATATGCCCAAGGTGGGATTTTCCTCCCTGGTGCATCCCAGCGATGCCGTGCTGCAGGACGGGCCCTTGCAGAGGCTTTGGGACGGGCTCTGATGCTGCACCTCTGATTTTCAGGGGATTAGTAGCAGAGGGAGGTGACTGTCACCGTGTCCCTTTGGCAGCACAGGGCGTCCCCACAGCACCAAGAGCTGCTTTTAGCTGTCTGAGCCACGAAACGGGGCTTTGTAGAGGAGTTCATAGAAATCTGAAGTTGTGTTTTAACAATAGGGCTCCAGCCTTGCTGACAGCAAAAGTAATTTATTTTGCAGTCTCTTCACATAGAATAACACAATCACATATAGTAGATGCTGTCCTTCTGCACTTTGCTATACAGCGTTAATGACTGGCACTTAAATACTTTACAAATTGAATTGCACTTGTATGAGAAACTGGATGGATAAAATAAATTACTATATCTTATAGGTTAAGGTTTTGGTTCTGCAATTGTAGCTGTTACAAATTACCTAAACCCCTTTTTATATTGCATTTCACATGGCTTTATTTTACAACCACTCTAATAAAAAATTCTATACAAAAATTGTTTGATATTAATAGTAATCATTAACAACTTGATAGGTTCTTGTTAAGTATATTTGCAATACATTTAATCTTATTAAACTCAGCTCTGAGTTGTTTCTTCTGAATATTATAGGTCTTTATGAAGCTAGCAGTATAAAGAAGAGATTTCAACCATTTTCGGCCAAGAATTAGGTTTAGCTTAATGGATCAATTCTTTTCTTATTAAACTGAGTCTGACCAATGCCAAGTAATACATTCAGCATTGATCTTTGTCTCACCCTGCTGTAGCTTGTGTTCTCTTTATGCACATGAAAAATAAGGTGCCAAGAATGAAAACAATGCCTGTATAATACAAATACAGAATTTTTCAGACTTCCATTCTGCTTATCCTTTCAGTTTGTTATTAATGTCTTGTTCAATGCTTTTCTAAATGTATTTTTAAAAGAACTTTTCTTTCCGTAAGGAATATTTCTCCTTTTCTGTAATTAACAAAAAGGAAGATGAATGATAATTTTAAAAAGTTCTTTTTACCACTGACACAGGTACAAGCCTTTGTAGGGATATCTCATCCTGTATTAGAAGGCCTACCTGTATCTGTTCAGGTTTTTTTGTGCATGAGGTTTACACAATGAAGTTTAATTTCTAAATTAAGGGGACCTTGTTAAGAACTAATCTGAAGCAGTGGCCTCTTGGTCTGACTTTATAAAAATCCCTTAATTTAATCTGAAATCTGAAAATTACATGAAACTGGAGACACGATAGTTCCAATAATGACGGAAATTGAAATGATCTCAGTGTTTCTGCTGAAACTCATTTTTGTGCACTTTAAAGTTCAGAGATAAATACTTCGTGAAGACTGAAATTTCAGATGGGAATTCCATGAGAATTTTGCCCTTTTTAAAGTTAGTCCCAAAATTTCTCACTTGCTCTACTGAGATCTCATTCGGTGTCCATTTGTACTTACAAACATACCTCAGGTTTTGTTTACACCGTGGACCTTTTCCAGTATTCCAAGTGTGCCCAGAGGCCAGATTGTAAGTGAAAATATAGGCATATTATGTAAGTAATATCATGTAAAAGTTAACCAGCTTATTTTTCTGTAACCAGAATTGCTGCTGCAGCTTTGTGAATGCAAATAATGGTGAAATAAAATGCTAGAACTGTGCTCTCAAATGCCAGATCAGAATTTGCAGGGTTCTTCTTGTATATTTTAAGCACTTTTCATGTTTCACATCTTTAAAATCTGATAAACTTTAAAAATAATCCAGATATTCAAAAGTGCATATTGCACATGTCCTGTATAAAGTACTGATAATAGAAAGAAAGCCATTCTGGCTTTATGGGAGGTAAAGGTGCTTTATCTATTTGTATTTACATTCACACTTTTGCTTTGAAGGGATGATTCTGAATATGTTTTTGTACATATTGGTACAGCTGATCAGTACACAGTACTCTGTATTCATGGTTGGTTCTTTATATCACGGACTATGTTATCAGGTCTGGAATCTAGAACCTTCTGTGATAAAATTACAGTCTTCCACCTCTGGAATTAAATATGTGCTGTTTTGTGAGCTCCTAGAAAGCAAAATAATTGCAACACTTACATAAATCCCGGATTCCATCCTGTAGAGGGCAATGGTACACGTAAATGTAATGTAGCGTGGTACAGAAACACGAGCAGCTGAGACCTGTGAGTCCTTCCAAAGTCGATAATATGATCAGTCCTAAACAGGAACTTGTGTGCTTGCTCTTACACACCACTGGCCTGTGTGGTCATTTAAAACTGGCTGGATGGGTTTTTCTTTATCTCTTTTTTTTTTTTTTCTGTTATATCTAAGTATTTCTGGAGTTAATAAATGACAGAAAATGTTTAAATATTAAGGAGCTATGATTGATATATTGAAACCAGATTAAAGAATATGAGTGCCCAAATTCCAGTGAAATTCAATGGATTTGTTTAAAAGTCCCGTGTTTAAATATTTGAAAGAATATCAGGCATGTCAGTAGTGGGGACTTAAGTGGCACTGAACAGAGCAGTGTGTTTGAGATTAATGGCAGTTTTGTGGCATAGAACAGCCACAGAACCCTCCGAATATTTATTTATGGCAGGTTACAGTGAGAGTTAGGGATGAATTCAGTTTTATTTTATTCCTTCATGTCCAAGCTTTACAGTGGCTCTCTGTGACTCCTGTGTCTTTTTCTCACCGCACATCCCGGGGTTTAGGCCTGGCTCCGGTACAGACACAGCATTATTATCTAGGGCAGCTGATCTCTAGATCAATACTGGTAAAGTATCCATAAATGTTTTCTTCATTTGCTTGAGGAATCTTGCAGGGATGGACCTGAAGGTCCTTGAATGGGGTCAGCTTCTGTGTCTCTGAGTAGTAAGTATTTCTTTCTCTTCCTAGGTGGGTGAAGTGAGACAGTGTGGAATTCTGACTAATGTCTAGGTGCCACTCACATTTGTATATTCCCATTCCACTGGAGTTGCTCGAGCTCAGCTGAGACAGGGATGTGAGTGAGAGTGAGGTTTTACTCCAGCTCTAACACAATCTGTTCCTCTCAGCCTCTCTTTCATAGATCAAAACGACAGCTTTGCCTTTCATTGCAGGTAAACAGCTGCTTGATTTCTGCAGTGGAGCTCACTTCTTCAGCTGTTTGGAATGAGCTGCTGTTGGCATAGTTGGGTTACCAAAAGAGAGCTTTTCCAGCTTCTGGGGGACATTTGTTTTTCTAAGACTTTTCAGATGTCTGCAAACGTAGCTTAATTTCAGACAGGCTGCGCACCCTGGGATCTCCCACCGACTTTGCATTTTTCATTTATTTCAGCTCCTTTTCTTTGCAACTTTCTTCACTGCAGTTTAAAATGACTCCCTGCCCAGTGCTGTTCCCAGCAATATTTATTTTGTCCCTCTCTGATACAGACCTTGTCAGAAGGGTCCATGTCAGTGTACTCCAAAGACAGGCTGACTGTGTCACCCCTCATTTGGATGTCTTGCAGCATATTTGCAAAAGATTTTAAAAGACAGAGCAATAGGAGAAAGAGGAAAATTGCATTACATTCACTGAAATAAAGTTTCAGAACTTAAGCTGGGGAATCCTCAGATTAATAAAAGCCAGGAGGGGAAGGGCCAAGAATAAGTCAGTAGTGAGGAGACCTCAGCTCCGAACCTGGCACCTCTCTGTGATTGTGTTTGTGCTGTCTCCAGGATAGAAACTTCAAAGGTCTCCTGGAAGCCAAGAGCAAACTGCAGCAACTGTGTTTTGCCGTCCCCTCTGCTCGCTCTGGAGTGTGCACATATGTGGCTCAGAAGTAGGAACAGATGATAAACTATTGTTTTGAATAAATAAATCTTGAGGGTGTCTCTATTGCTGTTCTCTTTAACCTCATTTGTTTACCTTAGAACGTTTTCTTAAAGTTTTCTGTACATGTCTGTCTGTAGAGCAGCATTGTTTTGTTCTGTACCAGGGAAACTTGTAGGCATCGCAGCAGGAATTGGATGCAAAAATCTGGGACTGGATGGGATTTAAATGGCTTTGCTTCTAAAACAGAGTTGCTGTTTGCCTTCAAACAAATGTCTGAAGTGATATTATGGTACAAAATCTACAAAGCTGTTGAAAGGAGATGCGTTTCAAGTGTGCAGCTCTGGTGCCTTGAGAACAGGTAAAATCTAACAGATGCATTTTCCTGTGCATTGTTAAAAATCTTCTGTTTTCTGCGGTGCAGAACTTCAATATTTTCCATTTTGCCGTATGTAAGGAATACACTTTTAAATCCTATTTAGTCTGTCAAGCTCTTAGTACATATGGCTTAAAACTGAAGATCCTATTTAGATACAGATTTTTTATGCAAATGAATGAACTGCTAGAAATCAATAATGTATTTGTGTGTAAACAGAATGCATGCCTTGCCTAGACTTTTACCCTGATAGATGGCAGACCCGCAATAACCTTTTTTTTTACTAAATACTTCAATTCTTAACCAAGCCTTTCACTTGCTGTGATAACAACATATTTCTAAAATTTTTCCTGTTTGTATGCAAGCCTCCAGGACAACATACAGTATTCAATCAACAAATGTCTAAGCCACATGCCAGTATTGTTGGGCTGTTGGCTACGGAGAAATTTCAGTCATCACAATAAAAGCGGCAGTTTTGCCTTATTAGTGTGCTGTTAATCCTACCAGAAGTGGGAATATCCTACTCAAACTGCACTCCAAGGGAGTTCCACCTCAGACAAGAATTTAGGCTGGCCAAAATTTAAAATCCCAAGAAATTTTAAGGTGGGATTTTTCATTAGAAATGTTTCAATTAAATTGCCACATTACACATTTCAAAAGAAATTTATCATAACTTTTTCTCAAACTTTATTCTTAATTTTGAGAATTCTTCCCCCATTTTAATGTTTTGCTATTGCTGTTTTCTGGTTTTTGTTTTCCTAGTGGCTCTTATCAATGTGTAACTTCAGAAAAATAGCAGTTATACCTAAATAGGCACAGAGCAAGAAAATAAAAATATGGCTGTTCACACTGGTCTACTTCCAGGCAGGAAACCTTTGGTCTGGGTCGGGTTATTTCCATGTGTTCAGCCAGCAGCTTGCTCCATATCCACAGTGTGCTGAGAAGCAGGGAGGGGCATGTGTTTGGTCAGCTCTTCCAAGGAAATGCCTGCCTGCTCTCCAGTCTGGAAGGGAGGGAGGCTCCAGAGGATTTTATGGGCAGGGGCTCTTTCTGCCCCAGGGCATGTGCACACATTCCTGAGAGGGGCCTCTGTTCCAAACTGCTTCTTTACAAAATTATGTGGGCTTCAAAAATGAGCTGAAAATGAAGTTATGCTGCAGATGATCATATCCAGTGTCATCTGATCTTGTAAGATTTAGATAAATGCACGCTTGCTAAATGTTAAAAGACAATTAGCCATAGATTTTAATCAAAATTAGTCAATAATTGACGTAGTGAGAGCAATGAACACTGCAGCTTGTTGTGTAGTTCTTTTCTTTGGCTGTGTTTTACTGGCTTGGAGGCCATACCTTGACCTGTCCAAAACAGAATTAATTTTTAAAATACCATGCGTCTGGTTGAGCCAGCTTCTCTTTCAACTCCACTACTTAAGTCCATGAGGAAAAAGGAACCAAAGAATGTGGATAATTGATAACCTCAAATTGATGGCATAACTGATGGTGATCAGCTTGGAGGTGCTTATGTGAGTGCCCTTTGGGGTGCCTTCTTAATCTTCACATATACTCTGGAATACTGCAGAAGGTCATGCCTGAAATCAGCACGGGGATCAAGGATATGCATGTGAGAAGCTCAGTGTGTTAGGAAAGAGATGGAGCCAGTTCCTGGAGATGAAGGAAGGCGCAAGGCAAAATGAGTAACTGCAGGGCTATAGACAGGTGTCAAGGCAACTGTGAAAATGAACCTGGAACAGGGGTTGTGTGTTGTGTAACTGTACAGACTGACCCCCAGTGCAGCCTTACCCGCTTCCTCCTCATATGTTAAGATAAGTTTTAACAATTTTTCTTACAAATTTGGCAGACCAGAGGACCATTTCCCCTGTTGCCTGGCTGAGAGGCCTCCAGCCCTTGCTGGAGAAACCAGCACTCAGCCTGAAAGAGTTTCCCTCCTTTGGTCCATTCAGCCCTCACTTCTCTCCTGAGAAAGCTATTAAAACTGTTGTCAGGTGTGCTGCTGCTGCTAAATAATAATGGCAAACATCCATTAGGAGTCAGACCTGGAACTACCAAATTCAGTTTGTACAGACTAACAAATGGCCGCAGTAATGACCTATGTTTGATCCCACAAAACCGCTTCCATTTCTAAATGCCAAGGATAATAAATAAGACTGGAAGGCTTCTGCAAGTCAGTAAGCTTGGGCTTCTTCACATCAGTAAGAAAGGAAATGTGTGGCCTTCCCAAAGTCCCACACTGTCTGCAGCAGGCTGCTCCTTCAGGTGTCTCTTCCCATACCCACTGCACGGAGCAGTAAGGATCAGGTACTTGGAGCAGCCAGGCTCTCTCTTACCCCGGACCACTTGCTGCTTGGACACATTTAAGCAATTCCATAATGGAATAATTCACTGGTTTTATTGCATAGTAAGTTTGTGAGTTGCTTTTTAATTTCAGTTTGGATCAAAGATGGTTTTGGCAGTGGAAGGATTGCTCTTGGAGGACATAGTTATGTGGACGTAAGAAGTGAGAAATGTTTGCTAGATTGTCCTGTTTGTGTTTAGGATTTCTCTTACCACCAGCTTCACTTCTACTGAAAACTCTCAGGAGCAGGAGCATGCTGAGTTGGGGTGGCTGAGCCCTGACATGGGGCTTTTCTAGGCTGTGCCTCTGTTCTGAGCTTTCTGGGTGACACTGAAATCCTTAGACCTGCACTCAGGGCAGGATGTGCAGCACAAACCCTTGGAAAAGAGACGCTGTTCAGTACTGAATTAAGGTGGTTTAAAATCATGCCTTTAGGAGAACAAATGTGCCTTTGTACCAAGAGGAACTTTTGAACACTCAGAAAACTGAACTACAAAAAAACCTAGGTCTTGAGCTGGTCCTTGTATTGCCTTTCCACACACAAGGAGTGTTGGGCTTCCAAATGGATCATTTGGAATATTTTTCTAGGTATCTTTTCAGCTCTTTATATTACCAGTTGTTACAGAGGAGATTTTTAATAAGCAACATAATAAAATGTGCTCTAATAAAGCACATTTTAATCTTTTTCCTATTCACCCTTTTTAAAAAACCCAAAGATGAATGAACAATTTGTTAATCCAAAAAAAAACTGCTGATAACATGAACATTTAAATAACTATATAACTGCAAATACATATTAAAATAAGTTCAACTATTTAAAAACAATTACGAATCACTTACAATAGTCATCTAATGTATACTTAAAGGCAAATACAGATTGTATATTTTTCAAATGGATGGAAAAACTATTCCAGCCACATGGTGTCTGAGAAGCAAATGACTGATTGCTTTTCTGGTATTAAACTGGGGGACTGCAAACATTAAAAAAATCACTAGACCTTGAATTATATCAAAATATAATTGGAATAAAATAATTCAGAAGATAATTCAGTCTTGCTACTAATGTCGTTTACACAGATAGCAATGCTAATATTTTTTCCTTTGTTGTAGACTTAGTCAGTTTAACTCTGTGGGTGCCAACCTGACCCTCTGCACCAGGGACCGTTTCTGTTTAAAGGTCAGCTTTTGGGCTTATTTTTTTCCTGGAAAACCTACTGTATTTTTTGTAAGTCTCTTTGTGACATTCAGAGGAATAATGCAAGTCCTGCACTGCTCAAAAGAGATTTCCTGAGATTTTAGGAATTTCAAGGTCTAAATAAACACACAGTAAGAATTTTCAAAGCACCCGAGAAACTGGAGTTGCTCAAATACATTTGAAAACCTGGTCTTTATTCATTGGACTAATTCTTTATAATTCCTTTAAGGTCATGGAGGTGTTTTATTGAGGAATTCTGAAGGAAATAAGAGTATATATGAGCCCTGCCCATAATGCACTGCTTCATGTTTCACCTTTTGGGCACTGTTGGTTTCTATATTCTGCTTTCTATATCTCTAACAGCTTTGCCATGACCAAACCTGTTTAATTCCTGGCCTGATAACAGAAAAAACCCAGCCTGAGTTTCAGAGTGTGCAGAGCTGTCCTTTGAAATTTTCGTCCCTTCAAGGAGCTCCAAATTCAGCACACAAAACTCAGCTTCCCCGAATGACCAGTTGCTTTTGAGAGCTGGGGCTAACACTTAAAGAATTCTCTGTCAGCAGATTTCCGTGCCTGAAGTACAAGCAGATGAATGGAAGTTGTTGTAAGAGTGAAATATTTACTCACTCTGGTCCTCATCTGGGTGACCCAGAGATCAATGAAAGCGATATTGATGTCGGAGGAGGCCAAGGTTCAAACCCAACTCCGTGCCAGCATGCAGATGGATCCATATCCTGCAAATGCTGTGCTCTTCCTCACGGATAAAATCCCAGTGTTGGTTGGCAAGGGAAGCACTGAACACAGCCCGGTTTGTTCTTTTGTCACTGGCTGTACGCGATGAGGGGCACAATATTATCCCAGTAAAACTCAAAGTTTGATGCACCAGAAGAAATACTGTCCTTTTAGGGTTTTTTCGCTTCATGGAAAATTCCAAGGAGAGTCCAAAGGTGGAAAGATGATATACAACATTTTCCCCATTAAGTGTCTGCTGAAAAATGGAAAAGTTGTTTTCCTGAGTCTGTCCTGTTCAGCAGACTTCATGTGAGGAAGAAGGGCTGCTCTAACTCCAAGAAAACTCTTTTTTCTGTATGGGAACATGTCCTGGCAATAACCTGCTGGATACTTGTGTGCTGCAGTATTTAGGAGCTCCTGTTAAGCTTGGAGGTGAAGTGCCTCTCTTTTGCCCTTTTTCACTTCAAACATGTGAAAAATAATAAGGTTACACTGACTCTGCTTTATCAATACAAGGTGGCACAGCCACAAGCTGGAAAGGGACTAAAAGGAAAGGCAGCTCCAAAATGCAAGGCCCTGCACTACCTGAAAACTTCCCCTAAATTTAAACAGAACACAGTTTATTTAAAATTAGGATTAAAAAGGAGCTTGCCAGCAACTTCATAAAGAACATGTCTTATTTAAAATTAGGATTAAAAAGTGGTTTTTTAAACTGTGACAGCCCAGCTGACATTTGGAGGGAGTATTTCTTGCCTTGTTTAGACATCATGTTCTACCCTTGGTAGATCAGTGGATACAGAGCATGCTTAAGTTGGCTAATTAATTTCAAAAGCAGTGTAGAATTGACTAGCAGGTAATTTAATCTAAAAATAATTAAAACTATTGAAATTATTACATTGTTGTTTAATTAATATTAGTTAATATTGTAATTCTCAGCCTAAATTATGCTGATTAAAGATTTCTCTCATAAATACCAATAAAATTAATTACAAATTAATTAAATTTGCTAAAAGATTCTCATAATGGACTTCCAGCTATTCTTGATTTTTGCAATAAATAAACAGAAGCATTATTAAGTGGTATATCTTCCTGGGGGAGATATTTAAACATGATATGCAGATATTGCAAATGGAAGGATTTCCCATGAAAATAGACACGCTTAATAGCAAAGGCTGTTTTTTCCCTTCCAGTGAAAGGAAAAAAATAAAAGCGCTCCAAAGCAACGTTTTTATTTTACTGTTTGGCAAGACAAAATGCTTTCCATTCTGTTGCATCTGAGATTCCAGTAAGATTTGTTGACACGTGGCAGTTGTGCCTTCTCCCAGCTCCAGTGTCTTGCGTGGTAAAGATTGTTTGTAGTAAAGGAAGGCTCTTTTCTACAGTGTAGCAAAAGAAAGGCCACATTTTTATCTGGGCTGGGAGATTGGCAGTGGTCATGGGGGTAATTCCTTGTGTTTAGGGGAGCGTGTGCATTAACTCCTGGCAAAGTAAGGAAGAACCCCAAGCTCTTCATCCGGTGGGAATCCTGATTTTGATCCCTGCTCCCATTTCAAATGGCATGAAAGCAACCAACTATCACAATGTTTGGTAAGGTGAACACCTGCAAATAAATTCAATTACATCAAAATCCCCTCTTGCCAGAAGAACCCAGCAGTTTGTTTTATGGAATAGAAATGTTGTGTTTGTTGTTCTCCAATCACTTCCACATTGGGTTTCCTCCTTTTTGTGGTGCTATGCAACAAACCAGGTGATAATAGAGGTGACAAGATCTTAACTGAGCTGTGGTTTGCAGCAGCTTTTCCCCCTTCTGAATTTGGCACTGGAATTGTACACTACACTTCCCATGATCCAGCTACCCTCCTACAGCTCTTGAACTCTGTTAAGGGGAGGATTAGGCAAGGACAGAAAGGGAAGGTGATTTCGTTGTTGAGTCATGGGGATGATTTCAAAGGAAGGGGTTGAGCTGCAGCTCCCGGGAGCTCCTCCGGACGTGGATATAAGGTTATATTGTTAACAAAACTATTTGGGCACAGTTCAGCAAATCAGAATCTTTCAGGTGTTGCTAAGATGACCTAAAATGATAACTTGAATATTGAAAATTCCCTGAATACAGCCCATTTTGCAGTAAGCATGTTTGCTGCCTTTCTTTTTATTTTTTTTGTTTATTTGTTTTGATAGGTCGAGTACAGTGGAAATTCCTCTTGTTGGATTCCAGAGTTGCTTGGCATGCAGAATTTCCCCTGAAATTAGTAATGGGGTGGTCACAGTTTATGTTTCATTAAAAGATTATCCTTAACCGGACCCGATCTTACGGTTTCAGTGTTCTCTGGAACACACTTAACTAATGAAACTTAAATGAAAGTGGTGTTCATTTAATTTTGATTATATTCTCTATTTTGTCTAAAATACATTTTTAATTGCACTATTTCTGGGGAGCTAATGAGGGGAAAAACTTGTTTCTGAGAAATTGAATCACAGCTGTAGTCGCAGATAAGGCTGACATTCCCTTCTTAGAAAGAAGCAATCAATGCTGAATGTATCAGGTGAGTTCATTTCTCTTGCTCTGCTTTAATAGCTTATAAAGAAGATTGATTAAGTTCTTGTCTGATAGATCAATAAAGGAATGAAAGTGAGCTTTCCCTCCTTCAAGCATGGGTTGGGCATCTGCTGGGGAATGTAGGAACTGAAGAGAAGCAATACGAACTTGGAAAAAAATCCCGAAGACTGGGATTCCACCAAGCCCATTCCTGTCACATTGCTTACACGGCACAGGGAGCAGTAGCCGTGGGATTCACAGGGAGCGACCATCCAGCTGCGTTCCTTTTTCCACGCCACTCAGCTGTGTTCTTCACATCCTTATGCTTTGGTGCAAAGTGAGATTTGATAGATTGAGCAACCGGTAGTTTTTGCGTTTGTAACCTTGATGATGCAAGCTTAAAGGACCTGACCTCTTAATTCTCTTAATTTCCATCCAGGCAGGGTAACCAGTGCTTTTTTGGTCTTTGGAAACTTCAAAAATCATCTTAGCCTTCAAAATGGCAATTTTAAGAGAGTGTCAGTGCAGGTTTTTGGATGCTTCAAGGTGTTTAGGCTGGGAATCACAAGAAAGTATCCCTAAATCTGAATTTCCAGGCAAACCAGTGTGTTTGCATTTGACTTTTTTTCAGTGTAGCATTTCACTCCCTCTTGCAGTGCTTTTCAGTGTTCCAAAAGCAACAAAGTTTGTGGAATATAAAATGATGTAGGATGAAGGGAAACAGGAACTATAAAGTGTAGCATTTGTGACAGTAGCAATGTCACGGCTATGAGAAATTACAGAAGTAGCAAAACATCGATATTTTATTTGCACATATAAACACTTCAGTATCTTCTATGGTGGCCCATGTATTTTATTTACTTCTGTTGCTGACTTTTATGGTTGTGTCACACACCTGAGCAGAGCGTGCAGGTCTGGAGCTGCCTTTGCAGAGGAGACGTCCCTCTTTAGCAGAACGTAAAAGTGAGAGACAAGTTCAGCATTTACCTCATTTGAATAACACGAAAGCCCAGATATTGCTTGTATCTGAGACAAGATAGTCAACACATGTACTGTGGAGACATCCAGGATGCTAATTAGCTGCAGACAGAGCTGCGCAGTTCTCATCTCTTTATATATATACACACAGACATGTTTTTTTTCTTTCAAGCACAGTTATTTAAAGAACTCTGTACAAAATCCAGAGATGAAACCTGGCAAAAACAGCGTCTTGCTTGTAAATTACTGATGCTTTGTTACTGTTATGAGAGTACATATTAAACTTTAATCTTATTGATTTGTTATTGGTTTTTGTTAATAGTTAAGTTTCTTGATACAGTGTGACAGGCTGCTTGTATCAGCAATTTCAATTAGATCTCTAAATAACTGATTGTATAGACTGTCAACTTCTGTCTTTTCAAATTAACTTTCACGTCTGAAGTCCTGAGTTCATCTGCACCGAGTAACTTTGGCCAGGCTTTTCCCAGCCCAGCAGTGACACGCAAACATGGAAAGGAGACGTAACAAAGGAGGATGCTTTTCCTTATGATTCTCTGGATTTTCAATATTATTTTCTAATTTTAAATACAAGATTCTGTTTTGTGATAATCTGCCATTCTTTTTATGCTTATTTAAAAAATTAAAATGGGATAATCCTAGGCAGGCATTTTTTTTTAATGTTTCAAAAGAAATGGTGTCTGATAGAGAAGTTGGTCTTTGCAGATATGCTGCATTACTAGGGAGAGATGCAACTCTCTTAAAGATCATTAAGAGAGCAAGAATAAAGGTGGTCATATCCCAATTGCAGGTCTTCAGTCATGGATTTGAATTTGTATGTGACTGGAGTCTTAATATAATAATAAAATCAATTGGTGACATTCATTCTTTGGTAATCATGAGACAAAACCACTGTGCATTACACAGTTCCAAAATGGAATCCAGTGACGCATGCTACGGAACTTTCATTATCACAGTTTGCTGTTGTTAGAAGCCGTTATGTTTCCTTTTTTTGAGAGAGAAAATTAGGCTTTATATTTCAACCAAGTATTTGAACACAGTAAGAATAACATCTGTTGCACAGAAATGCAATTTTCAAAGTTATTTGCATTTTCACCAATCAAGCTTGGTTTCAGGGAAAAAAATCACACTTAATTGTATGACTAAGTGCATTGGATGCCTACGGGGTTGCATAAAAGCATGAAGGAAGATTCTCTGTAGGGTGGCATATGGAGTGAGCTTCCTGAGGTTTGGAGTTGTGGTTTGAAGTGAGTGAGGTGTGACAAAGATGCACTGGGCCTGACTGAGTCTCCTCTGCATCAGGAGCCCTCAACGGAAAACCGTAGCTTGTCGGGTTACTAAGGACAGACCCTTTTAGGTTCCTTATAAGGGTAAACCAAGTTGAAAAGCTTCAGTTTGTGTTTTGAACTGGATGGGACTGTGTTGGGAATGCGAGGTGGAGTCACACCTGCTCCTGCCAGCAGTTGTATTTTCAGTGAGGAGCAAAGATCTGCCTTCCTCCCCCTTCTCTGGCTTGAGAGTTAATCCAGTTAATCCAGTTAATCTCAGGAAAATGCATTTCCAGTGCTGGGGTTTTTGGGGGGGGCTTGGTCAGTTGTTTCTTTCCATACTGCCTTTACTCACAAAGTAATTTGTCTGCATTTATTTCCATGATTGCTTGTCTGAGCCTTTGGTTTTTCTGAGGAACCAGGATCTCCTTGGGCTCCTCACCAGGGAAGGTGCCCAGAATGTCCAAGAATTCTTGTCCTGTCTGCTGTCCACATAGGAAATGTGAGATGTCACATCTTGATGTTCTTCATGATGAAGTGACAACTTCAAGAAGCATTTCCTAGTTCCCCTTGCAAAGGCCAGCTGGTTGTGTGGACACACTGGTTTGATTTGTGTTTTACCCATTTTCCATCAACACTGTGGCTGCGTCCTGGTGCAGAACTAACCTGGGGTGTGAAGGTATTTCATACAAATTAGAAGAGTCACGTGTGCTTGATACCTTTTTGCATTAGAAAACAAATGCATCTGCTAAAAATAGTTAGAACAGTCTTACGCAGAACCTGGTTGTTGAAATTCAGTCTGAATGTTTTCAGTCAGTACAGTGGCTGTGGTGTGACTGAGGATGTTCTTTTCCAGTTGGCAGGTGATAAGCAATTTTGCAATATAATATCTTGAAGACAATGAGGGATCACTACATAATGTGATTTAACTTCAGAGTAATTCAAATATCTGTGAAGAACATCAAAATCTTTTTAATTTATCATTCCTTATTTTACTGTTAATTAAAAATTGAAAAATCTCAATAGCTCTTTTTTTCTTATTTTCAACTGTTTGTTTTCTTGCAGAATTTCTTTCTAAAAATCTTATTTTGGGTTAAATTAACTATAAACATTTAATTTTTTAAAATTCATTAGGTATCTTGATTGAGAATAGTTTATTTCTGGCAAAATCTAAATGGGGCTGACAGCCAGCAAAGTATTTGCAATTCCCTGAGAGTGTTGCATACTCAAAACCACAGAATGGTTTGGGTTGGACGGATCATCTCGTTCCACCCCCCTGCCACGGGCAGGGACACCTTCCACTAGACCAGGTTGCTCCAAGCCCTGTCCAGCCTGGCCTCAAACACTTCCAGGGATGGAGCCTGTTGGAGTTTGTCATAGGCCTGGTAAATATTTGCACGGTCATCTTGCAGTTCAGTCTAAGAGGAGCCTCTGACATGCTGAGAGTTCACTTGACTCTGTAGCGTGGGGTCTTCTCACACAACTGATTGAATTAGTAGTCAGCCAGATCTTGTATTCGATGGAAAAGATCACTGGGGTGCTGACATCTGGGGATGGGGCAGGATTTCCACCTGTAGTAGTTATCCCAAAGCTGTTTGTACCTTGGCACAGCCTCAGGGACCTGTTCCCTGATACCTGAACCCCTGGGAGTTCCAGGCACTGAGCTTCAGGTGTGGTTGTGTCTGCAGAACTGCTCCCACTGGGTACCCTTGTTGCTTCGAAAACCCTCTTCCCTGGAGGGGCCTGCAGGCTTGATGCTGTGTCAGTGTAACACTGCCCTGTCTCAAAACATGGTTATTATTCATAGGAGTTAAACTTTGGGGTCAGTTATTTGTGGGGAACCCAGATTGCTTTGGGGAAGGTCACCCCGTGATGAGTAGCTCTCCTCTGGTGTCGGGCAGAGAGCACTAAAACGATAATAACTATGTTCAAGTAAAGCTTTGCAAGTCAGGTCCTCTGTATCAGACACTGCTTTGTCTTATTACTGAGAGGAGAGGCCTGTAAGAACTGCTAATCGTGTGTGTTAACAAAGCCCTCCTAAACCTGAACCAGAAGGGACAGACTGCCCTGGAAAGACAAGCGCTGCAAACTCCCAACTAATTGCTTGCATCAGCTCTTTTGGGTCCCTTTTAAAAGCATCCGTGAGTTAGGCTGAGCTGTACAAAATCAGACTTTGGCCCCACTCTTGGGTTTTGGTGAAAGGCCACCTCTGCCAGCTTGCAAATGCTACAAGGAAGTTCAGCAATGCACAGCATTAAGGGTGTTTGTACTCTGCATGAGGCTCCCCGAAATGGATGCACATGTTTAACTTCCTGCACTGTGAGTAATCCCATTGACTTCCACGAGTGCTCATTCCTGTAAGATTCAGTTTATATGCAAGTCTTGCCACTCCTGGCGCATCAGGCGCCTGCTTTTAACAGCTCCTTTGAAAGCTAATAGAGCTGGACTTTGAACTTCACAGTTATAATTCCCTGCATTTAGCTTGGGCAACCCCACGGATGCTAAAAGTGATGGCCAGAGACTTACTGGAGTGAAGACAAAATGCTGACAACAAGGCAAGAAACAGGCCTTTTTTTCCTGGAAAAAAACGGGCTTTCTTCTTTCCAGTAACTGCTACAGGAGAAAATTGGTCTCAAATCATCTCAGACTTGGGCCCAATTCTGCCACCTTTTACTAAACTCCTTTTGGCTTTAATCAGAACAAGATTGGGCTAACTGCATAATTCCCATGCTGCTTTATTGATAAATGACTTCCTTATTTTTAAAATTGAATCTTCACTTTAAAGTGCAGTATGTATTCCTTTTTCTATCCTAAATTAAGTCTGATTCTGCACTCCTTCCATAAGCAAAATGCCTTAGGAGACTCTGAGATTTGCTTGTGTGAGCACAGCAGCAGGGCCTGAGCTGCGATGCACAGGATGCTTCAGATAAAGTGATAAAACTGGTGCAGAGTCCAGCAATATCTGTGTAAATATTGAAATGAAGTACTTGCTAGTCCGGCGCTGTATCCACCATGTGGGATATCTCACAACTCTTCCTGAACCTGTGTCTGAGGCTACTTTATGCATTAAACACAACAAGGCAGTCAAAGGTGTGCATTACATTAAGATAACATTCTTTCAGGGTCACTGGAGGCATCTGGCTGTGCCTTGTATCTCCGCCTGCTTCCGAGACATTTATCTCACAGGAACACGTGTGTGTGTTTGTTCTGTTACCTAATCATAAAGTGGCATTTAAAAATGGGCCTCTCCTATTAGCTGATGAGGTCGGCTGGCTGGATGTGCAGCTGCTGGGGCTGGGAAATACATGGCACCTTTGCAGCTGGGGAACTCTGGGCTGCAGTGGGAGAGCAGAGGGTGTTTGGTGGGTCTGGAATGCAGGATGTGCCACCTGGATCTGCGGGGCCTTTCTGTGGGTAGTGGTTCAAAAGCAGCACCTTGGCCACAGGGTTGTCAGATGGGCCTGTGACCTGCTGGGCATCGCTCTTGTTGGCCCAGGATATGTTTGGCACCAGCAGCACCAAGATAGCTGCAGAAATGCTCTACTTACTCCCTCTTCCCCTACCTACTGATGTGCTATTCCCCCGATCAAAGCCTGGCTATTTGGGCTTACTCAGAATGTTAATTTTAGGAGAACCTCATGTCCTAGAGTTGTTTTTCAGCTACAACCAACCCCAGTTAATGAATCCAGATTACAAGTGCCTGGAAGAAAAATGCTTCCTCAGGTCCCTCTAATCCACTTCCCAGCTCCTTTTTGGGGTCACTGGGATGGGACTGGTGAGCACCACATTGCTGCCGTTTTAATCCACTGAAGATGTTTTAAATACAGAAAGGCAAAATAGCAAGTCATGGTCTTGTAGAGTCTCAATCAGTGAAGTCAGTACAGAGAAGGGGCAAGAAGTCTGAAGTGCCCTTTTTCCTCTACCAGGACGGTGCCAGCTGTCCCTGGGTGTGGGACACTGGCACAGCAGTGTCACTGATGGTGCCTGGCAGGTAATGGTTCTGAATGTCGGGATAGCAGGGGAAGGAAACAGAGGCAGCTGAGAACGTGTATCTGGCAAGAGAGAAGGAAGATTTATTTGAGTGAACAGTCTGTACAGGACGCTGAGGTGTGCTCTGTGCGCACTGCTGCGTGCAGAGAGCTGGGGAGGGGAACCTGACTGAGACATGGGGCAAAGAGGATGGAAGTCTGAGGTTTTTCCTTTTAGAAAGACAAGACTCAAAGGAGCTTTGTAAATTCATAGTAATCTGTCACGGAAAGGAGTGATTTCACTTGAGAATTCTCTGTTTAGCAAAATGGGTTAGTTTTTTGGAAGGCTTTAAAATAGGCTACATTAGAGTTTAGAGCCTTTTAAGATCCTCTCATCCCTGGTTTTGAGATGCATACAGTTTTTATTCCTGAAGCTTGCACATTTTAGCAACACTAGCTTTTAATTCATTATACAGCAGTATGGAGCTGTTGAGAGAGACATAGCAGCTTGATTCATTTGAAATCCTAGGACAAATAGGCTTTAAAAAGCAAATGCATTCATTCTGACACTAATTATGTGTCTTTCCCACATGTCGTAGTATCTTGTGTCACAAATTGCTCTCATTTGCTACTCAGTGCAGAATGTCTGAGAGACGATGAGTGCAAAACAATGTGCTTAAAGCAGGTGTAGGACAGGTCTAAAACCTGTGAAGAGTCTGGGGGCAGAACAAAAAGAAACTTCACACCAAAGGGATAAAAAAAATAAAATAAATCTTTCAATGGGTATTAATTTTTGCTAGATTTTGGTTGCAACCTTGCAGCATGTAAAGTATGCTGCTACATGCCCAGCAGACAGAAAAGGAAGATGCTGGTGATCTGGTGAGCATTTTTCAGGCACGTGTAGTTTTTTCCAGAGCAAGGGTAGAAGCTACAGTGAGTGCAGACACACTTTTCCGTGTATATGAATGCAAAGGATTTGATGTATTTAAGTGAATTAGAAAAACCTCGTGTTACTGAGCCAGCGCTTGTTGCTGGATAATGGACAAGACTGGTATTGCTCTTGTGTAACTAATCCTGTAATAGTGTCACAGGTTATTTGGTGCCAACTGGTGTTTCTGTTCTCCTCGGGAAAGAGCGCCCTTCCCAGCTCAGAAATTAGAAGTTGACAAAAACCAACATGAGCAAAAATAAATCATTAAAACCGATGACGGTTTGTTTTTAATTTTAAATAAACTGCTTTGGTTTCCTGGGTGAGGCAGAGGCATTCTCATCATGTCCAAGAGTTTGAAGCAGCAAATGTCTTTTCACCTGTGCTGCAGGATTCAAACCTGGCATGCCTTCCACGTAATGCAGTTTGACAGTTCATTTGAAATAAATGTGCCGATAACCCTTAAAAGTGGTAATAAAATACTCTTTGCTCTACTGTACAGATGATTAATACCACTAAAGTAATTAAATTCCATTAGGCTGGGGTTCACATACCCAAGGAATTGGTGCCAGGATTTAGCAGATCTCTAGTGAGGACAAAAGACTAATGCCTTTTAAAGCAATGTTTCACAAGTAAAATCCCAGGAAAGTCTATATTAACTTAGGACATCTGCTTGTTGTGATTGTTTGAGCTATTGATGCATTGGATCATTAGCAGGGGACTGTGAACTACTGTTTTCCTGTTGACAGGGATCTCTCACCAGGAGCTTCGAGGCTTCTGCAAAGGGAGGAAAAGCAGAACAGGGCAGCCAAGCTGGGGCTGGTGCCTGGGCTTTGACTTACAGAATTATTGCTAACTGTACACTCTCTGATGGTAGGAAACAGCATTTTGCCCCCAGCCATTTTTCCCAAGATCAGAGCCAAAGTAACTCTGTCTCCTGCTGTTTTGTAGCTGTAGATTCTTAAAGAGTGGCATTATTGTAGTCGATGAACAGTTTGCCCCCGTTCAGATGGCTGCAGTAATGACCCACAGGGGAGGCAGTGCTTAGGCGCTGCTGACAATGTGACCAGGTGCTGCAACATAAGCATTTCATTAAATATTGAAGCAATGGTTTTCAGTTACAGTGGCAAAAAGGAAATTTGGGCTATGTCCAAATATGTGGCTATTTTTTTTTTTCCTTTCAACCTCTTCTAATCACATTATTTTTTTGTGTGACCTTTCTCCTGCTAATTAGCTGCTGCCTTGAGAAGCATTGTGGGTAATATATCCAAGGTAATTCAACATTCCACTTTATGCCCTGGTAATCATTCTTAATGTATCAATGATTTATTTACTGCATAGTTTTTTGTGAACTTACAATATGCAAACCACAAAAACCACCCCAATCTTTATTTTTCCTGTACTTCAAATCTACCCCCAAAAAATGTAAATAACTTAGATTCCTGTTTGAAAGTGACAACAAAAAAAGATTTGCCCTGCAACCTGTTTCACTTCAAGATACTGTAACCATGTAGGAAGTGAGTGTTGTCAGCAGGTGCAAGAGAGGTCTAAAGGCTCAATCCTGTCTGAGATGCTCCTGGGTGCTGTAAAATTGGTTACTCCACATGACTGTGGTGGATAATATTAGATGATATACAGTGCCTGCTGCTACTCCTGCCCATGGATCTGAGTGTGGGATCAAACGTCACCTTTGGCTAAAAGCCAAGGAAATATTAAACTCTAATTAAACACAGCCATCCTTTGAATGTGGCAACATGTTTTGAAACCCGAAATTATCAAAAACAAATTATCAAAATTATCAAGAAAGGTGTATACATTTCTAGAAGCCGTATATTAAGCTGTGCTGTACTATATAAATGCTATAGCATATTTGCTAAACAAGCTGGCAGTTTCCATTATGCTACCTCTGTTATTATTAATTATTTTTTATGAAATTATACATAACATTAAATCACTTAGAAGTGCAATAGTTTAATTTTTTAAATATTTCTGTTCTTTGCTGTGTACAAATACATTCAGTACAAATTGTTCCTATAAATGTGATCCTGCCCGTCAGAGCTTTTTTTCATAGCTTAAAAATTGTTTACAAAGATGCAGGTGCACAAACAGACAGAAAAATATGTTAGGGAGAAAATTCATATTGCTCTACTAAGGCCTGTGTTTTACACATACGCTGATAGAGATTTGAGTAAACAGGTCCTGTTCAAAGTTACAGCTGGTTGTATTCTAATTCTAATACTTGATGTACTGAGTTTTTCTTTTTCTCTCTGAAAAAGTGTTGAAATTATTTTTCAGGGTCATAGTCCATTTTCTTTCTCCTTTTTCCTTTAAAGGACCTTTTTTCTTCTGTTTTGTCTTTTAAAGATTTTTGCTTTTTTAAGAAAGGAAAACTACTTTTTAAGAAAGGGAAACTACTACTTAAAAAAAAAGCAGAGAAAGGAGAAGGACTGCAATGTAATTGTGTATAGCAAGAAGGGAGATATCTCGAGACTGTTTTAAACCATTAGCTCTTTCTTCATTACACTGGCAAGCTGCTGCAGTGGTGCTAAGTCTGGCTGGAATCATGAGGAGGAAAGGCAGCAACTGGTTAAAGCTGCAGGATTATGAAATGCACAAAGCAGCATCTTCTCTATGTCGGAAGGAGCAGATAAAGCCGGCAGTGTACGAAAATGTTTCCAGAATAACAATATTACACTGCAGAAATTGCTGCGGTTACAAATCTCACCCCGTGCCCTTTGCAGAACTGGCCTGGTCCTGCGCTTCCAGGAGCAAGCTCCAGTCGGTGAACTGGCACCAGCCAAACCTCCAGTTATTTCTGTAAGGATCCCATTTAACTGCAGGGATTTGAGCATTTCCCAGAACCTGGCATTTGCTGAGGCTCTGGTAAAAGATCCTGGGAGTCCACAGATGAAGTAGCGTCCCAGTGAAATATTCATTACGGGATGAAAAGTGTGGGGTTCAGTTCTTGTAGCAAACCTCCTATGAAGGCTTTATATACCTAAGGTTGAACCTCATTTACCTTCTGTTCAAAGAACAGCGTGCAGATATTTTAAAAAAATTTTTTTTTATGTACTTACGTTTTCATATCATCTGATTTAATATCATATTGCTGCAAATTTTGTATTTTTTATTTTGGTGATAGAGTTAGAGTTTAGTTTGAAAACATCATTTATGCCCCTGTCCCATATGTCAAAATCCATTCTGGATTCAGCAGCATTAGGGTTTTCCTTGACAATTATAACTTGACAACAACTAAACCCTCATTCACTGTGTCACAGCCATGTAATTCTCTAGCAAACGGTTCCATGACTGAATGATTTGGGACTCTTACCCAAACTTTTAGGGTGCCTGTGATTTATTCCAGCTCTTATCCTTGAAACAATTTATGGAATGCAAAGATTCAATATTCTTGATTACTGCTCAGTAGCCAGAGGACTTCTTTTCCATCACTCCACTGGGGAGGAAATGTTCTAATGCATATATGTATATATATAAATGTTTATATTCATATTTTTTAACTCCTCAGGAAAGTGGCAGGAAATGGAAAATAAGAAGGTGGCTTAGATGCAAACTAGGTGTTCGTATTAGGGCTATTTTTTGTCAAGACATTAGCAGATCAGCAGAGGGATTTGTGGTGGTGTGTGAATATTACAGAAATGCTTTTGGCTGTTTTACTGAACCTGTGGCAACTTCCTCATGGAAATAAATCATCTTATCTACCCCGTAGGTACAGGGCAGGGCTGCTGCTTTACTTCTTACCAATGGCTTTTAGTCCTGAGCCTTGCTAACCTGAGCATTATTCTTAGATCAAGGGGAGGATTTGAGTCGGTCTTTTCTATTAATCTGTAAAAAATTTACTAGCCATAAATGTGTCTGTCTTAATGGTGGGGCTTTGTTATCTCTTTGTTTTGTGGATCTTAAGTTTTTACAAGCCATTACCAAGGTATTTGCACAGTAATGGATCAATCACCACCCTGTCCACCTGCTCGGAATTATCTAGCCTTTTAATATATTATTAATGTCTTTGATTTGCAGAGGGGAAGATTGCAGAGGCTATTTGTAGCTGTCTGTGTTGTACACTGAGGAAAAAAAATGAAAAATAAATGGCTTTATGGAGAGACAGTCTCCATGAACAAATATTTTTCATATTGCTGGATTTAGGAAACATAAAAAAAATTAAATTGAGGACTTAAAGGACCAGAACAATTTATTAAAAAAAAAAGAAGTAAAGAAAAGAGGAGGGGCAGTGGAGACTAACAGAACTCTCAGATGCTGAAGCCTCCTCTTGGTTTTCACACCTCACCTTGCATTCCTGTGCCTTTTTAGGCTGTTCCGTGCCTCTCCTGTAATAAACTTTCCCCACTGATGAGTTATGGATGCAGAGAAACCGAGGGGCTGTTTTTTGTCTCAGGGTGCACGTTTGCCGCTTTGCCATTCTTTTACATTTTCATTCTTCATGCTGATGAGTCAGTCCAGATTTATATTACCGTGTTATTATGGATAGTATAGACTGAGTCTCCTTGAAAGTAATGGCATGTGATTGCTTACCCCATTACTTTCAATGGGACTAAGTCTATGTCATCCTTAGGGACTCCATCCCATTGAAAGTAATAGTCTGAGACTGCCCACATCGTTACTGGGCTTTAAATTGGATTGAATTTATACTGATCTGCAGAGGCCTGCCACAAAAAGCCTCATTTTTAACACATAAAGTTGATAAAAGTTTTTTGCCAGTGGTTGGAAAGTTTAATGAAGTATTTGAAACTGGGTTTGTAATGTTAAAAAGATTGGTTTATGTTGTTCGTGGTCCTTAGCATTTGACCTGAACACAGTCAGACGAACCCCGGCAGTAACATACTTAATGGAGGATTTTTCTTCTACTGTCCTTTTAATCACTACTCATATATTTTCATTTCTTAACCCTCCAAAAGGCTCCTGCTGTGTTTTAGTGACTTCTGTATTCTATTCAGTTGCACCCTGTCAGTGTCCTATTACTTTCTTACATGCCTAAAATACTGCCCTAAAAATGTGTATAAATTATGGCACATTGTTTTGAGGAAAAATACTCACTGCTACTTTGAATAATAAAAATATACTGTACTTTCTTTAGGTAGAGAGTGTCCTTTCCTGAATCAGCAGCTCTTTATCCTATTGGCATAGAACACCTTTTTAAGAAAAAATCATCAGTTAATGTGAAAATATTATGGCCCTCCCTCTGATGGCAGGATGTCTGTTAAATTTATTTAGAACAAGAGCTTTACTTCTACCCTTACTAATGTTAGGTGCTAATGTTCCCTTGGAAAATAAAAGTGCATTTTTTTATACTTTTACATAGCCATGAAATGCAAGCAGATAAAATGAAATCCATTCCAGAAAGATTAATGTTACAATGATAATGCACTGGATGAAATGGAGAGACTAAACCTCTGTTTTTTCTTAAAGCCTTGATCAGTCCTAGGAGAAGGAAATGGTGACTGATGAAATGAGGAAATTTAGCAGAGGAATCCAAAAAGTGTCTGTGTGTCCTTCCCCCAGCCGTGCCTGTGGTGTCACAGAAATGACACATGTATATGTCCACGGTGGTGTGTCCACCTGCACTAAATGCAGGCTGTAGAACAAACACACGCTGTGCCCCCATTCAATCTGTAATGCATCATACAATATCATATGAGAAATGCACTTTTCTTAGGTAATCGCCATGACATAATTTATTTCAGAAGAGATCACAGCGCTACAGCTGTTACAAGTGATTTAGCAATTGAGTCATCAGCAGCATTTTATACATACTCATATTTATTAAAACCCTTCAGAAGCATTAGGACACATTTCAGCCCTATGGAATGAATGGAAAACATGTCTTTAAAGGGGCAGTGTAGACTTTGTTTTATGTTTATTGGAGGCTGCAGTATGGCCAAATGTCACAGCCAGTCACAACTTGCTGTAACTCAAGCAAATAAAACATGCATATAGCCCTCTCTCCACAGCATAATATACCTCCTTTCATCATCATCATTATTGTAATATTCCCACATGTCACTGCAGGTAATGAGCTGAGCACCTATGCACGGACATGGGTAATATGCAGGTGTATATTTTTAATATGTGCTCATATGTTTGTATCCCTCTCTTTATCGAATGCTTACCCACTATCAAGACTCTCGTAATATTTCTTCCCCCAAATTACTTCAGGCACATCCAGATTTTTAAACCAAAGTGGAGCATGGGTGTCTTGTGTGCGAAGAACTGTTTCCTGCTGTAGATTCTTTCTGTGGCAGGAGCATAACTGGCAGCTCACTGGTTTGGGAGGAGGGTGCAGCAAAATGTACATTTTTTTCCAGGAGGATGGTTGCTGTAGTTTCCCTTTGGATGTGAGAGATGGAAGGATTAGGTAATCTTGTTTACCAAATGAGATGATATAGCCAAGAAGTGAACATGTCCACTTCTTCAGACTCTATCAGCTAGTCAAATAAAACATATTCTTTCTCCTTATGGACCTTCCTTCCCTGATATTTTTATGCACATTGCATTTTAAAGAAATGTTTTATATATGTCTGTGTAGTAAAGGCCAGATTCCACCCATCTGGTAAAGAATTCCGTGATTATTTATAAACATTGCAGCAGAGAGGAATCGAAAGGAGGGGTTTGAGAGAGGAGATTGTGGCCTTGCAGTCTGGGAGTTGCCAAAGCTCTCAAAGCTCCATCCCTGGTAGTGATGCGTGGAAGTGGGAGTAGTTGGATGGGGGAGAGGCAGAGTTCCATCAAAGAAAGGGCAAAATGTTTTAATTTCTGATGATGATGCCAGGGAAGCTGCTGGAGGGATTTAGAGAAAGTCTTACCAAGTTCATAATGATGGATAAGAAGCAAGAAGTCGAATGCCTGAGATTTGTGTTGGGAGTTTAAGTACACTGGGACTGGGTAAGACTGGCCCAGAGGTGCTGGAAACCAGCAGAGTAACCTGAGCCCTGTGGAACTGAAAAAATGGCAAATGGGTTCAATGACTTCAGGTTTGGGATGCTCTCAATAAGTGCTATTTTCATGCAAGTACTGACCCCTCCTCAAAAATCCAGTGCATTAATAGCATTTCCCGTTGTGCCTCTAAAGTTTGAGGGATGTAAAATCAGTAGCTGCTTTAAAAAGGTTTAACCCAATGCTTCATGTGCTAAGACTAAGGATGATGGAAATTTGGGTTTCCATCCAGAGGGAAATGCTGCTGTTTATTTTACAGACTCACACTTCAGTGTATGCATGTGTCTATACTTATGCACAGATGTATCATTTTAGAGTCATCAAAAATTTATTTCCCACCCTAAATGCACTATAACTTTTCCTACTCTCATAAACTCTTCTCACAGGGACAAATGCTGCTTCCCACCAGCAGTCACGCTCTCTGTAACAGCAGTGGTTTCCCAAAATCCATGGGGCCCTGTGGGGCTGGATCTTGGCAAGACACAGTGTTGCTTCACATATAGTCTGTTTTAAAATGATTGTCCCAAGGTGAAGAAAACTTTAAATAAGAACTTACATCTGCAATCAGGATATTTCATGTAGAAGCGCGTTGCTCTGTCAGGGCCTCGAGAAGAGCCCCAAACTGAGAGATGTTTATTTGTCTGTGGTCCCACTTGGTGATTGTGGATCCCGAGAAAAGGACTGGACGATTGAGAGGGAGACTGGCATCAGAGGGTGATTGATGCCGAATGCCGTCTCTTAGGGCACTAGGAATTGTCCTTTAGGACAAATACGTGCTGTGCCATTCACAGGTATCGCTGTGCCAGGGCTGCCTCCTGTGGGTCTGGCTCTGGGGACTGCTGCTCTGGGCCTCCACACCCAGTCTGGCAGGCACGATTGATGGGAGCTCCCTGGATGTGCTGGGCACCTCCTTCTCTCTCTAACCTGTGTCCTGGGAGGGGTTGTGGTGTCCAGGAACACTCCAGATTTCCTGCCCTGGCTGTTTTGTAGACACTGTACTTGTAGCATTTGTCTCCTTTGGAGAAGCAGCTGAGAGAGCCAAGTGTGAGGAGGATTAATTAACATTAAAGACTGTCCTGCGTTGCACCCTGTAATAGCATCGCATTCTAAAATGATGTTAAAATCACAGGATACAGAAACTGCATAGAAAACCAATAACCATTCACAGCCTTTACTTTAGGGTTTTGAACTTTTGCCACTAATAGGGACCATCTGACACAAGTCAGAAAGGCACAACGATGTTGAAATGATTTCTTGTGGTGATGCATGTGACAAACATGAAATTTGGAGTTGTTTCAACTGTGATTTTTCTTTGTTGCTTTTGTAGATGTATACGTTTGTATATATTTCAAACCCCTGACAATTTCAAATTAAGGCAGGTGTTAACTTTAACTTCTTGCTAGGTGAAAAATCAGGCTTATTTTTGTACTTGGAGGGTGTTTTCAGCTTAACTCTGGAATTGTGAGCAATATTTGAGCTCATTATATTAGAGTTTAGTGCAGTGAGCACCAGCTGGTATGGAGTTAATGGCAGAGCTGGTGGGAAATGACATATAGCACATAATACATTTAACATGGATTTAATAACAATAACACAAAAACCATTTTTCCTGAATCCTTGTCCATATTAAATTGAGAAATATCATATAGTTATTTTATCAGTATGATCATATAGTTATTTTATCAGTATGATATCTAAAGGAAGACCTGCTTGTTTGACAAGGAAAACTGTTTGACATGAAAGGCTCTGCCTTAAATAACTGCTTTTCTTAGGTGTTATAATAATTTTACAACACATTTTGAACCAGTTTGAGTGACGCAGTTCTAGAATTTTTCAAGGCTTTGTGACTAACGTGGGGAAATAAAAATCTGTCCAAGTTGGGGTTTTGCTTCCCTCTTTATTTTCTCTTGGCATGCTAAAATATGATTGGTTAATTGATTAATGCCATAATTATAATTGGGAAGTATATTCCAACCTTCATTTACCCTGTGTTGGGGCAATAAAATACCAGGTCTGAGAGGAAGATTAGCAGAGGAGTCTTCTTCTGAAAGCTGCTGGTAGTAAAGGTCCAGTAGGAGTGTGTTATTTGGGAGGAATATCCATTTTTAGCAATGCTTTAGGTATATGCTTCACATTTACATTGTAGATTCAGTGTCTGTATATGCAGAAAGGAAATGAAGATGCTTGAAATGCTCTCTAAGGTGGGAAGATATTTGTAAGAAACATTATTTAAAAAACCAGAAAACAAATGTTTCATGTTTTTATGATACCTCCTCTCTGTGTGAGAAGTTGCAAGAGATTATTTATATTTCCCTAGAATGACTGCATAGTCACTCAGTTGAGCTATTTTATTATGTTTCTCTTCTTCCCCCCCCCCTTTATTTATTTAATTAAAAAAAAAAAATTCTCTTTCTCTGTTGTTACCCATATCCTGGAGGAATTTGAACTTATTGTGAACTGATGGGTCTTATATTGCCCTGAAAGTGGCAAGATTTGTGACTTTTCTAATAAGTTGTGACAGTATGTTCCACACCCCTGCCTTTCTGCCAAAAAATCTAGGTTTCCTATTCTTCACAGGCATCACTGTTGTTGCTTTAAAATTTTATTATTCATGGTAGCATTTGCATTGTTGGAAACCCAAGCATTAAAAAATCATGAGGTAGGGCTGCAAATCACCTGATTTTTTTTTTTTTTTTAATGAATACATTTGGTGGTTTTGGGCTCCTTGCCTTTTTTATTTTAACCTTCTGAAATATATACTTGGGACATACTTTCAGTTTTTCTGTGTAACCAGGAGAGGTAAAAAATTTCTTTTTTAAATGTAATTTTTAAGGGAAAAATAGAATTTCTTGATAATAACCAAATTCCAACATGAAAATCTTGCTCCATGTGATATTTAGTAGAGGATAGCAGCCGGGTGCTGCCCGTGTGAAGCTGTGTCTGTAAACCTGTGCTGGGTGAAGAACTGAGCCCCAGCTCAGTCACATCCCAGGGGAAACTGCAAATTTTGGGGCGCACACAGCTGACTCCCACGAGTTTCTACCAATGTGTTTGTTGGGAGAGGTTCTGTTGGGAAAGGACAAATATTCTTTGCTGCAGTCTCAGCCTGGCCCATCCTGGTAGGTCTTGAAAATCAAGGCTAAAACCCAGATTGGAATTTCCTTCAGAGGAGATCTGGGATGCTGCACTGCCACCAGCTTGTCCCCTGAGCAGGCAGGCTGCCACAGTCAGTGCAAGCTGGAGCTTTTTCCATATGAAGAAGTTTGCAGTGACATGAAGTCATATCAGAATTAAAAACTGGTCTTTGCCAGAGACGGAGGGGTTCAGTTTGGCTTCTGCTAAGACAGATTTTTAACTATGTTTTAATGAGCTTGGTACACGTTTTCATTTATCATATTGTGCCGAGTACATCCAGTATTAGAGAACTGGAGAACGTGATGTGAGATTGCACTTGGGTTAAAACAATGAAAAGCTAATTAGATGAAATAACTATAATATATTAATAGTTGTGTTATATTAGGTAGGTTATGGAAGTTGGGTTAATCTAAAATGGTTCTTAATAGAATTGCAAGAGCTGTCTGACTCCTGCATGTGCTGTATGGGGAGCCGACAAGGGATTTTGCTGGAAATCCAGGAAATCTGCATTAGAGTATAATGTTTCCTGCTGAGAGGGATCTGGTGAAGCAGGGGGGGAAATAGCCAATACTTCAGTGCCACTGCCTGTTACACAGGAATGCCGTTCCCTGCCTTTCCAGTTCACTTGGAAAAGCCTTTTTCAGTAGTGGAGAGTAAACAAGCATTTTTTCTTCTGTCCATATTGCTGAGAATATTGCGGAGGGTTTAGGAGATTTTTGAGATGTTCAAATTCTGCACTGAAAACAGTGGGAGTTCGAGTTTTAGCAGCAGTGGGAGCAGGATTAGTGGGACAGTGACAAGGGATCATCTCGTTATATTTACTGATCCAAATGGCTCTGAATGGAGTTCACTTGGTGCCTGAGAAGTTACATCAGGAATGAATTTGTCCCACTCCAACACGTTGTGCAAACGTGTGCTCTCATTCCACCTGTTTGTTGCTGTTCCTGGCTTTGTTTTGGGAATGGCACTTGCAGGAGTGGCTCTTCCCATCCCAGAAAAGCTGGTGAAATAGAGGTTTTGAATTCCCCACTCCACCCTGTACCAGTACCTTCTCTCTCGTCACAATCCATAGAGAAAACTTTAGGGGTGTGGAGGAGTTGGCATTGATGGGTGCTGGGAGCCAGTTAATCATTTAGCAATATATTCCCAGTCACAGGTTACCTTGTGGCCTGGTTTGAGTTCTTAGACTTGTGGTTTGCTGGTTTGGTTTCTTCTTTTTTTTTTTTTTTCCTTTCACATTACTGAACCTGAAATGCTAAATTTTCCCAGACATTTGTAATCCAGCAGTTGTTCTCTTCATCTTCAGAAAAAATCGTGGAGGTCACCTCCAGATTTTCTTTATACCCTGTGACCATCTTGTTCATGGGAATTTACATTAAACAAGAATAAAAATAAATATTTGCTTTTTCTTGTTTTAACACTGCAATTCTGACCCTTGAAATGGGGCCATTTCTGTAACTGAGTGATAGGAGCCTGCCTTGAGAATTTTTCACTTGCTTGTAAGAATGAAGCTTTTGATAGCTCCAGTTAGGCGGACACTGAGGATGTTTATATAGAAATGGATTCATTGCTATTCATGTTTTCAGATTCTTGAACATTTTAAAAAGATGTTCTGCAATATTCCTTTGAAGAAATAGCACTCTCAATAAAAATGTTGAAGCTATAAATGGAGATAATCTTGCACCATTCTTGTTTGAAAAGCCCAGAGAAAAGAGCACTGTGTAAATGCAAGTGTGCCTCAGACCTCTGTGTTGCCTCTCAGCTCAGGAACCTTCACCCCTCTGGAGCACAGCAGCACTGATTTGGAAGGGTATTTTAATTTTTGGCAGGCGCATCATCACGCCCAGTGAAGATAAAGAAGATTTAGATCTGAACTATTATATTCTAAGCAGGGTACCAGGATGTCTTTGTGAATCAGGGGCATTTGGAATTGTCTCCCTGCCAACACATATTCCAAGCATGCATTATACTTCACTGAGACTGGTAAAAATGAAATATTTATTTATATTCTAGTCTAGAAAATATTCTCCTCAAAATTATTTTTGCATATTATTTGTATTAAAAAAGGATGAAAGGATTTTTTTTTTTTTGCAAAGCCATGCTTCTGATTTGGCTGGTAATACCATAAATAACAGTATTTGAAAATGTTTCTTTGAATAGGCTATAAAAATAATTTTTCCACCCAGTTCCTCAGAAGATAATTAAAATATTACAAATCAAAGTAATAGAAGCCCTGAATAAAAAAAGTTTCTTAAATGTAGTACTCAGCTTGCATTTAAAAATGAAAAGCACTGATTTAGTTAAAAATACATGCATGGAGATGCATATTACTTTAAACTTCAGAGCACTAAATTATTGTGGACTTGCACACATGGAGTGGATGGGTTTTTGGGGCAGAGCAGATCCTTGCATAGCCATATTTCCAAAAGCATTCTCTCAAATAATTTAAAAACAAATAGAAAACTAATCAGAAGTGTGTGTGTATATGTTTGAATGAGCAGGCGTGAGTGTAAACAGCACATTTGTAAGCAAAAATATCTGTAAGGTGCATATATCTGCAGGCTGAAATGTTATCATAAATATTCAGATTATAATCTGCAATGTACAGAGTAGCCATGCATTATGCAAATCCATGTGTGTCTTCTGTAGCAGATAGAAATAGAATAGTTTCAGTAAGAAACAGAAAGCATATGGCATCCCTGTGCTTAATATTGTCAGGCTCGGGAGTTAATTTAGGACATTTGATGGGAAGGATTTTTTTTTGCCTATAGCCTGTCACATTTAGGATGATGCACAACCACCTCGGCAGAAAAATACATTGAAATGTTTGGGATGTCTTTGTCAGTGGGAGTTTTGTCAGCTAATAAAGATGGTGCGTTTTGGCCCGAGATCTGTTCAAAATAAATTATATTTTTTGTCTAATGTAAAATTAAAATGAATAAACATCATAAAGCTGAAACCTATCCTAGTGGCTGTTTGAAAATTCCGGAGATGTGGCACTAGGGAGCGACCATCATTCCAGTGCAAAATGTGCCGAGCTATTTTCAATGGAAAATGAAGAGCAGAAATAGAAGACTGAAATAACAATAGGCTGATTGCTTTCATTTTTTGGTGTGTAGTTTAACATTGCATTAAAGAGAACAACTGAGTTCCTACATTTTTCCTATTTTCTTGTCATGGATATATTAGCATTACATGATGCATACTAATTATAAAGTTGGCTGTAACAAGAGTTCCTCTTGTGAATCCATTTAAGAACTGATTGTTTACTATCTTTTTCTGTAAGTATAAAATTTTAATTATGCCACTGACAGGAACTGTGCGTGATACAGTGCTCTACATTTATCACTGGGAGAGGGCCAGTTGCAGAGCTGTTTGACTTTGGAGAAATCCTGATGCGCTTGCAATGTTGAGCAGCAGGTGCCACATTATTATGTACAGAAAAGCAATTAGGAAGCATATTGGATGAATGGGGAGTGCATTAATATTAGCAAGTACATTTGTCAGTGGTTTTGATGCGAGTCTTTTTCTTTTCTTTATGCAACATTAAGATTGTGGCTCTCATAAATTCTCCCCTTAAATTGCCATCTGTTCCCTTGTCATGCAGTAGTGAGGTAGAGAAAAGTTTTCTTGACAAAATGAAAAGAATTTCTTTTATTTAAAGTAGAAGCAAAGGAGCCTACACAAAGTGGGAGAATTGTAGGTTATGCAATTGAGCTTTGTATGTGTTAAGTAATTACTGTTGAATGTAACATTAACTATTGAACACTTACGATGGGTTTTTTTCCCTCTCCCCCTGGTAGATTTCAGTTTTTCAATGATTTTGTGTATTTTTGAAATACGGTGTGAGACAGTTTTAAGTAAATTGTACAAAAAGGCTGGCAGCCCAAGCTGGGTGTCTCCAGTCCAGGGTTTGGTGGGGATCAGGAGCAGGCTTTGGAAGCGTTGGCCCTACATCCCGTGCTTTGGCCACATCCTGTTGGCCCCACATCCCTTTGGCTCCCAGTGCAGAGCAGTTGGACGTGGCCACAAAACACATGGAACTGAGCACAGAGATACAACTCGGTGTGTGTGTGTGTGCCACTCACAGGTGTTGGGTCTTGAGACCAGACAGGGGTCAAATAAGTGCCCCAAAATGTGTTTGGGGGTCCTGAGCATTGGCTGTTGCACCCCAGGGAGCTGGGGAGGGCTGTGACCCCTGGTAGTGTACACGGAGCTGCAGTGCCCCAGCCGTGACAACCTTATGTAAAGCTCTTCCCCTGACTCCATGAGTGTTTTTTCTGAGAATATGAGAATGATCCAGCACTGCCGTCTTCAAACCCAGGGAGACAAAGCTTATTGGAGCTGTGTTCCACCTGGGAACTCGTGATGTCCAGGCAAACTGCTCCAGGTCTTCAGTTGTTGGACCCGGTATCAAACAGTGTTTATTTAAGAATAGGCTTTATTTTATGGCAATTTCAGAACCTCTGCCTATTGTTCTGGCAAGGAGATTTGCCTTCAGGGAGGATTGGCATGTGGCTCTGTGAGAAAGAGGCTACCTTAACAGAAAGGTTGGAAAACATCAAAAAAGGAAGGCAGAAAGCAATTGTTAAAAATGTTGGCACAAAAGGTGGTTTTCTGAAGGCATGTGGGAAAGATACTATATCTGTGTCCCTTTTTTTCCTGCAAGTATGGAGAGAGGGAATACCAGTCCTGTATGTATATTGTGTTTCTTTTGGCCTTTGCTGTAAACATGTTCATTTTGATCATTGCAGATTGATATAGAACTGGAATCACTCGTGGCCCAGACAGGACACAACAGTACAAAGCCTTCTCTGCTGACAACTGCACTCTCATGTTGTAGTTCAGTCTTTTGTGTGTTTGCATTGATGGGGAAGGAGTTGGTTCAGCCTGTTTGGGCTCCCTGCTCTTTTTCCACGTCAGCCAGCATTTATGGGGAATAAATGATATGTTCATTAAAAAGTGCAGTACTGGTTCTGGCAGGCAGCTTAAGTAAACCAGTCCTACTTCTGAGCCACAGCAGTAGTGGAACTTTTAACATCTTTTCCTTCTTCTTTGCTCATCTCCCTGTTGAGTAAACTCTTCAAAGCCCAAGACAATCTGTCTTAGAAATGCTGTGAAGTGAAGAACGAGCAGCGGGAGCTACAAGTGGTGGCAGCAGTGGTTCTGAGGATACTTTATAGAGTTGGCTCATGGCTGGTTACAGGATTAGCTCCATTGGGAGGCTCTCTGAATCTAAAGTAGGGGTTTTCTGTGGGACTGAGCCCTCACTTCTACTTGGCTATTTATGAAAAAACACGGTCGGTTCTTTTGCTGTGGCAGACCTGTTTGATTTCTGTTCCCCTTATCTTGCTGTGGGGCATTCTCTAAGAAATCCTTGTCCTAGGATGCTAGACTGGCCCTGTGCTGTTCTCTCTGAGATGGGAGGTTTTTTCTGTTTCTGCCCATTTTTTCAGGTGTTTTGTTATTTGGTCTTTGGTCACAATTAGTCTCCCTCACAGGTTGTTTTATTAACGTGTCCTCAATCACTACCTAATCTTTACACACCATAAGGCTCTTCACTTCCCTTCTGTTCCAATTTTTTTTCCCCAACAGCATCCTTCTCTCACGCTCTGGTGCATTGTTTCTCTTCCGTCGATACACAATAGCAGCTCTTACTCCTTCTGTGTGCACTCCTGTTGCTCTTGAATATCATGGCTAGGATCTGATTTTTGCCATGTTGTGCAGTTGCCTTTCCCCTCCCATTCTTTGGCTTCCTGATCTCCGTGTGCCGCCGGATTAAACCTCTCATGCTCGTTTGTGCATCTTCCTTGTACCCAGCTCACTGCAACCCCTTCGATTCAGACAGAGCTCATCATACATGAACAGATTGCATCTGTTCAAAAAAGAGCCCCAATCCACACAGTATTCATTTAACCAGCAGTGATAGGAGTGAATTCATTTGAGATTCATATGGATGTCATAGACTGTGAGTTACAGTGTAAGCATCAGTTAATGGACACTCGCAGGGAAGTGTTTCCTATCAAATAATACATCACTGAGCTACATGAAGTGGTTTATGTATTTTTTTTCCCTTCTATGATTTCATCATGGCTAAGGAAGGTATGATTGCCTGGCCTTGTATTTCTTTAGCAAGCAGCGTTGCTTAATGTTTTATTGATGTATTTTTAAATAATTTATCTTTAAACCTTTGTTTAATGGATGTATTTTTATTCAGAATTTGATACCAGAGAAGGTAGGTCTGACAGTTCATGTTTGCACTCTGACAATATTTCTCTTGTGAACTTTTTTTAGGTCTCTTACATAAACAGTAATTTTACATTTTTTCATCTCTATTTTTAATTACCCAGTCAATCATTTTAAGTGGCTTGTATTGATATTTAACAAATGTATTAGTCAATGTGAACAACAGTTTGTTTTGCTTCAGCTCTATTTCAATTTCCACTAAAAGTGATAAGTATAAAAATAAAGAATAGTTGCTCAAGGCACCATCATTAAGATCCAAGGCATCTCCTAGAGAAGGTATTAATGCTAAAACTGAAGTATTTCATAGGTGGGATTTCCACAGGCAGTCCTTGTTTCCCAAAGCCAATCCTCACTGAATTGGGCCAATGGTTAATACTTGAAACATGTAGATTAAAATATATTCCAAGGATTTTTTGGGTGCTACCAACTTTACCTGGATCATATGTGGAAATATTTATTTATTCTTCCACTGGATGAGGTCCCACTTGCTTTCCAAAGCACCTTCCTTGGCTCTGTGTAGCTTTTTCCTGTGGCTGGTGCAGCAACAGGGCAGGGGATGGGGGAACTGTGGGATCCCAGGGGGAGCTGCATCCCAGTGGGATGCATCAGGGCTCCCCCATTCCTCACAAGCTGGGCACAGGCTCTGGTGGGGCAGGAAGGGAGGAATGTTTCCGGTCTGTGCACAATGGAATTAAAATAAGCACAGTGAAGCTGTATTAGGAAAATTAGGAAACACAAATCAACAAGACGAGAGAGAAATACACTGAGAATCTTCTAGAGGAAAACTCTTCCTCAGTGATATCGAGCTGAATTCTCAGAATGTGTTTCCTACCTTGAAAAAGATACTGAGAATAAAAAAATATATTCTGGGTTTTTTTACACTTGTGATGTTTGTGTGCCTTAGCAGTGTTTCTGCTGGGTTTCTCTGTATTTAGCTGTCTGAACATTTAGGGCAGTATTTAAAACACAAGAAAGATGTGTAATGTTGAGCTGATGTTTTGGGTGTAGCTTGCTGTAAATATATGAACATACACATTATCCTCTCTGAATTTAAAAAAATGAACAAATTGAAAATGTGCTGTCCAGCCTGTATTTTTGCCATGTTTTATTCACTATAAAAATAGCGTAGACATTCACCACATCTGCTATTGTACAACTTGGCTATGTTTGAACTAAAGCCCCACCATCTTAAGACAACACTTTGATGTGGGTGTTTCTTTAAGTCTTAAAGGCACACACTGCACCATCAAAGCTACACCTGAACTTTAGGGTATTTACCTTGCTTAATGAGGAATGTTTTCCACGTTTTTTTTCCCCGTGACATTTTTGTACCGCACAATGTTTCTGTGTCTTCTTTTTCTATTTAAAATTTAAAGAGCTACATTTGGGAGAGGAACAATGTAGGTAAAAGAGACCCCTGGAGTGTGTCTGATGTGATAGTTCTCTTCTGTGGCACCATTTTTCCTCCTGCTGTGGGAGAGCTAAATGATAGTGCCTTATACCTTACTGAATAAAGGCGAACACAGTTTCCAGCTGTGAACATGTGATCAGGTTTTGTGTTTGATTTTTGCACACAAGTGTACTCCTGCAAGCATACCCACACACTCCTATGCAAACACTCCGGACGGGAGTGATTGTTGACTCAGTCATTAATCTCCCCTCAATTAATCACATTAAGTATTAAGGTGCCTTTCTGTGCAGAGAGGGACGACAGCCTTTTCTGTTTTACCTTCGTGGAGAATCTCTACACAACCAATTTACTTTCTGGCTAAAGATGTTGAAAGATGTGTTGAGATACGTTGTTATATGAAAACACAGCAGAACACTATTGTCTGATCCTGAAACCCTCTGAGGATTACTCAGTAATCCTATTGATATTGTTGGGAATAAAGGTTGCAAGACCTAGCTCCTAATTGTTACATATGTACCAAAAGTAACACAACGCTTATTCTGATCTTTCATGAGTGTTTTATTTTTATGCTGTTTATCTTTTCAAGGCTGCTCATAAACCATAACAATATTCATTCTCTGGACAGAGCTTGGCTTGTATTTCAGTGCTATTATGATGACTATGACCACATTTCTTACTTAACCAAAATATTAAACAAATTAAAATCATGCCTTTTATTTTTCCTCCCAGAATGAGATCTATTGTTGTGAAAGCTGAAGACCTGCACTTGTATTCTTCAAGAGTGTGGCATGTCATGTTGTTTGTTAAACACCCAGAACTCATAATATCCGTCTCTCTGGCTCACTGAGCAGCAGAAAAAAATGGGTCCTGAAGGAATACATTTGGAGACAAAGAAGAAAAGTTATTTTTTTTTTAGTGATCAGATGGCATAATTGTTGGTTGGCGTTAAGTGGCTCTGAATATGAGGGGAGGGAGGACTAATTTCTGAGTAAATGAGCAACATCTGAAATCACCAGAGGGGCCCAATCCTTTTAGCACCAGCGATGGTGCAGTTGTGCCATTGATTTTTTTTTTTTATTTTATAATTTTTACTTTAAGAAAAGAAAAACCGGTGGCTGTCATGAAAGACTTGTGCTCCTCAGAGTGAGCAGCTTGCTCCCTGCAGGCTCACTGGATCTCTGAGTGCCACTACTCGTACCTTCAAGGCGCTTTGCTGGGCTTTGTATTATGCACTCGCAGACAGACACCCCTGAGTTCAAGTGGTGCTGGGAACGTGACGGATCCCTGGCAGCACAGACGAGATCTCTGCAGGAAAGGACAAACGAGGCCTGTGGTTCACAAGTTCACCTTGGTTTTGTGCTGCTGCCCATCAGCATTGCTTAAGTGTGATTTTTTACGTTTTCGTGTCATTTTCCTTTGTTATGTGATGAGGATGGATTGGTTTGAACTTTGCAGCAATTAGAGATGGCCGGAGGGGTGGTGTTTTCAAATGTTTGTTTTTGTGATAAAATCCAGATTTGGGAAGCTTGTGATGGAAGCTTGCTTTGTGAGCAACGACCAGCAGATCCACAAAGGTAGCAGCAGCCAGAGTGTAAAATAGCAGCAATCTGTAGACACCTGTCAGAGGTGAGGTTGCAGTGCTGCAACAATGTCCAGGTGGACCCTTCCATCCCTCCATCTGCCTCAGCACCAGAATCTGGGGCCAGGCAGAAAACCAGAGTATGGCCCGAGCCCTGTAAGTCACTGACCAGCAATGTCCATCCTCCACTAATTGAAAGAATTAAATATTCCTTCTGATGCTGCGGAAGGAATGCATCACACTCTTCAGGCACAAGAGGAAATAAGAGAATAAAAGCACAAGCAGCTCTGGCAGGAGCGGAGCGAGGGCTCTGGGCAGCAGGTGCACTTGGCAAGAGGGCGGGAAGAAAATGCTGTGGCTTTGGCAGCTGCTCTTCAGTATCTGCACAATGTGTAGCCGGGGTAGAGCTGGTGACAGTTCCTGGAGCAGGGAGTGCTGAATGGTGCTCCCAGTCACCACTGCCTTTCCCCTCGGATCCTCGTTCACACCTGTGTAAATAAGAACACAGCAGGGGCAGCACCGAAATAGAACAGATGTTTTACCTCACCGAGCACGTATTTCTGTGCACAGTGCTATGCCGTGGCCTCACAGCCAGGTAAGAGCAGGAGAAAAGACTGAGTGAGGATATACAGGGAAAAAGGCTTTCTATGTTCCCTTTTTTCCCCTATTTTCCTTCCCCTTTCATAGCCACTTGTGTGTGTACTTGTGTCTTTATTGGTTATTGAGACTATCTTCATTCTTCTAGCCTGAGCTCAGACATTTGGGAGGTTTTGGAAGGCTTCCAGCAGGAAAAATTAGAACTTCTGGATCTGGATCCAGTCCCTGTTAACATCAACATCAAGACTCTTCCTTGCTTTATAGGAACTGAATCACACTCTTGACCTGTGTGTAGCTGTCAGCACTGTCTGTGTCTGGCAGATGCAGCCTTTTTAGCAGCAGCAGAAGGATGATTTCTACCAAGCCTGGCTCTGAAGGAAGCAGAAGCAATGGAGCCTGAGAAGACAGGGACAATGTTTGTATTCTTAGAAATAAACTAGAGTGTAATGGAGGAATCCAGGCAGGTGTTGCAGGAGGTAGCACCAATGGCTGCAGAGTCAGAATTAAGTCTTCCTTAGAATATAACAGTTGGCTGTAATTTTATTGTTTTCTCCTGTGGATTTATGAAAGACTTTATTCCAGATTCTCAGGAAGCAAGAGAGCAGCGCTGCTTTCTGTTCATGTTCATAGAATCATTTAGCTTGGAAAAGACTCTTTAACATTATTGAGCCCGACTGCCAGTTAACCCAGCACTGCCAGGGCCACCCCTAACCCGTGTCCCCAAGGACACATACAACTGTCCTTGGCCCGTCGATCCAGCATGTCCAGATCCCTCTGCAGGGCCTTCCCACTCTCCAGGAGATCAACATTCCCACCCAGCTTGTCTGCAGACTTGCTGAGGGTGCATTTGATCCCTTGTCCAGGCCATTTGGCAATGTCTGGACTACAGCAGATCAATGTGTGCAGTCATAGCTTACTGTCCAAATCCATCTCATTACAGATATAGTGGTATTTCATAGTTACTTCAGAGGCCCTCTTAGAACCTTTTCTGAAGTCTTCATTTAACCAAGCACAATACAAAATAGGTTTCTCCAGAAAACCAGCACCTTAAAAAAAAAAATATCGTCTGTCAAGAACCCAGAGCAATAATTGCCAGCACAGAAAAATGACTGTCTGGCCTGCACAGGAGCAAAAAAGCTTCAATTTGTGTGTGGTCACTAATGGTGGTGCCTGACAGCTCAACTGAACTCCTGCCTTTGTGGAGGGAGGGCTTTCAAACTGCCTTGGTTCAGAAGCAGGGTTGCATGCACTGGTTGACAACTGAAACTTTCCAGTTGTCTCCCATCTTCATAAATAACATGCAATTAGCAATTTTTTTTTCTAGAACTTACAGAAAAACCTGTAGCAGGGTGCTTGTAATTGGTGAAATTTATTCTTTAGATTTATATGCTGGATTTTGCTCTAATTTAAATCACTAGTGTGAAAGCATTGCTTAAAATATTTAGGAGGATTGGGATAGGTAAAATAAACAAGGGCCAGAGAAGTGAGGTGCAAGACTTGTGTCATCTTGGTATTGAATAACATTTCCCAGGCCAGGGCCCTAATGGATCCTGATTCCTTTTTATCGGTTTGTGGGTTGCCAAAACAGGCTTTGAATGTGCCAAGACACCTCTTAATGATTTAATGTCTGAGTTTATTTTTTATCGAAAAATCTGTGTCTCTGACAGCCGACTGACAGCAACAAGTGAAACGGGAAGGGAACCCAGCCTGCTGTCCCGAACAAGCTGGCAAACCTTATTTGTCTGGAATCCATTCCATGCCATTCCCATGAGCTGAAACATGCAGGGATTTTGTCCTGTATGCAGCCAGGAATTTATGTCATCAAGTAATTATAGGGCTGTACTATTTAAAGTAGGTTTGGTATTTTGGTGACTAGAGCGAGAATTGAGGAATTTGTTACTGTTAGATTAATTTCAGTGTTTTCAATAGTCAGTCCTTTACACAACAGGAACTGGAGACAAAAATCCCTGGACGTGAGGTATGATTGAAATCAACTGCTACCAAAGTCAGTGGAATGATGGCAGCAGCTGAGAATTTGCGTTGAGATCTTCAAACCGCTGGGTTGTGGGAGCTCCGGCAAAGAGCTGGAGTTAATGACAATTGTTACCACCTGTTTTCTCTGAAAGAATTTCCCAGTCGTTCTGTCTTTCAGCAGGTATGTCCACCTCATATTGTACATAATTTCCACCTGAAGAAAGGTCAAGACTCTGTGTGGAAAGGAACTGAACTCTTCTTTTACTGGCTAGTCTGTGAATAAGAGAAATTTGCTCCTTAGCAGTATGCATTTTACATAAAAGTCCATTTTCTCGCAAAGGAGAGGATATGCCCTCAGAGGGTTTTAAAATGGGGAGTTCCGGGGGCAGGGAGCACTACTTTAGCTCTACAGTACAGCTGGTGATTCTGCTGACCTGTGCTTATATAAAAATGGGGCAAAAGTTCGTGTAACAGATCTGAATAGTTGGAGGGGAAGGATCAGATGCCTTAAAATATTCTGTTATCTTTGTGTTAAAGTAAAGAGGATTGTGAAGGTTATGCAGAATGTAACTTGACCTGATTTTCCCCCCGAGCGGCCTCCGATGTTATCTTCACTTAGCAGGAATTCCTTGGGAGTTTTTCCCAATGTGTAGTTATGCACTATTTGTCTAATTACAAAGTCGAGTGCAGTTATGGTCTCTCATGTGTGGCTGGATAAAACTGAGGAGAAATGATGAATACAAGAAGTAAGAAGAAAGGGTGACAACAAGCAGTGGTTGGTTCCATAAGCAATTGATTACCTTCTGAAATTTTGGGCAATTCACAGCCCTTCTGCAGGGGGTGGATTTGCTAAACAATTGAGCAGGGATTGTGTCAAGGTTTCATATCTTTTAAGAGGAGTATGACAAACTGGGCCTGGAAGGTGTGGCAGCTGGCCAGGAGAAATGGAATGAACATGGCACTAAATTGGGAGGCTGAGTGGTTTCTAGAAAGAGATGAAACCACCAGTTTCATCTACTCACCAGCTGGTGAGTAGAAAAGGTAAATAGGAGAAGTGTAGAAAGGAGCTTCTGTATATGGGAATTCTAAAAAGTGTAGAAAGAGCCTAAAATAGCAGGAAAAGGACTGTGCTGTGCCATTGAGATGCAAAGGGAAAATGTCATTTAAAATCAGGTGGAGCAAGTGAGTATTAACTCAGAGAAAATGGAAACAAAGCTGAGGAGCCCAAGTGCAGTGACATGACTCTACTGATGAAACTGTACTGTCAGCCCTGGTCAGTGATCTCTGCCGTGCCCCAGGTGCCAAAACAGGGTGATCTCTTATCCTTTGGGGGATGGAGTTGATTTGGGGAATTCACCCACTTCTTGCTTGAAGTGAGAGTTTTCTTCTGTAGAAGAGAAAGCAGCTCTGCTCTCAGCTTGCTGAGAGATCCTCCCGAGCGTGAATTGAGTGATGCTTCTTCTGAATTTGCAAATGGCTTGAAACAATAGCTCAACCACGCATAGGCATTGTCCCCTCTAATCATAACAGCCTGTTAACTAGAAGACCTAATTAAGCAGTTCAACAGTTAATAATAACCCATCAGTTAGCAGGAACATCAAGATAATATGTTTGTCCTGTCGTCCCAGACTACCTTCCCAAGCTCTGGTACGGAAAGTGCAAATGCTTTTTTGCTGCCGGGATCTACAATTTCTGTTATAGGACCGGTCAAAAATCAATGCAAGAGCTCCCTGGCATACTGCATATTGAAACTGTTGCAGTAGTGGAAATAAAAGTCAGATAAATGTTGTCAGGTTTAGGACGTTAATGTTTGAACTTACCAAGTTCAGTAAAACTTATACTTCTTAATTTTAATAGGATCATTCTAGAATTGAAAATGTTTTATATGAATATAAAAGAGCTTTTGCTGTTTGAGCAGTAGCCAGTTTATTGGAGTAAAACGTGCCTTTTGTATTTTGGGTTGTTATTTCGTTTTCTGTTTGGTGTAATTAAAATCATATGTACATTGCTGCTGTGTTATGTGTTTGTATGAAGGATGAAAGAGGCCAACCATGGGCTGCATTTTGTTAAAGAATTAATTTACAAGTACTGAAGAAAGAGGCTACTTAGACTTGCCAAAACATGCTGTGTGCTCTTGAGCCGGATGGGGAAGACAGGAATGCCAGTAGAGCAGTCACCTGTGGTCTTTATTCCTCAGCCAGGGACATTGTTCTACACCTTTAAGTACAGTTTGTTCGTGCATGTTTCAGAAAGCTTTGGCGGAATTGGAATGGGAATCTATATGCATTTTCTTAGTCAACAAGAGGTAGATGGAATATGAGGCGATTTCACTGAAGCATAGCTGTGAAAATGGCCCTCTCATCCTAATGATCCAGGAAGTGAAATTCCCGGCTCCAGGCAAGGGGAAATGCAGTGTGTGATGGGCTATTCTGCTCACTTCAGTCCAGCCAGCTCCAAAGGGCTTCCATCTATCAGCCAGGGGATTGTCCAGCTCCTTGCCTATGGAAGTTGAAGAGGCAGCGTATAAAAGCATAAATCTAAAAGTCAGAGGAAGAATTCAGTGTGGTAAATGGTGCTCTTCTGGGTAGTCACATATTAAAGGCAGGTTTATTTTAAGGATAATTTGGGAGGGTTTTGTGGGGGTTTTTTTGCTGTTAATCTAGGAAAGCTGAAAGATGGATCTTTGTTTCTTTACAAATAAAGCCAAAAATGTACAGAATCCCTTGATATTACCATGCTAACTGATCCCAGTAACTTTGAGGGCGCAGTTCTTGGGTTTGATGTCAAGCAGGTGCTCCCGTGTTTTGTAGTGTCAGCCTGAATGTGATGAGAGCTCCTGCTGTAGTCAACTGACCCTGTTTATTTCTTTGCTGGAGGAGACCTGGCAAGATCGCAACCAGAGGTGGCATGGCTTCAGAATTTCCAGTGAAATTATTTATAATTTCATGCAAGCAACTGCAGCCGATAATTGCATAGGACAACTCTGGCAGTTCACAGAGAGCCCAGACGTCTCGGGGCAAGAACTTGATGTCTCTCCTAATTCCTGATGAATGACGATCTTTCACATCAGGCAATGCCATTTGTCAGCAAGTTGTGTCCTCACAGATTGTGCCACTGTAGCTGAGATAATGAAGTGTGATGTTCAAGATTTTGTCCTAAAAACAACAACAACAAAATGCCTTCATATTGGGTCACTGTTATCAGCTGAAATTTATTGCAGTTGAAGGAAGCTGGGCAGATGTTAAAACGCTCATGCTGCCCATGAGCCAGGGGCTTCCTCTGTTTATTATTTCCTGGCTGCTTGGCACATTCTTGTGACGCACAACAAACCCCCATTATGAAGGATTATATGATGAGGCAACAAGCATGTGAAAGATAGCAACCAAATGGTGACTCCCAATTACATGAAAAATTACTATAATCACCCCTGCTGTAACACCCGTCTGTTGGCAAAGTGGTTGATCCCCTTGAAAAGCTTTAGAAGACCCACTGTATTAAATAAAAATCTCAGTTCTGTGTGTAATCATAAAAATTAACACTGTCACTTTAAAAAAATCAAATTGGTGTCCTAAAGGGAAACCTACTAAGCTGTGTAAAGTAGCTATTATGAAAATGTTTAGCCTTTTGAATGTATTTCAGACAGCATTTGTGTTGCCAGATTTGTCAGCCAAAAACTCACTAAGCAGATTTGTCAGTAGCTGAGGCCATAATCTGTAAAACAGACATTGGCATAGAGATTAAAGATCAAGAGAATTATATAGTTTTTGTTACCATATGCCAAGATTCTTCTTCTTTAAAAAAAAAAAAAAGTTTATTTTGTGCGGGCTGTATCTTAAGGGCTGCTGCTCTTTCTGTTTTGTTGTCTCAAACAGTGGAATTTCCTGTCAGAAAAGGGAAACTGTTTTATTCTCATACTTCAGGCTCAGTGTAGCTGTCACCCTTATGCATTGCTGAGTTCTGCAGCGTGTTTCACAAAATCAAACTTATGTATTACAGTTCTTTTGCTTCATGTGTGCAATACCTGTGTTTCCCTGGGCCTGCTGCCCTCTCCAGCAGAGAGGGCTTCCCAAGATGGAATCAAACAGGAAAGCTGGGCTTCCTAAAAACAGGCCATGAAGAGTGAGTAGCTCATGATACTGCCAACCATTGGGAGTCACCGCTTTTGGGACGGGGGACTGTGCTGGGACACCATGGCTTTGGGGGCAGGATTGGAATAAACTCAGGGCCCTCTTGGTGCCGGGACCTCCATTGCTTTTGAAGTTTTGTACCTGTGTAATAGTCTGGAAATTGGGTCTTTGGCAACTTTTTGCTGTAAAAGAACATACTTTGACCACTGTGGTCGCTGGCGTGGCACTGGTGAGGTGATTGCGCAGTCACAACATGCATGGATTCTTCGAGCACCGCGTAGGTCAGCCTGGACGTACTTCCACGCTCCCTTTATGTCGTTATTCCTGTGACTGACAGCAGTCCATGCTGCAGTCCTATAGGCCAACAGGAAAATCACTGGGTTGTGCAAAAACTGCCTCATGTGGAGCCATTGCACGGATGTGAGTGTAAAACTGGACTGAGCTCCCCCAGAAGGCTCAGGCTGCTCCTGCAGGTGCCTCTCTGTCCTCAGCACTGTACATAGGGTGCACACTGAAGAATCCCACTGGGACTGGGTGCAGAGGATGGGGACGGGCCTTGTGTTCCCGCTGCTCTGTGAGCTCTGCATTCTGCCAAAGCTCACTGCATTTTTGGACGTGGTGGCAAGGCAGTGTTTGTGTCCAGTGCTTTTCCTCTGGTGCCGTGGAATGACTTTGTGTTGTGTGTGTTACACCTGCATGAAAGGTATTTCTAATGTAAGCACGGCCCTGGGGGCCTTCAAAGGGCTGACACCACACTGAGCCCAGAGCCTTTGAATCCCCACAGGAAGGACTAGGCAGAGTGCATCACAAGTATTAAAATAGTCCGATAGAGGACTTCAAAGTTACTGCAGTGACTTGTTCTGGAGTGTGAAGTGCTGAGTTCTCTTTTAAAAGCCTTTAATCAGTGCAGTGTTCATCACACAGATGTTAGCAGCAGTGCTAGAGCTCCTAATTGTAATTTAAGTTATCCCTGCCTAAGGGCTTGCAATTAAATTATTAGACTGTTGCAGTGAGTCCATGGATCCTGGTTGCACCTTGAGAAGGGGGGTATTTTCTGGTATGATGAGAAACAGTGGTTTCTCCTGGGAAGCAAATGTACTATTATGCACTTATTAGGTCCTTGATTAGATCTACTACTGATTAGCAAACAGACTTTGCAAGAGAAAATATTACAGTAGCTTCTGTTGGCTTCTCAAAACCATTGTGCAATGAAGATGAAAACAAACCAAACCTAAGACTAGCCACTAGCTTTGGTGTTCAGTTAAAAACTGGCTCTTTGCAAGCCAGCCACATCATTAGCCCTTAACCCTTAACACCGGGGAAAAATACACACAGCTGTGTAGAAATGCATAAATGTGTGTATTACATACACGTGGCATGCAAACATGTTAAACACTCACGCAAACAATCTGTATGTGTGTACACACACAAACCCCACATACTTGTATGTATGTTGATTCTTAAAACACACACGCAGATATTTGTTCTGAAAGACCTGTATTTTCATTTCGCTGAACATCTTATTGTATTTGTTTTCCTGAGAATTTCATTTCTGGTTATGGTTGTGGAGAGTCTTGAGGCTCTTTATCTCTCTCTTGTCACTAGGCTCAGAAATACCTAATGATGAAATACAGAACCATATTTTATCTAAATGCAGACAATTATTGAATCGGGTGTTACATTATTACTTTGCATTGGTGTGTCATCTTTTAAAGTAAGGGCCTGCCTCTGTGATTATTCTAAATTCACCTCTGGGTTTTAAAAACTTTTGAAAACAAAGCCAGCCATAGATTGTTTTATTGGAGTGTAAAATGAGGATGATTAGGTTTGTGATAAAGCTTCTGATAGGTAAACTCTTTTTTATTTATCTGAATATTATGATGTGAATCCAGTTTATTTCCTGTTCATCTTGATTCCACTAATAAGTCCAAGAATTCTCAGTACTTGGCCTTTGCTCACAGTGGAAGGTACCAAGAATGTGAGGAGAGTTCGTTCCTTATAAATCGCCTGGTGCTTCCATGGCACTCAGCTCTGACTCTGCTCCAAATTCATCCCTTCAGTTCAATTTCCTTGAAATCAGTGGAGTTAAACCAAGGTTAGCTGCTGCCCTCAGACATTTGAGAGAAGAGGAACTTCATCAGGAAATGCATCCTCACAAGCTGTGTGTATATGTAACACTCAAGACCCAACGCTTTGCCAAAATCAGGGTCCAATTGGTCGCCTGCCAGGAGCACAAGAACTATTCTTTAAGGAATTTAGAAGGAGCAGATTGCAGTAACTCGCTTCTGTGGCACAGGAAAAAGTCCTGCAAAGATTTCCACAATTATTACTAATTTTCCAAGCGTTGACAGTGTGCTCAGTATGTTCAGAACATGTGTTGCTGCAGACTGAGCCAAGCACGAGGTCTCTAAGATCAGAAAGTAATATTCCTTCTGATCCTGTGGAGTGCTTTGTCCACAGTTTAGTGTGGAGTCTCCTGGCTCTGGAGAGCAGTTTGTGCAGGCTAATATGAGCTGGCTCTGCTGAAATTCAGGCCCCCTCTCTTCTATCGTTGAAAAGATGCTTCTTAATGAACATGGGCTCGTTAATATCTGTAACTGTTCAAACTTTGTACAAGGGGCTTATCCACCTAACCAGCATAGGGTGGGATCCAGCTGCTTCTCTTTAATTACCTGGATAGCACTTTTCTCATGTAAATGGCTAAATGCACACTAATGATCCTTGTTGTCTGAGACATGTTTGTTGTTCTTTATTTTCAAGGGAGATAGAGAAAGTTTAGCTTCATTCCTTGTTCTTATTTCCTCCGTGTCACCAAAAGTAGAGGGGACCTGGATAATGTCTTTGTTTTGGACCAACAATTTAAAGACGTTGAAATATCTAGATCTGCTTTAGCTTAGACATTCCTTCTTTAAAGATCTCCAGTTTGCTCCCAGGAAAATCAAATATATTATCTGTCAATGTCCTTTACAAACACATAATTTAAGTCCTTTAGAAAATGGTTCACAATTGTTATGTAACCAGTTTTCACACTGTTACCCAAATCAAATTGGATTATTCCAATATTCAAACCATAGATATTTTAACTCGTAAACCAAATGAATTTTATTAAGGTAATAACAGTCTTGTGATCATGGCACTAAAATTAATACTTAAAGGACAGTTGAATAGATTCTTATTACTGAGTACAGTAAAGGATTTATTACAGCAGACACAACTACCTCCTGTGATGGTTAAAAGTGAGGAATGCTTTTTTGTCAAAACTCCCTGTTTGCCATCACACTTATAACTTCCCTAAACATTCATCCCATGAGCTGAAATCTTCTAAGCTCTTAGAGAACAACCAAACCCCACAAAACCAGGACGCCTGGAACTCAATACTCCCTGCCAATTACAGCTAAAGGGAACAGTAATTCACTTTAAAGAAGCTTATAATGCAGTTTTACTGTTGAGAATTTAATCTCAGGAAATTGAGTAATGATTCCCTTAATGTTTCTACTGGACAAAACATCCAAGTATCCTGAATTTTGAATTTGACAGCACTCGCACTCGCTTTGGGAAGTCACTGGTTCCTGTTAGCACAGAAATGCACACCTGAAACAGGTGTAGCAGAGGGGCAAGCCCTGAATCCCTGTGTAGTTCTTCATCTTCTCTTCATCTTCTGTATCTCTGTGTCATCCACAGCAGCCAAGAGGACTGAGGCACCTCTGGAATACTCTGGGAATTGCTGTCTGTAGGTTGTACCAGTAAGGCCTTGTGAAACCAGTGCCCTGAGCTTCCCAAAATGAAAACGCTTTGAGGATGGTGGGAGGTGTGTGTGAATATTACCTGTACCATCACAGGGATTTTTTGGATAAAGATCATGGTTAATGTTAGAAGAGAAGCAGAATTTAGAATAATTTAGTATTTCAGATGTCTTCTCCCTATTTCTTCCATGATGTAAATTTTCAGAAAATGCCTAATGCGTTTAAATTGTTTGTTAGGGAATTTAAATTGGTTGGGAAGGAAAATCACTCTTTTACTATGGCCATGACTTTGGCTTCTTCTTTGAAGAAAAACTTTCTGTATTTTTGACACACATATTAAAAGAAGATTGTGCTGTTCCTTCTCTTGATAGAATACTTCTGTAAGGTTAGTCTGGAACTGCCTGTTTAAATAGTTGCTTTGCTGACTAAAGTAAAGGAGGGTAGTTAGAACAAATGTTTTGGGGTTTGTGGTTGTCTTTTTTTCCTTTCATTTTAATACCTAAAACCCTTCACTTCTTTTAATTTTTGGCACAGTCACTTTTTCGGTGAAAATCTTAAGTTTGGCCCATTATAGATTTGTATTCTTTTTTAACTATGCAAATAATTTTTTCCAGATGTATCCTCCCTTCTCCACCATCTCCAGGATAATTAATGAGTAGATTTTCTTACTTGAACCATGTTTTTCCTGATTGAAATAGAGCAATTTTATCAATGCTTATCTATCTTTTTCCTTTTTAATCCTGACATAGCTTAAGGTATTAATAAGCTCTTATCTAAAGTCTAGAGGAATCATATTTTAAAATTAATTTTATAATGTCTGATGGAGCAGGAGGGGGAGGAAAGCAGGTCAGAGAGTTGAACTGGCTTGTTTGGGGAATCCTGTATCAGATAAAGACAATGAGAACACTGCTGTAGCTTTGTGAGATGAAGCCAATGCTCAGTGGTAGGAAAAGAAAATCTCTTGTTGAATGTCCTTGTAAAAGTCAGAATTAAATTGCGGTCTCAAGCTTACAGTGGGCACCAGCACCCTGCCTGGTGCTTGCAAAAAGCTGCTGGTGTTCTGTCCATCCCAAGGTGTGTCCAATTCTGGCATATTTAATGATTTTTGTTTGAAATTTCACTTAAAATGATGGCTTTTCCAAAATACTGCACCAGTTGCCTGATCTATAATGATACAGTCTTCAAAATATTTTCCCCCACCTCCTTTTTCAAAAAAAAAACCCCAAACCAATGAACATTTTAATCAATTTAAGATTTTCAGCAACTTTCAGTAAGTGTTTGAAGTGCCTTGCATTCTTGCATAGACCTTCTGTTGAACTCTGAATTCCCAGTAATACTGAGAAGAGGTGATAAATTCATTTATTCTGGTAACTCCAAATCCTTGAATTCACCACCGTCTTAATCCGTGGAGGCTGGTGTTTAATGAAGCCTCTTGGGCAGAAGTGCAGCTGAGGTGTCCCTTCCGCCCTTCACCTGGACACGTGGAAGGTTTCCTCTCTCGTTCCTCAGCAGTGAGCTACCATTCTCTCCAAGCAGGGTGGAAAAGCCTGTGCCCAGCTCAGCACTGCTCTCCAGTCATTTCTTGGGGCTCAGTGCCACAGTCCGGCCACAGAAGCGGCTCTATTGTAAATTTTATGCTTCTGTTGCACTGATCTAAAGCGGGTTCTTGAATATCTCCTTCTTCTCAGCCTGTAGGGACTTTTCCCTATTCCCACCAGACATCTGTGACAGGCTAGGAGCCCACATGTGGAAAAAAGGAGAGAGGGAACAGGCACGGAGACAAGGAGAGCCATGAAAGGGAGGGAGCAGGACGCTCAGCCAGCAGCCCACTAATTTGGCTCTTTTCTCCCTGTGTCCTCTGGGATAATTGGTAGCCTCGAACTGTTCTGGACTTGGTGGAAAGGCTGAAATCTTGGAACTGGCCATGCCTTAGGCGCCGAAGATTGCACCGGCTGATCAGCCAAATCCTGGTGCCGTCCAAGAGCAGCTCGTGGACATCCAAATCCGTGGCAATTATCCTTTGCTCAAATAATAGACTCATAGGATCATTTGGGTTGGAAAGAGCCTTGGAGACCGAGTCCAACCATTGGCAGTGCCAAGTGCAGTGCTTCCAGGCCCCTCAAATAGGAATTAATTTCCCCAGCTCCTTTGTGTTTACCAGGAATCTGGGCGTGTTTCTTCTCTGTGGGGAAGGGTGATAGGACCACAGCCTCGCTACAGGCAACCTCAGCGTTTGGGGGTTTTGGTTTGATTGGGTTTTTGGGGCATGTGGTGATTCGGTGTCCTGGACACGCTGCCCAGGGCAGTGGTGGAGTCCCAGTCTCTGAGGGATTTAAAAGACACGGAGATGCGGCGCTCAGGGATGTGGGTTAGGGAAGGGATGGCCTTGGCAGTGCGGGGTTAACAGGTGGGCTTTATCTGAAAGGTCTTTCCCAAACTTCTGTGATTCTATTATTCATTAGAAGCCTATTTGCTGATGAGATGTTGGAAATACAGACCATGACTTACGGTAGTGGTCTGTGGAGAGAAGCGTCTCCTGAGGAATATGGAATGTACGGAAACAGATCCATGCCTTTCCTGAGGCCACTTGAAAACTTGTCTGGGCAGCTTTTTCAAGTGGAAGCATGAGGCATCAACCACAAGAGCAATATTCCCCTTGTTGCTGGTGGAGGAAAGTAACTTTGGGAGGCTTTTTTTCTGAATGTCACCTTTTTATGAAACACCCCTTCTTGCAGCTACAGATCAAAGATCACTGTTCAGATTTCTGTTCATAATTTCACCATTTCTTGAAAATTTCAGCGTTTTAAGCTGCTCTGATCTCCCTTGTCAGTGTGAATGTTGTGCACATACACACTTCTAAGGATTTTTACTCCTCGTACCAGCTACTCTTCAGGATTCAGACTGACACAAAGAGAGCCCATGGCAAAGGTGCACCTCCTTCAGCCCTATCCACAGGACACAACATGAGTTGCTCAGAATTCCCAGTGGGATTGAAACCGAAACTGAACCACAGTCCTCCATATCAGAATAGGAATAAGTTTTGGTCGTTTTATTCTTGGCATCTTGTTTTAATTTCTTTCACTTTTTTCATACCTTGGTATTTTCTACAGGCTCTACTGACCTTTAAACATAAAAGTCTCATTTTTCTGGAATCTTGTGGGTTTTGTTTTTATACGTGATAGTTTTCTTCCAAATATTAATTATTTTTTATAAACTCTATTTTTTCTTAAAGTAATCATATTGCACATCAGTGAATTAATTTTTCTTCCTAACAGTTTAGTTAAAAAGAATATGGAATCAAACAACTGTCTTGGCACTCATGTGGTATTTTCCTAACATTTTCCATGATTATAAAATGCTAAATTTTGTCTGCTGAACTTTAGAAACCACTTCAAAACACTGAAAGATTTTTTTTCCATCTATTAATTTTTTAAAATCGGTGACTCTGTGTAATGTGAATGTGGCACTAGCCTGAATAATGACTTATTCTCCAGTTCCATCTGCATATCTGATTTAATTATGCTCCGAAGGAGGGAATGCAAAGGAGATATTATCTTAACAAGTTAAGTTTTCACTTGCACAAGAAACATTTTCCCCTCACTGCCCTTTAAGTAGCTGGTGTGTGTCCCCTGATGCACAGCAGGCAATGGCATTTGCCATCCTGTGGCAAAAGGAATCCTATGGATGGAAAACTGGTCCGTGTGTGAATTAGCTTGGAGTTGTATTGTGTTTCTTATACTAATATAATATTGTTCTAGTGCTTGCCCCTGATTAAAGACATACATAAATAAATAATTTATAATTTAATTAATAAGGTATAATATGCAAAGCACAGTAATTTCAAACAGCTTGTAATGTCTCTAATGTACTTTCAATTTTTTATTTTACATAAGGGCTATATTCATTATGTGGTTATGATAAACATACTAATGAATTTTATTACAGGAACAAATTTAAACATGTAAATGAGATCAAATAGTATTAAAATGCAAACGATGGGGAAACTTATTACAAACTAACCTTGCCAACATACATGGAGGGATGTTACAAAAGGACTCGGGAAGTTGCACGCTTGGTACAAAGTCAGTGCAGTCCTTTCACAAAGTCACTGAACACAAGAATTTGTGAACTCTCCAGTTTTAGTGTTGCATAAACTCTCTTGAACAAAAAAAGTTAACTCGAATCCTGGGCTTGCACGTAACTTTGGGTGACAATTAAAATCCCTTTTCTTGTTCCAGTGAACAGTAATCTGTGCATAATTACATTCAAATGAGATATTAGCATTTTTTGTGCTTACTCTTTGTTAATTGCAGAGTTCACTCACCATGGTGATGCTTTTGATAGAATCAAGCAACCTTATTGACCTGATGCTGCAAGGCATGTTTGGAAATTCTGCTGTATTCTTCTTTTTTTTTCCCCCCCCAATTTTTTTTTATTTTGGCATTTTGAGGAGTCCTGCTGCTTTTATTACATTCCTGACACTTTTGTTAATAAATCATTGCAAAGTTAATGAAAATTGCATTCAGGCATATCCAAAATAATTGTGTCCTTTGTCATGCTAATAAATGGAAAGATGTTGATCCAATGGGTGAGTGCGTGCCCATTATGGGGAAGTTTGTGATACGTGCGCCTGTTGCGCTTGGACTTTCTGCCTTGGCAAATCACTCCGTGTCAAAACAGGGATGGGGGAAACAAAAGTCAATATGTTTTATTTCAAAAGTTACACAACCTGCCTCTTAATTAGGCTGGAAAGCAGGGAAGGATTGAAATGTGTGTATGAAGATGTACAGTTAACGGTATTATCTGCAGGAATCGGCAACTGCCTTACACCAGAATATCTTCTGGGATGAAAACAATTAAACATCTCTTTCTTCTTGCCTTCTGAACTTTCATGCTTATTAAACCCTGATGATAAAAGATAGAAAAAACCCCCTACCCTTAAGCTTCACTTTAATACCCAGCTGTGGTGGAGGGAAATAATCCAACAGCTGTGCGGCTTTTTAGAAGGGAAGGAGGTGACAATTTTTGGTTTATTCTCCTTTCCAGATAGAAAAATAAAATTCAGGTGAGATTAAATTCTGCCTTTTCTTTCTAGAATTGGATTAGATTTTTGGTACAGGATATCTTTCACATCTTGTAGTATAACTAAAAAAATAAGAGATTAAATGTTAAGGAAATGTTTACCTGGAAAAGTCATATTTTATCCTGCAATGTTAGAGTAAAAATGTTAATAGTAAAAAAATACAGGTAGTTTTAGTCAAGAGTACCTAATTTATACACTGGCCCGTCCTGCAGGTTTGAGGTGGGAATTAATTGTGCTGCTCAATCAAAGAGTGTAGTTTTCAGAACTGTCACATTAGGTTGTAAGATGCAGGGTGCTGGTTGAATTAGAGGGTGTTTAAAAGATGTGGCTTTGTTGTGTTGTCTGAATGTATATTTTTTTCCTCTCATAATTTCAAGAATGGTATATTGCCCCGAGATGGGCAGATTTTTTTTTTTCCAATGAATAGTGATTTAAAGCTCACTGAATCATGATAAGGACATTTAGGTTCTTAAAATAGTATCTGCAAAAATGCAGGGCTTAAAATCTTCAACTCTTCACTTTAATTTGCTCTTAAAGCACAGCAAAATCGTTTGCACACGAGGAGCCCCCTGACTTCAGTGAGGTTTGCACAGGTAATGAGGGTGGGACACAGCTGGGAAAAGGGGGTGTGTTTGGGAGACTTTCAAACGAGCTTTGGAAAAGGGTCCGAAGGGGACCGAAGGGAAAAGGGGAGCGAAGGGAAAAGAGGTATGTGCAGCAGTATCGGCAGCATCCTTGGAGAAGTAGTTAAAATCCTGACTTGTAAAAGTTGCAAAGAAACTTTCCCTGAGAGCCGTAATCGCCCACTGTGTGATTTCTCCTCTGAAGTGTTTGGGAAGCGTTTGGCCACTGATGACGTGTGGAGGTGGAATTAAGGGAATCAGTGCAAGGCTGATCCAGGTTTAGAAGTGTGCTACACAGCCTGTGTTTGTAGCAATGTTTTCCTCCACTTGCAGCACATTTATAACTCTTGGAAACATGAAATTATAGGCAATCAAAACAGTAAGGTGAAGCAGCGCAGTTTCAAGGCAGCATGAAGGAAAGTCTCATTGCTCCTTTTTATTTTGGAGCATTTTCTCTGCATGACAGAAATAGATGGGCTCTCTCCCTTCTAAATAGCCTCTGCAAAGATGTATATTTTCTAGAAATAGATAGCAAGTACCATGTGCTGTCAGGGTATTGACCAGGTCAGATCATCTGCCAAATTTAGATTGAGGGGTTTAGTGAAGGGCAATTTATGGAGTTCAGCTTTCCCACTTGGACTCCTTGCAACTCACTGGAGCGAAGACTGGCTCGTTCAAAGGGTAGAAATCCATTCCCCTGCTCCAGTATTTGCATCCAGGCTCGTTCTGTGTTGATCTCCCAGCCACTGAGGAGCTCCTGCTGTATTGCTGCCGAGCTCCAGCCCTGTTCCGTGCCTGTTGGCGGGGGATGTTGAATTAGTATTGCAAGATGTGCCACTCTGACCTCCTCACAGCAATTCCGTGTGATCCTGACCTAACTACAGGCTCCCAGTGATAGCACAAGGTAAAACATTATGCCAGCCCTGCCTGTGTTAGTGTGATTCCTCGACAGAGTTTCACCATGGTGATACTTGCTGAAAACCAGCAAATCCCTGCCATTTATGCTTTTAAAGCAATGCTAACACTTCAGCAGATAGTGCTGTAATGTGTATCCTGAGAGCGTTCACTGACTCTGAATGAAGTGACAGTAAAATCCTCACTGAAGTATAAAAAGGTTACTGCAATCCTCTTATAGCCACAGTCTGACGAGTTTTCCCGAGTTCCTGCTTGTTTCTTCTGGTGCTCTTTCAGGTTTAGGCAATTCTCACGATAAACTTGCTTGTGGCTGTTTTACTCCATGAACTTAAAGGTCTTTTCCAGCCTAAATGCTTGTAGGGTGACTGAATTGTTAGCTGTGCCATTTGTGCTTCACTGCAGGGGTTCCTGGGAAGTATTTTTTTTGTTGCCAGTTTCTTTTGGTTGTTTGTTCCTAGGAGTTGCACCCCTCCCCACCAAGGCGTTTTCCATGGATATGGTGGCCTGCAAGAGCTGGAGAGACTGGTCCATCAGCATATTTAATTACCTGGGGGTAGACTGTGTTTGCATGGGTCAGGTCATTCTACATCCACTGCCATATTTCACAATCCCACTTTAAAGTCATTTTATACAAGAAAATGTGGCTTTGTAAAACTTGGCTAAATCAGAGTCAAGCTGCCTCCAGTGAACTTCAAATGTGGTTTTTTGCATGAGTGTGTTGCACATATCATCACACGTGTATAAAATTTATATCACGTGTTTATAAACTTTACAGTTGGTTTTACAAAGCTCTTACGTTATAGCTCCCAGTTCTGTCATGCAGAACTTGATCCAACATTTATCCCAGAGGCTGAATTCCTGTGTTAAACTGTAACAAGCAGTGTAGAAACCTTTTTTTTTGGGAAGAGAATTGAGAATTGAAGAGGGTGAAGAAAATTTTGCTCGATGCTTTTTAAATAGTGCAACATGAAAAACCAGTTGAATTCGGTATTTGAGGCATAATATGGCTCTTACTCCTGTTGAATGCTATTGCTGAATATTCCTGGCTTTAGGTTTGTGGAGGGAAAAAAATTAGAAAGTTCAGGTAATAAAATTAGTATCTCTTTGCTTCTTGAGGAAAGTTTACAAGAGGTTTTTCTTCAGTCAGGCTAATGTGGAGAGTCCAAAAGCTCTGCTCGCTTTTCTTGGCAGAGAATCTAGTGTTAAAGATGGAAAAAGGAACAAGATGAACCCAGGAAAAATCCCTCCTCGGAACAGCTGCTAATGAGCCTTTTGGGGCGGATGGTGACTTCCTGTGACCAGGTAGTGAAATCCCAGTTTCTCTCATGCAGATTCCAACACATGCAGGGATCAGTTTGCTTTGGATTTAACAACCCTTGGGTTGGCGCAGCCTGGCTTGGCCAGGTGAGCGTCTGGCCGGGCTCGGGGTGCAGAGGGAGGCCCTGTGCAGTGCTGGGGAAGGGGCAGGCAGGGAGAGCCCCCTTTCCCAGGCATTTCAGGGCACCCTGTGGGAAAGGCTCTGTCCTCGCCGCTTCAGGTCGCCGAGTTTTGTGGATAAGCACAAAACTTGTCAGATGGCATCAGCACATCCTGCTGGGAACTTCCACAGCAGGGGTGGCCTGGGTCAGGAGAAAGGAGACCTGCAGAACAAGGAACTTTGGAGCAAGAGATGGCAGAGTTATTTTCTTTCTCAGGGAACAGAGGCAAACAAGAAGCCGGCATATGCTGCGAGTCTGAGCCCCCAGAATGTTTGCACGGTTTGGGAAAACATCTCCAATAAAACCTAAGCGGTTGCCACCTTGTATGGGTGAGTCATGTGCTCGCAGTTCTGACTGCGAACAAAGTCAAAAATACAAATTTTCTGGCAGTCGTAGAAAGCAGGAGACAATTCATCATAACTTATGAGAACTGCAGCACACAGAGCATGTCTCCTTTGTTATTCCTGCCCTAATTTCCCATACACACAATTCCCACAAACAAACTGGTTTTAAGAGGTTTCCCCACCGTTTATTGTTAGTACAGGGTCTCCCTTTGCGCCTCATTTAAGAATGTCTTACAATTCCCTGCAAATCTTTCTCCTAAAAAAAAAGAAAAAGCCGTGTAGCTCTTGGAGGAAGTCCAAGGCTATCATAAAAATAATCAAAATAAATATCAGTGATTTTAAAATTAAGATGAGAGCATTGATAACTAACCCCAGCAGATCCTGGGCACTCTATATTTAGAAGAGTGAAGCAGCTGAGCTGCAATAGCCCCTCACAGATGAGTATTTCTTTTCCCTGTGCTGGTGCACACTCTGTGCAGGCAGTGTCTATTTAAAACCTTGTGCTGGAACACCTCCATAACCCAAATTCCTGTTGAGTTTAGTGGTTGTTTTGTGAATGGATATACTCTAAAGAATTAAAGTTTCGGACTTTTTAGAGGAGTGGTTTTGATTTGTATGAGGAATTATCAAATGCAAGAGGAAAGGAATTTGATTTTGTCAGATAAATCATATTCTTATCCTACATAAAATTAAGTAGAATTTTTTTTTTTTGAGTCACATGAATATGGGAGGGAAGATGTGTCTTATTATTTGTGAGCAGATAGTGACAGGACAGGGGGCAATGGTTCTAAAGTCACAGAGGGCAGGGTTAGATGGGACACTGAGAAGAAATTCTTCCCTGTGGGGGTGGGGAGGCCCTGGCACAGGGTGCCCAGAGAAGCTGTGGCTGCCCCATCCCTGGAAGTGCCCAAGGCCAGGTTGGACAGGGCTTGGAGCACCCTGGGATAGTGGAAGGTGTCCCTGCCCATGGCAGGAGGCTGGATTAGATGATCTTTCAGGTCCCTTCCAACACAGACCATTCCATTTTCCTTCAGTCCCTTCCCCACACTCGCAGCCTGCTCTGAGCATGGGCAGGACTTTTGGAGTTTGTCCTTTTAGCCCAGAAGAAGAGAGCCACTGCAGCCCCGAGCACAGCCCTGCTGAGTACCCAGCGGTAGCTGAGATTGCACCGTGGCTCTCAGGATATAGCAAAGGTGATGGATTGCTGGTCCTGGCTGCTCCCAGTTGGGAAGCAGAGCAGCAGCGGAGCGATGCCTCAGGGCAATGCCAATTTTTTGTTTTATAATTAGCCATGGCACCAGTTTTCCCCACCGGAGGGCATGGTACAGGCCTCCTGATCAGCTGCAAACTAGCAGCACCACTAAACTGTAATTTCTGTGTAATTTCATGCTGTTACATGATAACTTTAAACCCTGCTTGCTGTTGAAAGTTCTGTAATTGCACAGTTGTTTCAGTGAGGTTCTAAAACGTTACGGGTGCGCTGCCGTTTTATGGGTCACCCACAACAACCCTGATACTCTTCTACACATCCTGGTACAGGCAAATTCCAGCAGTGGAGCGTTATTTTATTCCGATTGTCAGGAAGTTTGTGCCACGTGCTATAAAGCTTCAGAAGTGTGCTTTGGAATTTACATAGAAGAGAAATATAACAAACAAAGTGGTGTAGGTGTGGGCATCTTTCCTGGTTTCCTTTCTGATTTTGTCTCTGATCAGTGCATTAATATTTGTAATTAAGACATGAAAGATCAGAAACTGCATTCCAAAGGTTGCTTGCACAAATTTTAACATTTCTTTACATTCTCTCAATATTACTGCAGTTCATGCAGTTATATTATGCACTCTGACGTCTGTGTCATGTCATGTTTGCTCAACTCTTTTACTACTAATCAAAACGGGAAGTTTTTTGTTGTTTTGGGTTTTTTTCCCCCAGTTCTCTCTACAGGGTCAGCCCAGCTAAAAGAAAATGAAGCTGTCTGCTCTCAGCTTATGCATCATCACCAACACTAAACATGCCAAGTTCAGAACCTGTATTTTGTTATCTGACTATTGTTGATAGCAGGAAAAAGACAGCTTGATTTTCATTAGCAGGGCTGACCTTACAGGGCTGGGAGCAAGGGAAAGAAATGTATTTTGACTTGAAGTAAACTGAGGAAACATGACATGGAAGTCAGAGAGGGATTATATATGCATCCCTAAGGTGTCATTTTTAACAAACCGTCGTCTTTCACTTGAGGAAATTCTGGATAAACCACTGGAGAGATTACTGTAGCTGTCCAGCTGGCAAGGGCCAATACTTCTGACTCTGAATTATGCATTATCCTTTGCTGCTGCTTTTTTTTTTCCCTTTCTCCTTTTGATAACTGTTTCTTTTGCCCTTACTGGGGATAGAGATGAAAATATATAGTCTTTGAAACAGAAAATTCAGACTTCTTTGGTCTGTTGCTCATGTAGCTCATTCTAAAAGTGCTTTTTATAAGCTTGTGTAAGCTTGCCTTTTTAAAATGGTTTAATTTTCTTCATCCGGCATAGATTGAAATGAGAAATCCTTCTTTATGCTCATTCCAAGGCCAAGCATTAGGCTGGGAGAAGTGTTTCCTTCAGTCCCAGTTACATTGAATTCCTCCTTTTTCTTCTTCTATCACTTCCATTGTTTGTTATTCCCTTCCCCACTGCCTGTGTGTTAAAGGTTGGGGAGATATTCTGGAAAGCCTGGATTCAGACAGAGTTTCCATTCAGAGCTGTGGCTCAGGGAATGTATCTCAAGTTAGGTTTCTTTCCCACCCTTCTGCTTTGTGAAGCCCACTGCGAGGCAAGCCTGGAGCTGCTCCATCCTGCTGCTTTTGGACACTGCTGGAGTTCCTTCCCGAGGGTGTTTGGGGGAAGGATGAACAGTTTTATAGGAACAAAATTTGGCCCTGAATCTTAAGCACTGTAACCCTGTTTGGGAAGTTACACCAACTGTTCTATAAATCAGCCAGCATGTGCTGTCAGTGCTGAATTTTACTTTTAAAGCACAAGTCCAAAATAGAGGCAGAATTCAAAGAAGAATTCCAGAGAGCAAAACTTTTGCCAGAAGCTTCTGATGCAATTAAGAAGAGTGGTCTGTGTGTCGTGCCACCAGAAGGTGCAGCAGTTGTTCCTCCTGGGCTCTACCTCTGCCCCCTTGATTTTTCTGCCCATCTGGTTTGTCCTGAGCAGAGAAATGGAGTTTCCTCCGCTCACTGCTCATGGAGCTGAATCAGCTGGAACTTGCTCAAGGAGAAAAACCCAGTTCTGGCATTTCCTGCAGCACGGCAGTAGGTAACGCAGAGATGTCCAAAGGGCACAGTCAGGTCACAAGCTCTCCATCCCAGCCCGTTCCCAAGGGAGCTCTGGCAGCAGGAGCTCACTCACCCGTCATTCCGCTGCCGTTGGCGCTGGATTTCGGGAGCCAAACGGGCTGTGGGAATGCTGTCACTCCCTGCCGTAGGTGGCCTCAGTCCTTGGCAGTCCTCACGCTCCCAGTTCGCAGCCTTCCCAATCCAGGGGTTTATATCAGGTGAAGCTGAACTCTCTGGAAGGCTGCTCAGCAAAGTTGCTATTAAAGTGACACTGCCAGCTGTAATCTTCTTGGGTTTCATTTGAATTTTAGTGCCAAAAAGTTGACAAAGTCCAGATTGCAGCTTTAAAACTGCCAGGCAAACTAATCCTGTATAATTTTGTGTAAGCAGGGGAGTACTTGGTAGTTAAGAGACGATACTTGACATCTCTTTGCTTTATTCTGTTTTATTAAAGACAACTCTTTAAATTTACTCAAAGGCAAACAGAGATCTTAATTGTCATGTAGAAGCATTTATGTGGTAAGATACTGTTAGTTATTGAAGTGATAAGAAGAATTTCAGTGCAATTATGGTTGTGATAGAAGTAGAACATGGTGATGTACTTTAACTTCTCATAATTTAAAAACATTGCACTTGAACATTTTTGTAGAAATCTTGAAACCTCAGACTTCTAGGCTGTAAGTCTTCGTTTCCTAAACTATCCCCATACTACAGATTTACACCAATAAATATTAACAAAAACATTCAAGAAGCCAAAGTGGTCTTTTTAGTGTTTCTCTGAGAGGTGTAGTATTGATGTTTGAATGGGGCAGGAAAAGATAGAAGTACTTAATGCTGTAGAAAACTGATAGATCCTTAATTCTCTAAGTGTAAGGGAGTGTCAGCCTTTTCAGAGTGTTGGTGAGAATATTCTTTTTTACTTCTTTCTTCTTCCCAGCAATGTGGAACCTTGCTGAAATACTCCTTCTCTACTCTTCATGTAATGTGAAATATTTTACTTTTGTCTTTACTTTGTCTTGTTTATTTTGCTAAACAGTAACTTTTTGCTGGTATTAACCAAATGCAAGTCATGGCACGAAGTATCTGCTGTCTTTGGAAATCAAACATGGTGATACAGGATGCGAAGTATGATGGCACATGGAGAAAACACACGATGAGATAGAGAATTGGCATTTGCCATGCAGATCCAGACATATATCCAAACTTCCCTGTGGTCCTGGTGCCACTGCAGTTTTCCATGTGCCTACACAGTGAGCAATCCCTGTCTGCTGGAGTCTGCATGGAAAATCAGCCATGGAAAATCAGCCAAACCTCTGGGTGAAGCAAGAAAACAGCAGTTAAAAAAGGAGGAGAGAATTCATCTCAAGAAAAAAAGGGTTTATGCTCTCTCCAAGAGATGATCCCAGCTCAGTGGAGAAGCAGGACTGTTTAAGCATCGGCAGTGAATTAATTATTTTAGGACAGAGTACTTAAAGTCAGGTCCATTCTGCTGTCTGGGCTCCAGGGTGACACGAGTCCGAGGCTTCATCTGGAAATGTTTCCTGGTGGATGTCAGGGGTTGCAAATGCCTTTAAATGTTCATAACCTTGACAGGGAAATCTGTGAGTACACATATGGTTGATTAAGCTGCCACCTGCGTTCTGGCATTAGAATATATATGAATTTTTGATTTTCATGCTACTAATTTTGAGTAGTTAATGTTGCTGTCCCACTGTGCAAAATTTTCTCCAAGATAAAAATACAGTTTTGTCAGGGTTTTGTTTGGTTTGGGGTTTTTTTCTAGAGGTCTTTAATCATCTTCCAAATAAATGCTGTTTACAAGATGTCAGCTTGTAGGAATATCAGCGAGTGCTTGTCCACCTTACCCTGTATGACCTTGACAATTACATCAGTTCCGAAATTAAAACCAGCAAAGTCATATAGTCCTGTATTTGTCAGAATAAGATTGTTTTGACTCTAACGCATCAACCTTGTTGGTTTTTTGCACTGTTTCCCACTGAACTCAAGCTCCAAAATAGCAAAGGGCCATTGTGAATCGGATGTGGTATTTCTATTGTTGGTGCTGCAGCTTGTGTGAAATATGGAAGTGCTGCTGCTGTGAGTCTTTCCATGACCATTAATTATTTATTATGTTGCGGTAACAAAGTTGCTTTTTAAAAATCTTAATTTGGATTTTGGGAGAGGTAAGAAATTAGTGGGGAAGATTTCTGTGCAATATGGCTTTTTCACACTGTCTCATTTTCAGCAGCTGACTTAAGTGTGCAAAGTCAGGATCTGAGCTGTCTAGAAAAGTCAATGGGGTGCCCAACTGGGACCCTACTTATTTTTATAGATGATTTAGAAGACCTGCTCCTGCTAAGGTAGATAATGTGAATATATCTCTCCATGGTAAGTCATCAAATTAAGAGAAAACAAGGCCTCCTGAAATTTAACAAGGGCCACAGGTAATTAGTGTTAAATCTGTTTTCTGTGTCATTGGAAGGAGTGGAATCTGGCCCAAGATTTAAGGTGTGGTTCTTGTTTGACATAAAGACACCCTAAATAGCTTTAGCTCTCTTGAAATCTGTCTTATTCTACGGCATAGGAGTTGAAACAAACCAGTTACAGAAGGTAAATATCACACATAGGTGACAACACAAGGTAATCCTTCTCCTTCTGAGAAGCAAGTCCTGGTTTTAATTTTGTTTTCTCTGTAATGGTGCCACTTACAGCATATGATGAATGTACATCCGAATTAGTGCTGATAAATAATGCAAGTCACTTGAGTTAATTTTTCTTGCTGAGCATATCTTCAGCATGAGCAACTCCTAATCAAAGATGAGCATAACACAGAGAAATCCAAGTTGTGAGTTCATTGCACGATGGAGTCTGAATAGTGATGCGATGACAGCTCCTGTGCCCAAATGAACAGCTGGGTTTTAAAGACACAGTTCGCTCAGGAGTACACTGAGGCCTTGGAAAGAGCATAAAGGGGATGTTAGAGACACTGAACCAAGATGATGGCCTGGCTGGTTTTCCTTTCCACCAGAAATAGATGTACATTGTCCCTCTTCCCTAACATACACGTGGTCCCACTGCTCAGTATAAACCAAGCCCAGTTGCTTCAGGCCACTGCAAGTGTCTGGCAGGGCAACTGTCACACTGATGTTGTCCTTCCTTTTAAATATTCAGTAACTTTATTTCTGCCCTAAGTACTTCTCTTGGTATTCGTAAACACAGTGGAAAGTGAATGGAAACTTCCAGAGGTCTGCTGGAAGCACTGATTTAGAGTGAATTTTCACACTTGACTGGGACCCCAGAACTGTCCTCAGGACTGACTCTGAAGAGAGGGGGAAATGGACGTGAGAGGAAACCAGGAGTCCACATTTTAATTCTCTGTAGGAGTAAAAATATTTCCTTCTTGTTTTTTCTTTAATGCCTATTAAACTTATAACTGTGAATACTTGGACTGAAAATCACATGTAGTGACTTTTTTAGACAATGTCCTTAGGTGCCTTTATAACTCCATGATTGCTTGCTCTCTCCAGAGGCACTGGAACATCTTAAAATGGAAGCCAGGGTGTCTGTATAGTTGCTTGGCACATGTTATTAAAAGCATCAAATCCCTGAACTGGAGGCTTCATTACTTGCTGATATTTCTGTATGAAGTATGGGACTGTGGTAAGATGTTCCTTTAAAACACACAGTAGATGATAAGAATTAATTGATCTTAAAAATACGCATTTCATCTCCAGCCTGGCTTGTGCACACCTGGTGGTGCTCTTGGGAGAAAGGCAGGGGCCCAAAGGAAAGGGGAGGCTGTGGAGGAGGCAAGGCCTGTTCCTATAAACTGCCTTATCCCTGGAGCTTGTAGGGAAACTCTTGTCCACCTCCTTGTTAAGACATCCACGCTGTGCTTCCCAGCCTGTGAGCTACAGCTTCCTGAAAAGACATTCCTTATTTCCATGGCATGCTGCAAAAAGGAGCAGCATGGAGCCCTGAAGTAATAATTTGCTGAAAGAATTTCATCCATCCGGGAAGAGAGTTAAGCTACTGCCTCCTGGTTTTGTCTTCATCCCTGTAATTAATCAGATACCTAAAGAGTCTTGGAAGAAATTCAAGGGAACAAGAGGGGAAGCTGAAGCATTGCTGTATCCTCCTTGTGACTCCCAGGAGGATTTTCACTGCACTTTTCCCTGTCTTAAATGTTCTGTTGAATGCTCCCTCCTATTTCTCGTAATTTCCTCAAAATCTTCCTATATAGGCACAGTTGTCTGTACCTATGTATGTATTTATATGCACACATGTATGGATTCTGTCCCAAGAAATGCAGATCCTTTGCCTTTTGTGTTATCTTGCAACATTTCTTGACAGGAGTTTTTCTCTTCTGAAGAGAGATTTGGAAACATTGGATTTGTGGGGAACATTGTTGGTTCAGACAAGAGTGGCCATGGCTGAATTTTTCCAAAATTAATCCAAATTTGGCTTCCTGTATTAGTACACACAGAGTTACGTGTAACTTCAGTGGGGGTGGTGCCTGTTCAACACCTTGGAAATCAGGTCACTGTTTAAGGGTTTAAATATGAATAAGGTGCCTAAGGTGGGAGATTTTGGCATTAGTGAATTGCCTCGGGTCACAGAGCAAATCAGTGGCAGAGTCAGCACTAGTAGCCAGGACGTTTTGCAGGCAGGCAGAGTTCCCCGTGCTGTAGCCAACCCATAAATATGCCTGTAAGTGCCTCAATGTACATAATTAATTCAGGCCGTAGCATCTTTGCACTCTCCTATACTGGTACGGCCGAAGGCAACGTTGCGCTTCCATTAAAGCCTCAGCAGCCCCGTGCTTGCTCCAGTCAGGTTCCAAATCTGCAGCTGGGAGTCAAACCCAAACCAGCAGCCGCCATTTCCTCCTTTTGGGAAGGATGCAGCTGAACAGGAAACTGAGGCACGTCTCTTCAAGGCTTGGCCCTGGAAAAAGAGGTCTCAAAGAGCACCATAGTGTTGGCTTACAGAGGAGGGTGTGTTTAACTGCTGGGGGTTATCCCAGTGACACGTTCATCCTTATTTGATAAAAATGAAACAGAAGTTTGATGTATTTGCTCGAGTAAGATTGCCATCTGGGAAATAATATGTTTTGTGAGTGTTTATAACAATCATGGTTTAAGCCAAAATTGACTTATCATGATTGCTGCAAATAATGCTGCAATGTCCTGATTGAGCCTGATATTTCTTCTTTGTTGAGTGGAGAAAATGTATTTTGAGGGCTTTTTTATTTTTCAAAGTATTTTGTTCAGTATAAATCATGCATTTTCCAAAGCAATGATTATGGCTGAATATTCTCTGTACTGGAGCTGAAAAGAAGAAAAAGGTTGTTTATATAATTTTTAAGTGTTATATGTATTTAGGCTTTTGCTTTTTAGCTTGACTGCAGATTATTCCTTTTGAATTTTGGACTAGAATGGGTTTGAATTTCATGGGTTTGGATTTTTTTCCAAACATTGTAGTTTCGGTGAAGGAGAAAGTTCAGTACTTTTCTGTCTTGGGAAAGAACAGTTCTGCAAAGCGTGCCAGATCTGGATCATTCCAAGACTGCCCAGGAATGTCATCTTCATTTCTTAGATGTGAAATAATCTGCAGGGAGAAAAGTTTGAGAATTTCTGTAACTTTTCCGAGTTTCTGTTTATTTCCTTTTCTTTAGCATAGCACTAATTGAAGATATCAGCTTGACTTGCCAAAAGGACGGGAGTCCTGTCTTTTGCTCGCTCAAGAAACTTTCTATTTCCCGATAGTACCAACTTTCTCACACTGTCTCAATGGTTGGATTCAGTGCAGAAAACGGTGGTAAAAGATTGGCTCTTCCCGTTCATTCTCTCTTCCCAGACTGTTTTCCAGCTACTGCCAACTATAGTGTTGTAAGATTTTGTACAGTTTTTATTTTTGCAATGTGGACATCTGTCCAGTGGGAACAGAAGTGAGAATTTCAGAGTTTAATGGAAACCTGATAACTCAGTTATGAAAATGCTAATTAAGGCATATTTAAATGAGGCCTTTACAAATGATAGTTTTTATGACTAAAATCCCTTCCCACTTATCATCTGCTCAAATGACTGATGGAAAAAATTAACTGTTAAATTTGAAAACAAAGCGACTGTAGGACTCAGGGATTGTACACTGTCACTGTGATTTCTTTACATTTGCATGCGGTGTGTTTTATGCATTCAAAAAAAGGATATTAAGTGAAATGATGTGTTTCAAGGTTCTCTCCTGTTTCTGAGTTTGCTAGTACATGCTTTCTTGCACTTAGAACTTCCAATACTCAAACTTTCACCAGTTTCTTAATATGGAGTATTTATGGTACTGAGAATTGTATCCTTACATGGTGTGGATCCATGGATCCAGAAGTGTGGGAGAAAGCCATTGCAGGGGGAAAAAAAGTTCTGTCTTAAGCAGAAGCTGTTGGATCTTTGTAGATGAATAAACACAAGAACTTTTCTACATCTTTTGCACGGCATGGCCAACACCCCCTGGTGCAGTGTGAGTTTGCTGAATTAGGCACCGTTTCACACCCCCCTTTCTGCCTGTCAGAGAGGTGCCAGCTTCCAGGAGAGACTGGTGCTGCAAAGGCTCTCTGGAGCTCTGAGTTCTCAAACTGCTTCTCAAAGGAAGATTTGAAGTGCGCTCCCCATTCTGGGGCATTCACTGAGTCCTCCTGCACAGAGGACACCCTGAGAATACTGAGCCCAGCCACCGTATTTTAGCTGGAATGGGTGCCCTGTAGGTGCCAGTTTTAGCAGGATAAACCTCTGGCTCTTGTGTGGGTCTCCTCTTTGACCAAGAGCTTATGGGGAAAATGTGTTTTTTAACAAATCATATTTTTAAACATCTTAATTGCACATTTTCCTCCATTCGAGTAGTTCTCCAAACCAAGCAGGACACAATCACACACAGAATATGGGGTGCAAGGCTGACAGCATCTCTCTTTATTTGTCTTTCATATAAAAAATAGCTGCCCTGGATATTCCCTCTAAAACAGGGATGAGTCCCAGGGTATGGAAATAATTTTGTTTCTCATCAAACTTGTTCCACTTGCAGGATTTTTGTTTTCTCGAAAACTCTTGCTGTGCACAAGGAACCTGATGTGTTGCAGCATTATCTGCATGTGATGACATTTTGATACAGATCCAATGGCATTCTGATACAGAATCATTATATTGAGTTTTAGTGCTTTATCTAAGGTGGTGGATTCATATAAAACAAAGGTGTAACAAGAGCCAAAGGAGTGGAAGCTGAAAGTACCTAAATTCATGCTGGAAATAACTAGGAAGTTTTAAAGAAAATTCCTAAAAACATTTTGCAGTGAATGAGTTGTTTTAATTCACTGCAATTAAAAAGATATAGCTTTTAAAATAACTGCTCAGCCTCAAATAAAAGTTAAAGGTGCAAAAGAGTGAGGTTTTGTGGCTCATGATACACAAATATCTGAGACAGAAGCTGATGCTGCTCTTAAAACTTTCTCAATGTTCAGCAATGTGCAGTTTATGTACACACACAGCTTTTGGTAGAGACACACGCACCCAGAACCAAACCCAGAGTTTTAGGTTTTGCAGACCGTTTTCAGAGCTTTTCAGAGAGTTTCCCTTGCTCTAGAAGCAGAAGTGTGCATTGTGTGAATGCACAGGATAGACACCCCTCCTGTTTGTTTGTCTGACACTTCAGTGCAACAGCACCGCTAAACCCTCAGCGTTGGTGGTAATTAATGGGATTAGACATTTAAGTCATTGTTGTCACTGGCTTGGAAAACCAACACTTTATATTTTAATCTCTTTTTAATGTCAGAAGTGGGATTTCTGTGTTGCCCTAACCCAAAATGTCTGACTGGATTAAATAAGTAAAGGCATTAGCAAACAGCAATTAGTCCGTGTATTACTGTGGATAACTGCACGTGCGTGTGTTCACCCAGCAACAGGCGAGGAAAAGGAAGTGTGCACAAGTCCTTAGGCTGCTATACAGAGCTCTTCATGATTTCAAACTGGAGCTGTGCGAAGTATTCTTTTTGTTAATGTCTTTACAGCAGTGAATTTGTTCTGTTTTGACCCAAAGGGCACCAGTTTTTCGGTTTATCTCAGTATTTCTCTGTCTGGAGTGGGAGCAGAGCCTGGCATGAATCTCTGTGAAATCCCTGTCACTGTTCTGTCTTGCACCAGAACCAAAAGACTAATGCTCAAAAAGTTGAAAGTGTAACCACAGAGATCTGGAGAGAAGTGCTCAGAGGGGTGAAAAATGGTGTTGGTGATCAAGAGGATTTTGATTAAAAAGCACTTTATGTAACATCTTCCATACACTGATAAATGTTCAGCTGTAAAAGCTCTCCGGGAATAAATTCTCTCTAATAGTGTTTGTTTGTTTTTACCTTCTTTTAAGAGCAAACCTCAATTATGTATCTGCCAAAGGAAAGGAGAGCATTTAGTCCACTTGTTGGGGGCTTTAGGATTTGATGAGGGGCTTGAAAGGGAACTTGAAGGCTAAGTTGCTCTTGACATTTTGGTTTTCTCTGAATTTAATACATTTGTATTTTTGGAAAGGCTTGATGATGGGAACCACTTTTTTCCATGTTCCAGTATCTGACAGGATACTTTCAGTTCACCCTGACATTCCTGTTGAATTTAGGATAGAAGGCTCCATTTTTTCAGCTTGATCCTGAGCTCACCTTACTCTCCAAACTCACTCACACTTTAAAAGGGAGAAGGCCAATTGTCAGATTGACTCTCATGATGTGATTGTCTGACAGGTTTCTGTTCACTGGCCTGGGAACTGGTCTCTGGCTGGATTCTGGGTAAGGCTAAATCTGTTGGATTTGTGTTTGAAACACCTGTCTGTGTGATGGGATGCTGACCCTGAGACAAGGGCTCTTTGCTGGCTTGCACTGCTGCTCTTGGGGTTTATTGAACGCTGAAGCAGCTGCACTTAAGACAACACAGATAAGAAGTGTGGTGCCACCTCAGGGTTTCACGTATCTCTTCAGTCCCAAATAGAACTGGTCTATCCAAAGCAGACATCAGAGAGCTTTCTGGGATGAAAACATGTTGTTCAAGAAAAGGCTCAGTTGAAGGAAGATTAAGTTGTCTAGAAATCATAAGAGATGAGAATGAGTCAAATGTTCGCTTGCTTGGTAGTTTTTTATGATGTTGGGTTTTTGTTGTTGTTTGTGGTTTGTTTTTTTTTCCAGAGAGAATCTGTCATTATTTCTTTTTTTTTCTTGTTTGCTGTGGGTTTTTGTTCTTAATGATAGAGCCAGGTGCCAACAGCAAACGATTTGCAAAGCTTGTTATGGAGCTCGATGAGCGTCGCAGCTGTTGCTGCAGTTCTGGATCCCTCCAGCTTATGCTAAACTTGCTGCTTTGAAATCCACACAGCCTGCAGATCATATCCCTGTATCCCTGATGAAGCTATCCCAACAAATCTAAGGAACGGCTTCTTCCTTTCTTCTCCTGCTGCTGGATGTTGGTGGCCTTACACTTGAATTAGTTCAGGAATTTTCTATAGTAGAGTATGGTCTGTACTCAAGCACAAGCAGTGCTCAGAGTTTGATTTAGGTCATACAACATTTTCCATCAATATTTGGCTCAACAGCCTAAGTCAGGTCTCTGGTGCAAGCTTGGTGCAGTCCAGCCTGATTAATCCCGTATAAATCAGGCTGTAAATTCTCTTCTGGTGTAGCTTAAAACACTCAACCAGTCAACTTCGATTGTTCTTCTTTGGTCATGATCTATGTGAGTTTTTGTTCCCTTAAAATGCTGTGTGGTGTTTCATGGTCACCATGCTCAAACTCCAGTGGGAAAAAAGGTGCTGGTAGCTACTTAGTAATTTCTTGTGTCTCTAAATAAATGTTATCTCTTTAGTAAAGTTCTTTTCTTCTCATGCTTTTGCATAAGGGACTAGGAAAATTTCTGTCAGCACTGTCTGTTTAAGGAGAAATGTTACACTAACCTTTCGGATACTGGAAAATTTCATGTAAAGCAAGAACATCTTGACAGGGTATAACTTCACATTTATTCAAAATAAAATGATCATTTATTAAGAAAACAATGTCTGCTGGTGGTAACCCCATTCTGATTTTCTAAATTAGCCCTTCTCCACAACAGGCTCATTATCTAGGAAATGACTGCTGCTAGTACGGTATCAAAAGAAAATAGGCACAAGTAGCAGGAAGAATATTATTATTATAGCAGCTCCCAGTAGTGCTGCTACCATTAAGATTCTGTCAGAATTTTCATGGGAAGGCTCCTCTTTTCCGATATTTTTTATTTTTACATGACTATAAAAATCAGATCCATGTAGGAATAGTCCATCTAAGGTCTGAGGCCGGCAGCGTGTTTGCTTTGAGAAGCTCTTGAAAAGTAACTCGATACCACCAAGTATCTGTTCTTTGATTCCTATGACTGTGTTAAGGCATGGAGTTTAAACTACCTGCTTTTTCCTCTGTAGTACACTAAATCCACCCATTTTATAATTTCCACCTGGGTTTGATCTCTGCCTGTCTCTCTCATCTCCCTCTCACAAGCCAGGATTCTGTTGGTGGCTCTGTGGAAGGCAGTGACTTAGGCAGGAAAACTGTGACTCTCTGATCCCAACTGGAGTTCACTGTTGACATCACTGGACATTAGGATTTTCCTCTGCTGAGGAAGGTTAGTGTTGATTCACGTGATTCTGAATGACTGAAGTTTCAAACTCACCAGCAGCTCCCAAAGCAAACAAAATACATCACAGAAAAGCCTTGCTGCTTATTTCTTTGTGCAGTTCAGCTGGAATTCCAGAGTTCCTTACTATGCTATCTAAAATATTTACCCCATAGGGCAAGAGGAGTGAAGTGTTTGCTGTATTCTAAGGAAGTGATGGAGACCTCTTGGAAGTTCAGGAATGCAGTGTGGGGACATCAGCAGAACATGCACCTGTTACCTTGTTCTGTAGGCAGGAGTGATATTTGTGAACGCAAAGTGTTTCCTGTGTGTTGGCTGATGTGAGATAATTTGGAGGCCTTCATGCAATACCCACTTGTTGAATATCAGTTTTGCCAGGAGAAAAAAGTCCTGGGAATTCTGATCAGTGTTTTTGTAAAAGGAACCAAGGATTGAGTGGATCTAAAACCCTTACAGCAAAGTGACCCCTCCAAGGAAGAGGAGCACTGAGAGGAGAGGGAAAGGGTTGGGAAGCACATGGTGTCTGCTCTGGGACCAGACAGGGAGCACACCCCCATCAGTGAGCCTGTTACTGTGGGATCTTTATGAAATCTGAATTTGTCTGGGGTCTCTTCCTCTTCTCTTGCTTTATTTTGCTGAAAACGTCTTCTTCCAACCACTACCGAGTAGGTGAAACATTTCTAGTGAAGTATTTCCTGACTGAAGTTCTCAGAGGGGCTGAGCAGGGAGCTGCAGCACTGCCTGGCACAGGGAGAGGGAATCACAGAGAGGTGACTGGGGAAAAGGCAGAAGACCATGGACTTGTGCTTGGGCACATGCTCGAGGAGAGGTCTGAGCTCATGGGAAGAAGAGTTCGTGGCCAGCGTGGCTACATGGTGTGGGCAGGAGGAGCGGTGTCCCTGGGAGAGGGGTTTCTTCCCCATTGGAGCTGGGAGTCAGGACTGGGATGGTGATGGTGACCCAGGCTTGTCTGTGTTACATAACAGAAGCTGGGCAAACCTTTCTGGAAGTGCAGCCAAGCTCGTGTCCTTCCTCACAGACAACGGAATTTTGGTTGCTGTGTGAATTCCAAGCAGAGGCTCCTGCTGTCCAGGGCTTCAGCTGTCCAGATAGTGTTTGCTTTAGTCTTGTTATGCAAGGACATAAAGTGATGCAAGTACCAGCAAAATGCAAGTTTGGATTTTGTCTAATTATGACCTCCTTAAGTTAATTTTTATGCATCAAAGCTATTTGACATTTGTCAAAACAAATTCAAGTCCCTGGGAGAGATTTTATGACAAACCCGCCATTGATCTGACAGCTTGCTCTCTAGGGAAGGCAGAGTGTGGCTGGCATTAAAGACTTAATGCTTCCAAAGTTCTCCTTTACTCCTGGTCCCAAGGCAGAGTGGCTGGGCCTGGGCGAAGCGGCTGCCACGGTGGCAGCTGGGAGTTTGACAGTGTTATGAAGAATCGCAACTGTTGAGCAGTGGATTGTTACACTGCCGATGACAGCGTTGCAAATTAATTCTGAAATTAACTGAGGGGACGTGGAGAGGTCCCACTGTTCCTCGGCAAGGGAGAGGGCAGCGTCGAAATCAGCGGCGAAGCAGAGGGAGGATCGCTCCCCGCGTCCTGCCTGGCAGCTGGATGCGAGCGCGGAAAACGCGGATGCGTGGCAGCCACCCTCACCTCGGGAACGCTGAGCCTTGGAGGAGATGACGAATCCGGGCTGCGGGGTGGGGGCGGGGATGTTTGGGGTTCTCTATTGCTTCGGTAAATGATTTATTGCACCTCCTGTATCTCCGAGATGAGAAATTAGTAGGCTGATATTGCGCTTCTATTCTTAAAACAACCTGTTATTTTGCAAAATGAAATAATTTCCCATATAGCAGCCTTCTCCTAGCCTTTGTCAGATATTATTCAGCCCAGAGTACTTCCAAATACTCAATATTATTTCACCTACGTGTGCAGAATGCCGTCTGCTTCCAACCTGAGGTATCATTCACTGGTTTGTAGTAGCCATTAACATATGCTTTTCCCATGGTTTGTGTACTTATTCTAAGCATGTGCCTTTTACAATGCAGAACACAAGAGACTTGTTTTGTAAGATTAATGAAGGTCACCAAAATTCTCAAAAGTATTCTGATAATTAAGGCTTTGTTTATCAAAAACAAGTTATATTAAGAGCAAAAAGATTCATGGTAATTATTCATAATCTTAACAATTCAAGTGTAGCCACCTCATTTGTGCATTTAATTCTTCTTGTTAATGTTTTGCATAAATCTGCATAATTACTTGAGTTGCCTGTTGTAATTTTGACAGCTACTCAGTTCATGTGCACTAAAGTATATCAAAAGCTTGATGTGCTGAATATTTATAATTTTACGTATGTTCTTGGGATAATATTTTTTCAACAATATTTTTAGTTTTTGTAAAATTGACATGGAATACTTGGAAAGATTGCCAAACACAGATCTCCATATCAGCACATGATGGAACTAGAGCAACACTTAAAGGTGTAGCGCCGAGGTTTGGAGGTATTTTACAGAAAATCCAAATGAATTGTGCACATGAGCTGTTCTGGTCGTTTTCCAGTGGGTGTGTTATACTCCATTAACATAAAGACGTCCTTTTTTTTTTTTTTTAATGAAGTTTTTCAGTGTGTTCTCTGCGTGTGCAAGTCCCACGGGATTTTATTCCTGGTCCCATACAAAAGGATCCCAGGGAAAAGTGTGGAGCAGCATTAGCATGGGCAGCTCGCCCCGCTGGCAGCACTGCGGCACTGCCGGGCTCCCGGGGGGCTCGGAGAGCTCCCTGCCCTCAATTCAGCCAAACAAAACAGCCCCGACAACAACCCAGTCGGACTTTTGGCTTCCCAAATGCTCCTGCACATGGAAATTTTGTGGGTGATGGTCTGAGAGTGGCGTTTGTGGGGTATACAAAAAGAATAATAGCTTAGCTCAATCGGGTTGTGGCACCCTTCGCCCACGGTTTTGGGGAGGGGAGGGATTTGCTGAATGGAAGGGTGGCAATGACCCCTTCTGCACACAGAATAAATACCCCATTCCAAGGACAGCAAATACTGAGGGTATTTATAAATATCTTTGTGCTGGTGAATTACAAAAGCAGTTGCTAACTAATTACAGCAGGAAGTTTTCAGTGCATCTGATGAGTGTCTGGCACAGCGCGGTGTGAATCTTCAGTCGGCTCAAATCACACACATTATTCAGGCTTTTTACAAATGTTGACAAAATGCTGGTTCGAAAATTCTTGCTCAGATCCCTCAAAAATACTGTCTCAAGACAGTTTTTGGAAAGACTGTGACTATTATTTTTGAAAGCCTGTGTTCTGCACGCTGAAGTTACCAAGTTTTGCACTTAGGAATAATCTTGCGGCGTGTAAAGCTGGTGTAGAGCTCTGGTGTAAAGCTCTGGTGTAGAAGTGTGTGCTCACTATTCGGGCATGTTTTGACCTTACTGAAATAATGCTGTGCCTCATAAAAAAAGCCCCGCATATGTTTATTAGCTCTTTCATGCAAAAATTCACATTTTTATATGGAATCCAGCTTGCTTTAAGACAGACAAAAGGAGGGGAATCCTACTGTAGCCATCAGAGCATAGTTTCCTAGGAAGGAGATTTGATATGAATGAAATGCTGTTGTCCAACAGGAGGAGAAAATGAATGTATTCAAGTGATATCAAAAAGCAGAAACAAAATCCTTTGCATGCCGATGTTCCAGCCCTCCAGATTCCTCTGCTGTCACACAGAGTTGGTGCTGTACAGTCATTTTGAACACTTAAGGCAACCAGAAATATGGCTTTTCCTTCAGTCATAGATCCACTTCAGGGGGGTAACACCATGGGAGGAGGGAGAAAGATTTAAACTGTTTCTGTTATACTCAAAATATATTTGGGGTTGATTTAAGAGTAAAAGGAGGAAAAGTGCAGTTGTCATGCCCTGCTATCTTTCACTTTAATGAGCACTCAAATGTAAGTGAAAAATTAAAAGGTTGTTATATTTAGAAATAGCTGGAGCCATACACTCGATGTATATTGCACACAGTGGGGAATGAGCATAAAAAATGAGGGGGAAAAACCCATCTACTTTGCAGCTATATTCATTAATTAAAAGAAGATTGTTAAACTAAATTTGGAAAGAAAAAAAAAAAGAAAAAAACTTCTTTAATTGTGTTTACCCAAAAGCCTTTTCTTCCTAATTTAAATAGCATAAACATCTGGACTAAAGCAATATTAGAATCATGGCAGTAGTCAAGCAAATCTTGTGGAAAATAATGAAATTAGATCCCTGGTGTTGTGACAGAGTAAGGGCAGGATACATCAGTTCGATGTTAATAAAATTTCCATGAATGACTGAATACAATTAAGAAATTGTCAGTTGCGGCAATGAACTTTTGTAGCTCATAGATGTTTGCATCATTTGATTATGCTGGCAATTTAAAATTGTTTGTTAGTGTCTGTGTTGGGATATTAATTATGACCTTTATTACAGCCCACAATTAAACCAGTCATATAGCAACAAGCAGCCTGTGTTGTGGTACTAAAGGATCTGAACTGTTCAGAACAGGGTCTTGGTGTGTTCAGACCATTCACTGATCATCCAAATTGGAAATTATTTGAAATGATCCAGTACTTTAAAAAGCAATTCAGCTGGGTTGAGTAATCCCTTTAATAAAGAAATTTTGGTTTAATAGCATTTTAACAGTTTTAATTGCTAACAACATCTGTAAAACTGTTTTAAAGGAGGGAGAGAGAAAGCATTTTTAACTGTGACTCCAAGTCAAGCTTTCTCCTGCTTCAGGAAGAGAAACCAATTATTCATTGGTTAATTAGCTGTAAACAACTTTTTAAAGACACATCCATTATATATGTAATTATTTGAAAAAAAGCTTTAATATTATTTGTGCTAATGCATAATTATTAGTGCGTGCTAAAAGGATTAGCAGCATTTAGATGACCACTATTGTTGGGAAATATCAGAGTGGAGAGAGGAGATTAGCATCAGGCAGGAATGTGCAGGGATGATGCAGCGAGTGCCTGCACCCCTTCAGCAGTGACAACGGACAAATCACACGCACAGAAACAAAGCCTTGCGAGCTGAAACCTCACACTTTTTCCTCTTTAATATTTCTCTGATATGAGCAGGAAATATATCCCCACCGAAGGATTTCTGTACCCAGCAGAAATCGGAGTGATTTTTTAAAAAATTTTTTCTTTGGACTCCCATGGCACATTTGTCTTTTTTTTCTTTTTTTTTTAGGACTGTGTAGTCCCTTTATTATTGCACAGCTGACTGGCAACTTTACAATGCCCTCAGCACATCCATTTACTCACTGTTATACCTAATTTACTAAGAAGATGTAAAGTCCTGGTGAAATCTATTTAGGCTTTTGTAATGTGTTGGCTGGAGCAGTGTTTATAGTCATTAGCATATGAATGAAAGGAATCATATTTTAAACATTTAAATATTTTTAATATAGGTCAAGGGAAACTGTAACATTTGTCCTAACACATTGCAAATTCCAAGTAAGATATCACAGGACCTGCCTGGAATTTGTGTTGATTTACGCCTGTGTTTATCAAAAAAAGGTTTGAGTGGATAAACTAAAATTACAGGAGGAGGCAATTCAGGGCCACATCAATAACAACTTAAGCATCTGAGTGACCTAATTCTGACACAAGCACAGTTGTGCTGTGCTGAAATAGTTCTCCTGCACGTATCTAACAAAATAATTTATGTTAAACAGAGACCTGGCATTTCATGTGCCAAGTCCCCATATTTTGGGGGAGATAGAATTTTTCGGAGCCAGTTGTGGAAGTGAGTGGATAAATGGTGTGCCAGGAGCACCGCAGCTTCCCCTGCGAGGGCCACGGATGTGCTTTAGCCCTGCCCTGGAAGGACGGACCTGAGCAGTGGGAGATTTGTTCAGTCTCCATGAATTTGGCTGCTTTTCAGATGCTGCCAGTAATGATGCTAATTGCTGGCACTGGTGACGCTCGCGGTTGTGATACAGGCACCTGTACCATGGCAGGATTTCTGCTCTTTTCTACAAGAAAACAGCTCTCACTTCTCTTTTATGAAACTGGAGCAACAGTGTTTGACAGCTCAGAAGGAATACCATGGGTGATTTTAGCATTTCAGTTTTTTGGATATTTGTAATTACCTGGAGTTTAAGGAGAAATTTTGCACTTTGATTTGGCTGATTTCTTTACAGCATTCATTCTGTGGAATCATTTGGGGGGATGGAATTTTTGTTTTAGTTGACAAAAAAATTATTACATTTGAAGGGCTTTGTGTATTTAGGCATAGATGATTATTCAGAAGGCTTGGTTGCTGCAAATTGGAAGCCTCATAGCTCAATTTACTAATTTATTTTGTGATCTGTGACTAAACTGAGTAAAAATGCAAATACCACGAGCCCTTTACATTTTATCACCAGATCAGTTTACTGATGGGAGGATCAGAGTCACTAAAGAGTTCAACACTTGTGATTTCTAAGTAGTCAGACACTAAAAGCATCTGTAGTGGAGACTACAGGAAAAGTTCCATGAACAGAGGTTTTAATGGAATTCAGTATTTATTTGTTTCTGACTTGGAATGCAGAAGGAAAACTTTATTGTCCATTGTGAGGATGTTTTCTTTGTCTCCCATCACATGTGGCAACGAGCCATCACTCCGAGTTGCAGCAAGATCATGGGCTAGGAGGAAACCACTGGGAAAGGTTGAAAGAAACACCGAGAACTTCAGTGGGTGCTGGCATTGCCTTTTGATTGCACCTCTGTTCAGAGAGCATCGACAAAAATTATCATCTCTTAAGTCATTTGTGTTTTTAAGCAATATTCCCCCATGGTCTTAGGAGGTTTTGTTTAAAAGTATTTTTATTTAAAAGTATTACAGCTGTTTATTGGGTGCTTATTTGCAAGTCAGCGTTAGCAGTGATGTCAGCACCACTTTGGAGGCAGCACTAGGGCAGAGTCCTCCTGGTGAAACCAGTGGAAGTCGTGCTCTTGCCTCCCAAGGAAGCAGATTTGGGTCTATTAATCCCTATTTTTGCAGATCCAGCAGAGGGAGCAGAAGTCCACCGATGGGGTTGCTTTGGATGAAACATTTGGGGTGGCAGATGGGTTGGCAAAAATTGCTTGTGGAGGTGGGGAACTGCATGAGTCATTCCCCCCATATTCTGAGAAAACTGCTCAATTAAAACACTAAAGATTGCACTGTAATTCAGTAATTTTTCACATCCTGGAATTTCATTTTTTCTTTAAATTCTCCATGAGTTGGTACATTATTATAACAATTGATTAGAACTATTTCCAGCACTTACACCAGCGGAGTGATCCCAATTAGCCAGCAGATAATTGTTTTAGTGGGGAGTAACGCACAGTCCTGTCTTCGCACATCAACTCCCCTGCCATGCTGCTGCACTTGTGAATATACAGCAGAAGTATTGCCCCCTCTAAAAAACAATAATTAAGAAAGGATTAGCTGGAGTGCTGCGGTGTTATTTTAAGGTGCATGCCATGGATACAGATCTGTCCTGAGCGTTGTTACCTCAGCCTTAATACCAGGAACAGAAACGTGGGGTGTGGGACTCGCTGCTGAAGGTGGCAATGGGTGGGCTTTGATTTGCACCCAGCAGAGCTGGAAGTCCCAGTGGTTTGGGAGGTACACAAGGGACAATCTTCTGCTGATTTCTGAGTTCAGTGGGACCAGCAATGGGGTGTGTCTCCTTAACAAGGAGCATTTCCCACTACTTTTAGAACTCTTGGCAAGTTTAGTCTGATTTGATAAAGTAAGTTTTATCTTTTGTCCTGCTTTTGTCTAGGACAGAGTTAATTTTCATCCCAGTAGCTGGTGCAGTGCTGCGGTTTGGCTTTAGGATGAGAATAACACTGATAACACGGGGATGTTTTAGTTGTTGCTGAGCAGTGCTTACCTTAAATCAAGGACTGTTGAGTTTCCCATGCTCTGGCAGCGAGGAGCTGCACAAGGAGCCGTGAGGGAGCGTGGCCAGGACAGCTGACCTGGCCAAAGGGATATTCCATTCAGGAAACTCCCATCAATCCCACGGGCTAAAATTGCCATGATCATTGAATAAAACTATCATTGGGTTTTCATTTGCTTTCTGTTGGCCAAACATAAGTATTGTGTTAAGATCACAGTTGCAAATCTTTCTCTGGGACTGTGAAGGCTGAAAACTCACTTCTTACTTGAAAAATCTAGATTTTTACTATTATCATTATTTTTTGAAGTAAAGATTGTGAAAAACCAGGGCAGTAAAAGCTCTCCAGGTATTGTGAGACTGATCAGTGCAAGAGCTGCAGCACAGCTGCTGCTCAGAGCAGAAGTCAGACCTGGGAAAGGAGCCTTGTGTGCAGCCAGGGCTTTGTCTGGCACAGAGGGCACAGCAATGTGGTATCAGCTTAGAAACAGGAATTGGTGAGGAAACATCCAAGGTAGACTAACCAGCTCACACACTAGTTTTATTCAAATCGTATTTTTAATTAGAAGCAGGTCTTCAGTATTTTTAAGAATTTAGTTTGAATAAGCATTTTAGATTCTAACTCATTTGATATCTAAAAAACAGAAAAAGAAGAAATTAAAATAGATGCATGGGTTTATTCTTTTTTCTTTTATTCTCTCTTCTTTCACGTCAGACAAATGTGACAGTGAAGAAAAAGAAAAGGGCAATTGGGGGACAGGAGGTTGTAGATCCAATATTTCTTACCTGATGAAGGCAGCTTTGTTTGTTTCAGATGAATTCAGTCAAAGATAATATCTCCTACCCCCAAGGAAATAAAGCAAAACAACACCCCAACCGGAAAGGGGGAAGTTCAGACTTTTTAACTTAGAATACAGTTTCCCTTGCTTGACCACCTTTGTTGACAAGCAGATGTGGGATTTGGGTTTGATGAAGCTGGACATGAACGTGGCTCCGTATGGGAGAACATTCCTGGAGATGCTCTGTACCTCACAACACTCTGGACTGTCGGAAATTCTCGAGTTTCCCGACTCCCACCTTGCTGAAGGGGGAGCTTGAGGCAACAGTGGCTGCTGTTGGAAAGGTGGATGGATGACTTACAACACGAGGTTTCATAACAGGAGCTACTTCTGTTCCTTCTGTTGATGGCTTTTGGGTGACAAAAGGAACAAAGGCGATCCCATCAACACAACAACAAACTAAAACAGAACAAAACCCTCCAAGTCTGCACGTTAATGGAAAGAATCAGAGAATGGAAAATGAAACAAAAGCTGAGATATTCTGAATGCAGTCTTACAACAGTTCTGGCATAAGATGCTGGAGCTTTTTTAACTCTGATCTCTAAGCTAAAAATGGAGTTGTCAGCCTTAACTTTGAATTTTCTTGCTTTTAGCAATTTGCGTTAAACATTAATGTTATTGAAAATAGCTTTTCATCCGTGTGTATTAAGGGTTTGTTTGCCAAAGCCTCTGCTCCCAAATGCGTGAATTTCAGCAGCTAGCAAACATCAAAGCAAGGAGATTTTTCAGCTCAAGAAGTTATCTTTAAAATTAAAGCTTAGTCTTTCACTGTATACTTTTTGTGAATAATTATTAGAATCTATAATAAACAGGCTCCCTTTATTGTTCTGTCTATTATATCGAAAGAGATATGCCTTGATTGTATCATTTTAATTAACTCTTGCTGTGTTTTATTGAAGTTCAAAGCATTAAGCATTGTTTATGTAAGCACCATGACATTCAGGTTGCCTGAAAGAAGTAAATAAAACTGTAGGTCAAACTGTATTAATGTTTCTTGCCAGCTATTATTACATCTGCTTTTGAACAGCATTTATTCTGTAATTGATGGTTGTCAGCCTGTAATTTCCATAGTTACATTCTGAACACTTGGTTTTCCCTAATTTTTGTAGTGTTTACACCATATAAAGTCAGAGATTAAAGTAAAAGGGAAAAGTGAGTTACCAGCTTTTATTTGACCAGCTTAATATTTCTTTCTTCAGGGGAATCGCTCCCGTTATTTGCCAAGTTCATATATCTATAATATTCTTTTAGATTCAATTTTCTGCCCTTTACTTTTCTCTATCTCATATTTACTTTATTCTTTGTGGTCATCCCATCTAATCTGTCTGCCTGTGTCTACCTAATCGACCTAATTCGTCCATGTATCATTTCTTTAATGATTTTATTATTGAAATGACTCTCAGCATTTGATACTTAAGCATACATTACAAAAGCCTAATTCTCCCATTAGTGGATCAAGCTTCCATGAGCCTGCCACATCCCGGCTGCTTCAGGAGTTAAACGAGCTTTTCTTGAATGTTGGCCAAGAGCTGTTCTGCAGATCTACTCTACTTTTTTAAATCTCTGTAAGTGAGAAGAAGCCACCGCACAGATTCGGGTGGCTTTTTGTACCCCAGCATTGTCCAGAGGCTCTCCTTGGTGAAGCTGCAACCTTTCCTTTCGCTGTGCAGCTTGAGTTTTATCCTTAAGGCCTTGCTTCTGCAAAGGAAACTTAGGAATTAATTTTTTTCAGCCGCTTCTGCTACCCATAATGAACCACAGATGTTTTGGAACCTTCTATGGCTTTCTCTTTCCATTTTAAGTCCAACTTTACCAAATTAGTTTCTTTGTTTTAGCTTCCTTCAACAAAATAATCGACTTCTGAGAAGTTCCTAGTAGCCAACAAGAACATCTTAGCAATCTCATCCATTCTTTCCTCTCTCAAGCTGCTCCGGGGATTTGACATCCTTGGAGCACCTTTGCCTTTGAGCCCTCCTTCCCATCCCTAGCCTCTGTTATTGCCTTCTGTCTGGGCACCATCCTCTGTGTCTTTATTCTGTTTGTGTTTTCAAATTATTTGAATTTGGACTTTTTTATTTAATTGGGGTTTTTTCCTATGAGCTCTTGAGTCTGGGAAGTGTCTGACAAATCTGCTGTTACAAAATAATTTGGATAAAAAGACCAGTTTTGTGCTGCTGACTGGCATGTATGTAGAAATTTTTATTTATTTTTGTTTTAGGTCAAGCTTGTGGTTTACTTAAAAGAGGTTGTTAAAGAGAATTCCATTGTGTTTCTCCAGTCAAGCATAGCTATCCTGTTAAATATGTTGTACAAGCAGTGAATAGTGTGACACTTAAGGAATGCTGAATTTATTTTTGGACATGTTTTTGTATTTCTTTATCATGGCAGAGACTTTTTGGCGATAGGGCGGCAGGGAACCGAAGTGTCCAGTTACGTGCTGTGGTTAGCAGAGTGGCCTGCAGTTAAGTTCCTTGGCATCAAGCAGTTTTTCTTTTTTCTGTCTTTATTTTTTTCCTTTCCTAAGCTTGATAGGCTGCAGTTGAAGTCCCTTGATTTGTCTTTGTTGTGGGCAGAATCCGGGGATTAGGTCAAATTAAAAACGGACATTTCCATTATGTCTGTACTTTTATGGTGCATTCCTCTGCTATAGAAAGTCAAATACCTCTTTGCCTATTGCTGAAACCAAAGAAACAAAGCAAAAGAGAATTCCTTCTAGCTCCTAACTGAACAGAAAACCTCATTTATCCTAGAGTAATCTGTTAAACAAATGGAAATAGGTGAACCTTCCACTGTCTTTTTTTCTTGTCTCTTATTTAAGAAAATGGCACGATCTCAGGAGAGCATCTTTAACTAAGAGAGCATAAGTGCACCCAATGACAGTTACAAATATTTTTACACAACAGACAGACAGACAAATTGAGCTGATTGTCTGTATTAAAAAAAAAAAAAAAAACAGAAAGAAAAAAAAAAGAAAAAAGAGCCTTGCCTAAAAGACTACAGTAAATCACCAAAGTGATCTCAAGTGAACAGAGATGGATTTCTGGAATACGGTGTGCAATGAAACCACTGACCTCTTATACAAGGGTTCATGTCTTTTTCTACAGAAACAGATGGGTAATAGCATAATGCTGAAATCATGCTCTACATAATATGGACCTAGTGATTGCAGACCTGATTGCTTGCCATATGGTTGCTGAAGGGTTGAAGAGAAAATGGGATGATATGCAAACCCTTAAAAGCAACATTTTTATTGAATGGCCATTACATTAAAACCCAAACTCTGCAAATGAAGGCAAGAACTGTGGTGAATAATGATGAAATAACAAAACAATAAAAGAAGAAACACAATAGCATGTATTTGTTTGCAGTATGCAAAATAATACTCATTTTTTTGGTGTCATTCTGCGTTGCGTTACGAGCCTTCGGTGGAAAGTTGGTGGGACATTGCTGCCTGCAGGGCACAAATACAGTATCGTGGAGCACTGCAGTATTCACTAGGTCAGACAGGAAAAGAAAATAATCACTTGTCTCAAAGGAAAAGCTTCTGAGTTAAATGCTAACTAAAATATGCAACTTGCATACATGAGCCACATTACGGCGAGGCTGGTGGGAAGCCTTCATGAGCCTTGCTTTTTCAAGACACACTTCTACACCTATTTCCTCTCTCTCCTCAAAAAAACACTTGCTTTTATCACTGATTTTTTTTTTCCTTGGTACATTCTTGTAACTGGTGAATAGCCCGGGGGTTTTTTATTGACATTTGTCAGTAAGTGTTTTTTTTTTGCTGAGTGTGGGTAGAGGAAATGCAAAGAGTAAGTGTTGTGTAAGTCCTCACTCCTAATGTGTACTTTTCTACAAGAGGCTTCTTTGTAGGCAGGAAGGTCCACGTAGCACTCAGCAGTGTCACCACAGCGTCATGGCCATGCCTCCTCCCCTGCTGAGGGAGAATGACTATGACAGTGTGACAGTCTCTCAAGTCTCTGAAACGTGAAAATCCTGTGTCTCTGGGCTTTTCTTATACATTTGGAGGGTGGGCCCAATGTGGTATCTTTCGAGGCATTGATGGCTTGCTCAGTTATTGCTCTAAGAGGTACCCAGTTGGGAAAAGCCAGAAATTCAGCTCAGTTTAGAGATTGCAAAGGTTTCAAGTCACATAACACGAGCCACTAGAATCAGGCTGGACTCGCCTCCTCTAGAGTCTCAGTCGTGCATGAACATCCAGGTGGCTGATGGCTCGACGCAGAGTGGACCTCAGTGGATTTCAGTCAATAAAGATGCTTTTGTTCTTGACTTCTCCAAGGTCTGCCCACTCCTTAGCGCTCAAAGTGTGTAGAAAGGGGGGGAAGCAGTTCCCAGCTCTTTTTGGCAGGTGCAATCTGTGTCCTGCTGTGTGGCCAAACTCGTCACACATGGGGACCGCCCCCGGCAAGTCCCTGGGCACTCGTCCTCTCTCCACCATGCTGCTGAAGGACTTCCAAGATCCAGGCAGGGTAATATAGCTATCTCTGATTAATCACTACTAAATACAGACTTCCTTGGCTTGGCAGGCTTGTCTGATGCATCCCATAAATCACAATTTGTTTGACTGCAAGAATGGAAAATATTTATTTGAACAATTACTTTCAAAGAGGAATCTGGCATGTGCGTGAACCTCTGGATCATCCTCGGGCTTCTCACGGGCTGCCCACCTCTCTTGTATTTCACTCTGAGACCTAAGGACATATGACAAGCAGCATATCCCAGTATTTAAGACATTTTAAGTATGGCGAAACAGATTTTCATATGATGAGAAGAGATTTCCTGCAGCCTATAAAATTGATTCTCATCCCTCTCGACTCGTGACATGCCGCCTGTGTGGCAGCAATAAGTTTTGCATAACTTTTAAGAGCCCGTGCTGACCTACTTAACAGGCATCCACTGCTACATAATGTATTTAGGTCAAGTATTGTGTTGGAGCTTATCATCAATCTTGTAATAGTCCGGCTCACTGTGAGAGCCACAGGTACATGATTGATGCAAAATTCCATAGGATAGAGAATATTCTTGTCATTTCCTTAAAGGGAGGCCTAGCGTTAGGGTGTTGCTATTTTTGCTGGAGAAGCAACAAGGATTGCCAATCACAACCCTCCCAACCCGTGCTGCTGTACCCCTGCTCTTCTCCCTATATTATGGACATCCAAAACCACCTGTAACGAGGGATTTTTAGTTTTTTAAATGGTTCGTTTGAGCTAGACAATGCATATATAAAACCTGTATTTTTATTGTGCTATGTTACTGACTGATCTTACTTCCAAAATAACATATCTGGAAATGTTGTACCCAGTCATTTTGTACCCAATCATTCTGTCCCTCCCCTAATTGCAGTTGGTGTTTTAGCCACAGTTTGGGCAGGCTGTTAAAGCCTGTATTTTAAGAAAGTAGTGCCAGCACACTTCCTCATCCAGATGATATTAGTGAAGCGCATGTTGGTTTGAGCAGTAAATTGTTGCAAAGTTCTGTGACATCTTAATGCTCTGACAGGATGTGAAAGACAATAACACCACTGAAAAGACCAGAAAAAAGGCCCTTTAGAGCTATTGAATAATATATTAGCTTTTAACACTGTATATACAAGCAAAATGGGCTACGGTATAAAATCAACAAAATAATTACTTATACGAGACGTTCTATATTTTATCAGGATCAGAACTGCATGACCTCAGCCCATGGTGCAAATGGGTTTGATTTGGTATTCATTACCTCAAGGAGCTGTAAATACCTGCGGCCCAAGTGGAATCTGCCCTGGGGGCTGATGAAATGGTGCCTTACTTCTGTGTAATTTGGAAAGAGTTCCTCTGAAAAATCCCTCAATCTGTTGTGTGAATGGACTCGCAGGAATCGTTCCCAGTGCCCAAAATGTGCGAATGTGAGGACCTGTGAGCAGCTCCTAAAACGTGCAGGTGGGTACCTGCATACAAATGCTTCTAAAATTGACGTAGACAGCGCTGTGGATCTGAAAATCTATACTGCACTTTTTAGCAGTACATTACGAAGTCTGAACTGAGGGAAGAGTTACATGGTAATGAAATATGCATGAAAAAAGTCCAATTTATACACGGATCCCAAGAGTTTGGCGCCTTGTCTCCTTTCCTTCCTTTTCAAATGCTGTGCAAAGTTTATCAGTTTGTGTGACAAATTAGTTTGTGCTATCTGCGGCTTATTCCAAACAGAACTTCCATGATGTTATTTGCTTCTTCACTTAAAAACTTTTGAAGAAAAAAATGTAATAATTGTACTAACACACCTTTCTCACAAAGCTAGAGCCCTCAGTCTGAGCTCCCTCACTTTGAAGGTCTTAAATTACATCTTAATGTTGCTTTAGTTTGGTTTCGTTTGTGATACAGCCAGGCTTTTTCTGCAAAACTTATTTCCAGAGTTTTGGCTTATCATATTCAAAGATTTCAAATGTTGGGCTTTAGTTCTGGCTAAATAAAAAAGGAAAAAAGTTAAGCATCTTTAATACAATTTTTTTGCTGATACTCAGAAATATATTTTGCATCTTCCTGCAGTAAATTATAAGAAATCCAAAATTCAGAAAGAATTTCTGCAATATAATTCAATTTCACTCAGAAGTTGTGGATTCTTTGCCTTGAGTTCACTGATACCAGCCTGAGAAGGAGTGGGCAGAGGTGAAATTCCTTCTGTCAAACACAAAGTCGATGGGGGAAAATAGGGAGGCGGTTGTATGCAAAATAGAGACACTTCAGCGTCTGCTTATACACTAATTTATTTATACATGCGACAAGAGGAGCACTTCTTACTCAGGAAAGCATAAATAACCCCGGCACAAAATGCTTTAGGAAGTGCTCTTGGAATTGCAGCCTCGGTCGTAGGTAAAGTCAGGACTTCTGCAAGATGAACAGTTGTTCTTCCAGCTCTCTAAATGCAAACAAATGGGCTGTTTGTTTTGGGGACACAGTTGTTGTTTCCCAAGCTGTTGCTGCAGCTCAGTGCTGGGTGCAGCTTTACCTTTCCTTGCTCTTTTCAAGGTAGCTGTGCAGTCCAAAGGGAGGGAGGGAGAAGGACAAAGAGGGAAGAATTTCATTCAGATATTATTCTGTAAAGATTGCTGAGTTTCCTCTATCTGGAGCGTAAAAAAGCCGTAAGAGTTTTTGTTTCCCTCCTTGTGGAAGGTAATATTTGCCTGGTGGGAGTCCACTGAGCCAGCTGATGTCAAGTGAACTGTTCTGAGGGGAACAGCTTCAGAACCTGGTCCTGGATGTTCCAATTCCTGCTGCAGGTGCCTTTGATTCCAAAATGAGAGGGAAGAAGTAGCGAGAACATTCTCTAATGCAGACGGGGTGGGTGAATATAGGGGTTTTTCTAGGTTTTTATTACAGCTTTTCTCTTTAAATTTCTTAGAAAGTCGGAAGCACCTTCTAATCTTTTAGCTGCCTTTTTCCTTTCTATTTAACAATTCAGCAGCACATCGATTGATCCCTTTCCCCAAACATTTTGAAGCACTTGAAACCATTTCTTGCCGCGTTGTTATTTATAGAGATTCACTAAATGAAAAAAGGCTCCTTTTCCCTTGCAGGTATATGCATCATTTATAGTCTGGCTTCATTATATTCTGTACTGTATCAACTCCTGTAGGAGAGTGGTTATGTAATGCTCTTATGTCATTACATTTACATGCATTAAATTCCTGGCAGGATCATATTCACTGGAACAAAGGGTTCATTAGCAGGACAGAAATGCTTAACTTGGGAAACTGCTGGAAGAAGTGAGACACATTTCCAGGCTGATATTGTTGATATGCAATTATATATTATGTACAGAGTTGATGTGGGATTAGCTAATCCCAAATGACAAGTATAAATGTGATAGAAGTTGTTCATTCAAATCTCTTTCTGCTGTCATAACTTTGAATAGAAGTTATCACGGTTAAATCTGGAGTGGCTGTGAGGGGGACTCGCTGCAGTGTGGCAGAGCAGTGCCATTCCCACCACATGGGAGCTTTGCAAAGGACCAGCACTCACTTCACAAACTGCAAATACGGGAAAAAAGTTACTCGGTGCCCCTTATTTACATGTGCAACTGGTGCAGAACGAATTTATGGCCTCAGTTGTGTTATGCATTTAAATATGTTCTTTATTCTTCCAGCTCCTCTCCCCTGTCGGTGAAGCATTATGGTGGGAGCTTCCAGGGAGAACACCTGGGCACATTCCTTTGCACAATGTCAGGGCTCTGCCTGAACCAACTTTGGAAATGGATCATTTTAGTTTTGTTGAAATGGCAGTTAAATAGCAGGAATATATCAAGAGTTAAAACTTCATTACTGGAGAGCAATAAAAATACATCAAGCCTGGAATATTGTCTAGGAGATCAGATTTCTTGGTTGTGTTGACACTTTAAAGAAATATGTTTATTTAAGGAATAGAAATTCTATATACCGGAATACTACAGTGATAAATTACATTCTAGTTAGGCTATCTCTGGTGTTCTAATTTTATCAGCCAACAATGGACCGTGTATCCCATGAAAGTCAGCTAAAAAAGAGGCAAAAAATAATGCTAAGGGGAAAAATCTTCCTTAACCTTTCTGTACAAATTCACTGGGACTGGTGCTGAACAGAGTTTGGAGTCTGAAAACATTGAATTGTATTTGTTAGCACCTTTTCACTGGATTGTAGCAAGGAATGTTCAGGTGCGGGTGTGCTGGAGACAGCACAAAGAAATGTATCTGCTTGTAATTTCCATGAGGATGAGAATCAGGGGACACTGAGTTTCATGCAAACCTGGAAACAGGGACGTTTACAAGTCTCCAGACTTCCATGTCTGACAACTTCCCTAAATTTAGATGTTACGGCTGTTTTCGTGACCTGAAAAGTCTCCTGCACAAGTGTAGATCCCTAAAAAGGGCTACCTGGAAAGCACTGTGATAAATATGTCTAGTTCCTTCCAAAGCTGTGAGGAAGTGATTTTTAACATATTTCACCAAAAAATTGCTGCTTGTTCTCAGCTTTGCAGATGGTTTCCCAGGTTGACTTGTTAGGATGATAAGGAAGGACAAAAGCTCATTTGGCAGAACAGGAACTCTGTCTTACTCATGTTGAGAGCATCTGTCTTGCTCATGTACTCGCGTGTTTGGGGCTGAATAGGCTGTGGGGAGTTTCTTCTGGTTTCACTTACGGGGGACATTCTTGGGGGATGATGAGGTGTCTACAGCTCCACTTGTCAGTGCTGAATCACACAGACAAGCTGGCTGCCCTTGCAACTGCTGCAAGACAAACCCAGAAGTCTTGAAGGATGAAGTGTGAAGTCCCCAGTAATTTCAATGTGACCACAAGCAGCTTGTATGGAGAACAAGAAAGCGGAAAGCCTCACTTTATGGGGACCCCCCCCCCCAATATTTATTCATTTATGCATTTATAGAGGTGTACCCTAACTTGTGCTGAAGTTGTTTGTCACAATTTAATAAATCACTGTGGAATTCTGCAGCAAGTAACAAATAGCTCACCAATAGAGGCCATACTTCGCTTTTTCAAGGGTCTCAACTGGTTGAAGGCCGTGTTTTGCATTTGCTTTCACTCTCAAATCTCTGAGAATGCTTTTGGAAGGAGGGTGTAGAAGTTTGATAGTCAGGTATCAAAATCTCTTCAAAATCAGTATCAGGGATGCTGGAGGTTTTGAGACATCTGCTATCAATTGTCACTGTTGACAAACAAGGGGAGGAATTTAAAAATAAAGTGCTTGGCACAACTTCCTACTTTAGTTCTGTGGAGTTGGTTAAATGCTGTCTTTGATGTAAATCAAATGGAGCAATATTTGCGGTCTGCGTAACAAAACCCAAACTGGCCTGCAAAGCTACATATGTTTACTCTTCCTCCTGTTCCTAAATTGTCAGTGTTTCAGATATTTTCAGTATCTTTTCAGTGTTTCAGTATTGCTGGGTTAGTGATGTGTTCCTGTGGAGTTGATGGAAGTGATACAATGTAGTTTGCAAAAAAAAATATCTGCTTCAAGGAATGCAAATACAAAACCAAATAAAAGGGTTGGGTGAAGAGGTGTAGCCGTTCAGTGTTTGGCATTGAAATTCTGCATTTCTGCTCAAAGAGATGCATTTCCATTTTGTGGTTTCAAGCACCTACTTGATTTTTCTAGATTCAGTATTGGTGCACATTCTTGAGGTTCAGGCTGGTGAATTCTGACTCCCATTTTGCGGCAAAAACGGCCAATTGCATTGTGGGAAAGCAGAGAGCTCTTCAAAGGTACAGAAATTAATTCCTTTCATTAAGGGAACAGAGGGAGAAAATGCAAAAATCAAATAAATTCAAATACGTTTAAAAAGGCTGATGATAGGCCAAAGGAATTACATGAAAGAGGCAGGAGGAACTTCAGAAGTACCTAAGACACTGTTAGCTTTTCCTTTCAGCTTCCAGCCTCTGCAGTGGTGCTGCACAGGGTGTTGCAGGACTGCGTTCAATCCGTGTGAGCCAAAAGGTCTGGAAGATGCTCCAGCAGCTTCCCCTTTGCCTCTGGCAACAGACACAGAGCGCTGAATCCGTGTGGCCCTGGCCAGACAGGTCAGGTGGGATCAGTGAATTCCTGCAGAGGCTGTGCAGTGGGAAGCGCTCCCTGGGGATTCCAGAGGAGCAGGAGCTCATTTCTCTGCGGAGGGCGGCTCTCAGCTCCCACATGGACATTGCTTGTGGCATCCATGTCTTCTACACCCTGTGAAGGGCTGGAAGACGAGCCGAGTTGGAGATGTGGTTGTGAGAATCTGTCCCTGCCGTCCTTTTTCTTGACAAGTTTCTGGATCCCAAAATATGGTGGAAGCTGTACCCACAGAGAAGGGATTTTATTTTCATTCACAGCACGGGTAGGAAAGGGCTCTATTTGTAGTTCTCCTCTGCACATGTAAGGAACAAGTCCTGCGTTTGATTTCATCCAGATTTAGCCTTAAAACAAAAAAAGCTAAATGTGCAAGATGGCTGAAATTCAGGGTACTGAGTGTGTTCAGTGAAAAAAATTCCCTGGAGTCAAATGTATTGCTGAATACCACCTTAAGTAGCTTTGCTGTCTCCTTCCATGCTTTTTTTACTGTCAAGAATACAATAAGAAATTGGAAAAGAGACAAAGGTGTTAGGAAAAAAGAAGACAAAAGAAGGTGTTGATTTTAGGAACTTTGATTTACTCGATTTTGCTTAAAAACATTAAGCTTTTGTAGTACAAGCATCCTTTGAAAAAAGGACGTCTGTCTTTCAAAACCTTGAATGGGAAAACATTTGGGTTGTGTCAGGCAGAGCTTACAGATTTTTTTTTTTAGATGCAAGTTTAAAAACAGACACCTTTTTTAAAAGAGATTTTGGGGTTCTTTCTTTGTAACTTGACAGGATGGTTTGTTCATGTCAATAGTCTTTTGATCACTCAAAAGGCATTGAAATAAAAAATGTCAATGCTTCCAGTCTTTTGATCCAGTTCCCTTAAGTATTGTTGCAAGAGGAATATATCAGATTATTGTAATTTTTCAACTTGGCTTTATGGGTATAACCTGGAGCCACATTTTTGGGTTTAACCCAGATGATTTTGGAGGCTGGAGCCACATTTGTGCGTCCAACCCAGAGCACTTTGGAGCCGTTTCTGCATGTTAACAGTGCCATATTTTTTCCCAGCAGGAGAATAATTTCCTAATTCATTTGTACTGCCGACTCTTCACTCTAGTTATAAAAGAAATACAATGGGGTTTAGCTTTTTGTTTTTAAATGCCCGGTAAACCTTGAATTAGAAATACAAAGCTGTGAATATGACGGGTTATCTTCTCCTGAATATCTCTGGAAACCCTGATCACAAAAGCTGTAGGGAATGTTTTCTGTAGAATTGAAATTCAGCAGAAAAAGGAAGTACATAATTAAAAACAAATTCTGGTGTTTGTACAGAGTCTGGGTTTTTATATATGTGTATAAAAAATAGTGATTCTAAGTTTGTTTAAAAGGATTACTTGTTTTACATGAATGATAAGCGACACTTGAGAGCAACCATTTTCTCTAGGGTTTGTTTTGTATCTCATGTAATGATTACAAGCAGCTTCAGCCTCCAATCCAGATGAATCAGGGGTAGGCCCTCAAGGTGGAAGATTTCTGTCAGGAGTGGTGAATCTGGGGTTGTGGTGTGCCCCTTTCATGTTTCAGGACTAAACCTCTGGAAGCACAGGTTGAAATCCCCATTGAAGCCGGTGGGAGTTTTGTTCCTGACTTCAGTGGGTTTAGAATTTCACTGGAGGGATTTTTAGGTGCTTTTTAAAAATGAAAAGGTGGCCTGTTTAATACTGACCCAAATCATTCAGCGCACAACTTCTGTCCTGCTCAAATTCCCGCTCGCAAGCCCATAAACTGAAAGAAGAACTGCAGGAAAGTAAAACTCTGGGTTTCAAGTGAGAAAGTCACTTGAGATCTCTCCACATCACACTCTGGCTGGTTATTCTGGGTAGCAGAAGTGGCTGAGCCGGAGCTGTTATGATCCACAGCACTTTGTGAGGAGTGGGGAAGCAGAGAGAGAAACTGGTGCACTTAGAAAACGCCTTGAGAAGGTTCGTGACACAAGTGACTGCAGCTCCCCAGAGGAATTGGCACCACGGCACGCTCAGCACCGCTGGGCCCTTTGAAAGGGGAGTTAAAAAAACTCCACTGTGGGATGCAGTGAAGGCACTGATTGTGCCAGTGAGAAAGTAATCCCGGGATTTCATCAAATCCCTACCACAGTCACACCCAAACGGATGGCACCGAGTCTCTTCTTTGGGTTTTGAGCTCCTTATTTCTGAAAAACAAGAAAACTGAGAGAAATACGTGAAGATCTCGAATTACAGAACAGGGAAATTAAATCGGTTTGTCACAGGAGATTTTTTTTTTATTGACATCTTTAGTTTGTTTTGATGTCTGTAATTAAATCGCTAATTATGTGTTTCTGTTGCAGTGGTCATGCTTTTATTACATAATTGCTACAAGTTTTTCTCTCCCCACTAACAATATTTATTTAACCTTAGTGCATGCTAGTTACATCCTTCAGAATGGAAAAGCTTAGAAACAGAGTTATTGATTGTTACAATTAACTAAATCAGAGGGGCTCAAAGTTCTTTGCCATAAATGAAATATGTTTTGTGGCACAGGATCAAAGATAATCAAAGGATGAAGCGATAGCAGTCATTAAACAATAAATATTATTTCGATGCCAACTGAAGAAAATGAAATAACAACAAAAAAAAGAGGCAGGAAAACTGAGGGATTTTAAAAGGAGGGGGAAAAAGTTTAGCCTAGGGTAAAAACATCTTTTAAAAAAATAATTTGTACTGTGATCCTTTGAGCTTCCTTCTGTGTTGTCTCACAAAGCATCTGATTAGGTGAGATGCAATTCAGTCACCTTCTCTTTTTTTTTCCCTTTTGAGTTTAGGCATAATTTTTGTCAGTATATTTCAATGTATTCATTAATTTTTCTCATTTGTTTAGTTTATGCAAACCATAAGAGACATTTTTTCCTCGGTGAAGATTGCCTCTTTATTTTATTTTGAAATATTTGTATATTTATTTCATTAAATGAGATAATGCTTTTTCTTATTAACATAATTTCCAGTACATTAAACATATTTCTCCACAGACAGAAGAGAGGAATCAGATTAAATGACAGTTAAATCACTTGCAGCAATTTCAACTGTTAAAAGAAATAAGTGTCTCTGTTTTCTTTGTGATCACGAGATGTGCTGTAAAGGGAAATGAAATACTAAAGAAAGGAGGGAAAACATAAAGAAATAATGACTGACTTATTGCAGTAATACCACTGAGAGAAGAAAAACTCACTACAAATAAAAGGAAAAATAATACAGTGGTTTTGAAAGTTACCAAAATTCATTTCTTATTGATGAGATCAGTGCGAGCCTTACACTGGGTAAACTGAGGAGGGAAAAAAACAGCAAAGCGCACCCAAAGCCAGACAATGCCATAAACTGTGGGCAATGAAAGAAGGAGTAAATGCTGTGTATTTGGAGGGCTGTTACTCTAAGTGCCTCTAATTTTTAAATAATTTCATTTTTATCACATTTAGGGAAGAGAGGGGAGAAGCAATTATCTCTGGGTGAGCCTACCGTGCCCCTCTGCTGCTGTGTTCAGGGCTCTCCAAATGTCCAGCTGTCCCTCCTGCAGCTCTGTCCTGTTTTCTTGGGCAGACGTGGGGCTACAGGGAGGGGAAAAGCATGTTTCATTAACTCTTTAAATAAGATGTTCCAGAATGATTATAATAATTTTTTTGTCTTAATTATATTTTTGTTATTATTTTAATTTCCAGAGCCTGAACCAGCTGCTTTGAAGAGATCTTTGGACTGAGGGACTGGGCTGAGGCATTTCTAAGGTAATGTTGACATTATTGTTTTGCCCTCAGCCAAGATTTCCTCTGTTCATGCTTTTAGCTGTAAACCAGTTATTTTTCACCCGTTTTATGTGCCTGATTTTTTAGTCCTGAGTAAGGACTAGTCCAGTAGTTGCCATTTTCCTTCTCTGTCTCAGTTTTGCATCGGTGTGCTCTACAACTTGAAGCTCTTTATGCACAGCGTGTCAGACATTTGATTTTCAGCTTCAAACCCAGAGAAGGGATTCTTGAGAAGGAGGACGTGTTCTAACTCCCTGCTGTATCTCAGAATTAACTAGAATTATAATTTTTCAAGAATTTAGATTACAGTATTTTTGTTATTAAATGCCTGACGAGGAAAAGTGATGCCATGGGGTACAGCATCCTCCCTAAAGTGAAGCAGTGCAGGGAAAGAGGTGGGAAATGGCACCTTGGAAGGCTTTTAAGGAATTGGTTTTGGGGCTAGGGAGTAGGCTCTGCCTTCCTGCTCATGCTCATCTGCTGAAGCCGAGCAGGGGACGCTGCAGGGTCATCACCAAAGGCTTTTGCACTCTGGGGTTGGAGTCCCTTGGGTGGCCTTTGGAGGCTGTATTTGTTGTGCCGAGGGGACTGCTCGGGCAATGGGGGTGGTAATGGAATTCTGCAGTTGAGGAGGCTGAGAAATCACAGAGCAATTAAAGAAATAAAACCAGAAGCATCTGCCACCATCCTCTGCGGACGTCCTGCCAAGCAGAGTCACATCCGTGCCACTGGAGGGGCATCAGCCCAGGCCTTGCTCCCAAATGCTCCAAAGCTTCTGGTGGGCACAGGCCGAGGGTCACTCCGAGATCTGCCACAGGATCGCTGCCTAAGGGAGCTCTGCACGACAGAGGGAGCTGGTAAGTGGAACTCAACGCACAGAAACATTTCCAACGGTGGTGCTCGTACTTACAACCTTCATTACCATATTTTCAGGGGGCATAATAATCATTAATGTGTTTATTGTGCCCTTGTGAGTTGGGGCAGGGACGTTATCCTTTTTCACACACATGCAATTGAAACGTAGACAGCCCAAGTACTGAGCTCCAGCTTGTGCGGGAGGGCTGCCAAAGACCTGGGCCTGTTCTGTGGCTTCTCTTGCAGGATCCTGACCCGTCTTCTTGGCTTTAGGTCCTTTTTCAAGGTGTCTGGATAGGAGATGAGTTGTGCTGGGATTCCTTTGCAGTCAATAAAGGGAGACAGGGATCTCCAAAGGAAAATTCTGACCTCTGGGCATTTTCAACCTTTCCCAGTGGGTTTTGGAGAGTGTCTACAAAACCTGCCTCCTCTCACTGAAGGGCCTTAAGAGAGACTTTTGCATCTCTGCCCTCTGGACCCTCACTAAGGACAAGATTTGATTCAAAACCACCATGAAACAGAACATTTCCCTTTTTGCCTCTGCTGAAGAAGCCCAGCACAGCTGTAATTAACTTCTGAAGATGCTCCACCGTGCTTACAAAATGTGACTGTAACTTAGAATGACAGGAACCTGACAGTGGAGGCAGAAAGAAGCAAATAAAAAGCTCCCTTGATGAGGTGTGAGGTTCACTAAACAGATGTCCTGCACTGGGTTTTGCTGCAATCCAGTCACCCTCTAAATACCTGTGAAGTTCTTATCACTGCGAACAATTGTCTTTTTTGGTCTCAGAGGTGGACAGGCAGGATGACCCAAATCTTCCCTGTGTCCATTTCAGGCTTTAGTTTATAAGAGTGTGAGTAAAGGCTTAGTTAAGTGTTTTTAAAGAAACTGGCTTTAAATCAAGTAGGTGATGAGAAGAATCTCTTTCAGAATTTACCAAGTTTATATTTTGCATATTCCATACTGAGGCCGTTTCTTTTCTTGCGACATCACAAAATCCAAAATCAGTTTTTGACCGGGAGGGGACGATGCTGAAGGTATTCTGAGAATAACATGATTTAGCTTTTGGGAAATATTAAAGCATGACTACATTGGACCTTTTTATGTTAGACAACAGCAGTTTTTCCATTCCGCACTAAATGCTCCTTTCAGATTTCTCATCTTGCATGATATTGCCTATTTCATGCCTCTGACAAAGTGGCTGAAACAAGCTCTTTCCCCAAACTTGTGATATTTGTGGATAAAGGATTATTACCTGTGGTATTTTTTAAGCAATGAATAAATTACAGCATTGTTTAGGGAGATGCAGACAAGGTGTTGGGTTTCTTGTCTGATGCCACAGCAAAGGCTTGTGTCAGAGTTCAGAGGGGATGCAAGAGCATTGTGCTTGGATCAGTGGGTTTAGGCTCTAAAGTGGTCTGAATACACACCAAAATATTTTCTGATTCTATTTTTCAGGTAGTACTTTGGCTGTGTGACCTATTCCATTGTCACATGGCAATCTTTTAAAATTAGTGAGCACATTTGCTTATTTAGAGGGGACTAAAGTCCATCTATATCTTGCTGATGTGTGGAAGCGTGTGGTGGCAGTGCCGTTCCACCCTGCTGGGGTTTGGCAATAATGCACCTGCCTTTCCTGGAGGAAGGAGAGCACACCGGGTCCATGGGAACACTCGAGTGCAAAAGGGTGCCTTGGGAACTGTGCTTCTCCTGGCAGTACTGGAGGAAACCGAGTGAGACTTTACTCTTGGGTTTGGTGGTTGGGTCTTTGTTTTGATTTGACACAATAGGAATGGCAAAATGAGAGAGAAAAAAATAAGGTTGATTGCTCTTCAGAGAAGACCTTAGACAACAGAATCTCTCCACTCCAGTGACTCTGGTACATGTCTGACTTGATTATTCCTGTCCTGTTGAAATATGAGGCAGCTGGACAATATGTTGACTGAAATACATTGGAGGAATATGGAAATGCAAAGTACAGCTTTTGTGAAAATCAGAATCTCTATTCCCTCTGTCTGTATCTACATTTTTTGATTCTTGTGACTGTGATGCAATTGATTATCCCTAAAAATGACTCTCCCTGAGGTGTGGGGACTGTGCCTTTCCCTAATGGATGAGCAGAGCTGTCAGCTCCTCCCAGACTTGAGGCAGATCAAGGTTAGAATTTTTAACTTTTGTTTTGTTTGGTGGGTTTTTTTTCCCTGTGACTGTCAGTTCCAAAATAAAATTCCAGGGCAATGCTGTAGCCTCCTCTGAAGGCATTCAGATGCTCCATTCCTGGGTGCACCTCACATCCAGCCCAGCTTTCCGAGGACGTGAGGTTCAGCCCGTGGTGTGTTCCTCTTCTCCCCGCGGTGACTCTGGCATTTCTAAACCTGTTTGCAGAGGAGAGCGACGCCTCAAAGTCATTATGTTTTATGAGTTGCATAATTACCGGTGTCTGGATATGGGATGGGAATACCTCGCTGAGGAAAAGATGGACAGGGCTCATTTGATGCCATTTCTCACTGTTGGCAGCAGCGGTGGGACAAACCACAGCATTCACTGCTGTCCTTTGCACGATGAGGGGCACGAGGTGGTGTGGCAGAACAAAAAGCGATCGTAGCAAACCAAGTTTCAATAGTTCTCTTGCTTTGTGGAACAGATCATTGCTTCTTTTTATGGAAATTCAAATGGAAAAAGTGGCTTAGATGGGAAAAAAAAATCTCTACTTAATGTTTCTCTTGATACTTCCAGCCAATGGCAACATAATAAAATGGTTGTGTTTCTTGAAAAAATTTTGGTTAAATTTAGCTTTGTTTTCTGCTTAAAAAGGGGAGGGGGGAGCGATAATAAATGTCATTTGAAAATAGAAGTGTCCTTGGTTTCCTGTTTTCAGTAGGCTTAAGATAATTCATTTGTTCTACTTGTAGTTTGTCAGTTGATGCCTCCCTTCCAAAACTGTCTGTGGGCCGCCTTAGCCAGAGTTTCCTACAGTTATTTTTGCACTATTGTTAAGCAGAACCATCCAGCATGTTGCTTTTTCAATTTACTGCGTGGGATCTGCACATAGTTTTCTATTGTGGCATATTTGTGTGTTTGTCACTTTTATTGTTTATATGCCAGCATATGGCCAGAAAAAAAAACAAACTTCTTTCCTCAGTTTTCTTCTTTTGTATTGTTTAGTCCACAGAGCCTTTACAGCAACAATTTGTAAAAATCAAATTCCTGGAATATAATCGGTTTGCCTGAAAAAAGAGGGAAAATTGGGAGAATACAGCTCAGGGATTAGTGTGTGTTTAGGAATGGCTTTCTTTTCCTACCCCGGGCTGCACATAGGGCAAAAAAGCCAATGCCTACTTTTATTTAAACCTTAGGTTTTTATTTAAACTTTAGTCATCTCATATATCTCACCATGCCACTTGCACAGACATTAGTGCCTGCATCAAGAGCTTTTCTGGAGCAAGCAGAGCTCTTCACATCACCTAAACCTGCCTGCATGGATATCAGTGCCTGACAAGGACCAGATGTTAGCATCTGTGGCATGTGGAACCCCAAACCCTGCAGTACCAGCACCACATGTGGTCCGACTAGTGCTTGATTGCAGTTGATCTAAAACTGACCAGAGATATACGGGGTTTGGGGCTTTTTTAGCGGTACTGACAGTGTAGTTATTGTTTTGGTCAGTTTTGAGCTTGTAGAAAAGACCATTTTTTCTTAATTTCTGTGTGGCATCAACGCCGACATAACACTCTGATAAAGAAATTTCTTGGTTTATTTACTAAAAAAATCAATACAAGCTAGGCCATATCCATGAAGCGATCAGCTCAGTGATTCCATAGGTTATTGGCACCCACTGGCACAGGATTTGGCTGTAATTTGAGGCAGGAATGTTGTTGTTAGCATGGCTCCTGTAGAACAAGGAGTTAAACTTTAAAGCAAAATACTCATTCACTTGCAAAACTCTGCTTTCTTATCAGTGCAGTTCCAATGTACCACATATTTTTAGCAGTAACCAAAGACCAGTAACCAGTTTGAAATCCCATACAACAGATGGATCATGATAAATCCACGATGTTGGCTTCTCCTGGATTTTCCATTTGTTAGAAGCTGTTGCACACCACACAACCCACCCTGTAAAAGCCTGCTGGAAACAAAATACTGATTTTCTGTAGTTTCTTTGGTTAGTGAAGTATTTTCAAGAATACCAACAGTGATTTGAGGTAAAGAATCCCTGCAGCAATTAGGATTCATTTACTGCTGGAGCATTTTATTAATTACACATTTGTAACCACATGGATGGTCACAAAACCATTCACACATGTCTGAATTTCGAGATTTGTAGACAGAAGATTCAACGTAAACATGGAAATGTTAAACTACTCATCTGTAGCCTGCAAAGAAGATAACAAGAAGGATTCTGTTCTCGGTGTGATTTGTGAACAATGCTAAGTAAATATTCATCATTAATATATAATAACTGTTGCTTTTGGCAGTTCACTTTTCATTTAATTTGATAATGTGTCCAGTAAATGAAGTGGTACAGGCTGCAGTGTTTTACCATCACAATTGCATATTTTCAATCATTGTTAAATGAAGGCAGCTCAAGGCAAAGCTTTAACCCCCACTAGTTTTGTGTGTGATAAAAAGAGAAGGCGCTATCAATCTTTATTGTCTGTCTCGCTTACTGTAATTGCATTCAATAGTCCACTGATTCTGTTGTCTGTGCTAATGTCAGGAACAGGGAAGAGCCAGATGCTCAGACTTGATCAGATGCATCCAGTGGCCACTTTGATAAGTTGGCAGCGAGGCTCCGGGTTCGATGATAAATTGTGAGCGCTGCAGATTATGAGCAGCTGAATGCTGGGAGTGTGCGTGGGGAAACTTCTTACCTGCTTGGAATCTGGCACCCCAGTGCCAGCCAAAGGGCTGCCCAGGGGTTATTCCAACGCATCTCCTGCTGGGAATGTGCCAGGGAGTTGTATTCTCATGAACAGCAGCACGACAAAAAATCCAAACAGCCTCAGAGTGCTTTGAACATGACATTAAATAGTCCCAACACTGTAAAAGGTGTTTCAAAATAGTCTGCAGTAGTTCTGATCATCTGGTTCAGCAGGAGAGCTTTGGAATGATGGTATTGCATGCTTTAATCCCTCTTAAAAGTTGTGTTTTGCTTAGCACCCTTTTTTCCCCCCTCTTAATTTGAAGTGGTATGAACCTGGAATGTTTTGCAGAGTAACAAACAGTAATGCTTTAGTGCAGTATGAACAGTGATATGTCTTTGTGAGGAAAAAACTCCAGTGTAGACAAGGGGACTACGGAATAAGTTGCTTTCGACACGTTATTTGCACCTTTAATGTTCCTCACAGGTTAATTATTTAAGCTCTTCAGTGAGTGTCATCCCTCAGACAAGTAGTTGTTAAAGGAGATCTCGAAAGACTCAGAAGTCTCACCTTCACCCAATTCATATCATTTGTGCAGCAAATGATCCTAATTTTTCTTCAGGATTGATGTAAAAGGTGTGATCCTAACTGGGGATGGTGCTTACCAGTTTGTCTTGCACGGTATTGCCCATGGCTGACAATTCTAGACTGTGTGTGCAGCAGGCCTGGCTTTTGTTTGGTACAATTTCATCTTTTTTGGGCGCTCAAGGAGAGGTCAAGACAATCCTTTCTCCATCACTTCTCTTGGATACTTACGGCAGTTCCTTTGTCTGCTGCAGATGCGTAGGTGCATCATCCTCACCCTGTGCAGTGTGGCCACATGATAAATAACCTCTGCTAAGGCTCTGATGTGTGTATAAAAGAGTCATTATTTGAGGGAATTTGGAAAACTAAAATTAGTTCCTTAAATTCAACAGTACCTACTGTTGCCTTTTTTTTTCCCCATTGCATTTTGTTCAAATTAATTAAAGTGCACAGATGTTCAATTAATGCCTAAAAAAATCCATGGCTACAGCTGTGAAGCAACGTTGCTGAGATTTAACGTATCTAATAATGCTTCTCTCTTTGAAGAAATTCTATTAATGACTCTCTGCTAAATAACTTTGCATTGATAAATTAAAGGAAATGTGGAGTAAACTATAAGGAGATGTCGGCTGTCTGCTCCACTTATTTATGAGAATAACAGAGAAGCCCAAAATAAAAGATCTGCATTTCATTTTCTTATACTAACATGTGGAAGAACTCTGGTTTCTAGGCAAAATGTATTGATTTAGCTGGAAATTATTGATACCTCTCTTGCAATTCATGGAGAGGTAGCTTGAAATAGCTGCCATGGAAAAGCCAGCTGCTAACACTGAGTATACTGGGATTGTGAATGCCTTCTGTGCTGCCTTGTAACGTGGAATAACAGCAGAGTCTTGCATGTGAGCCGTGGTAACTGTTAATGCCAGGGGGGCTTTTAATTTAGATTGTTAAATTCTGATGTAAAGAAGAAGATAAAAGAGCTCAAGATAATGCAGAGGAGATGTGATGATAACAGCAGGGATGCTGCTGGACCAGGTGCTGTTTGAGGGGTGGTTGTGCTGCTCAGGGATGGGTCTCGGACACAGAATAGTGAAGGTAAGTTGGATGTGAGGACCAAATCTGAGTGTTCTGTGGGGTGTTCCCCCGTTTCTGAGCAGAACTGACCGAGCCACAGGAATTTATGTGGTGTGAAGAGTAAAACAGAGAAGAGGAGTTAATACTTCTTTGAATTGTCAGTTTCTCTGCTAGGCCAGCTGGTGTCCAATGGAGGGCAAGACTTCAGCCCCCCAATAAAGGCACCTGGGATCCCCCTTTTCACTTCAGCACAGAGGATTTTGCCCTGAGTTATTTTGTTGGTAGCATTTCTCTTTCTAAGCATTAATTAATAGCCCAGAAGAGACTGAAGCCACGAGCCAAGTGCTGTGCTCGAGGATGTCACATCCTGTGCTTCGAACACCTGCGCAGTTGCTCAGGTTGTATGTTCTGCACACAAATCAAGACATTTTGTGACAAAGATAATTACCGGTAAGATCACGTTCAGTAAAGAGAAACTGGGCTTCGTGCTGATGTTTCCTCTGGTAGGCCAGAGTTTCAGTTCCTAAATTAGAGCAGCTCCACTGGAACTAGAAGAGATCATTTATACAACTGTCCCTTTGATTGTTTTGGCTCCAAACATCTAGAGAACTGCTTAGTGATACTGCACAGGATTGTTTTTATTCTTACCTGCTTGCCATTAAATCAAAACTAAGTAATTTTCACAGGCTAGTTAGTTGTAAAGGAATACCCTTTAAAATTCCCTCAGGACTTTTCTCCAGGTTTGACAAGTTGTTTTCTCCTTGAGGTGGAGCTGTGTCATTTGTAGTGTGTTCGTACAAGCACCCATTGCTTGTGCATTCAGGAGTGGGGAGTTTCTTTATTTTCAGCTCTCAGGTAACCTTAGAAGCAATAACCATACCTGTCTCTTCCAAGTGACGTGGCTTCACTGGATAATTTGGGAAATAATTTGATTTGCAGATGGTCTCCTAGACATGAGTTCAGCACTCTAGGACTTGCTTTCTAAAAGCTTTACCAGAACAGTAGATAAGAGATAGGACCTGATTTTTGTCTGGGGCCAAAAATGGCATTTTGTGCGTGAAAAATATTGTCTGTATGTTTTTGCAGCTGCAAATAATTGGGAATAAACGTAATGGCTGGAGCTATTGCTTCATTTGTGTTTGCAGCTGATTGCAGCCCAGTCTCACTACTCTTAAACCGATCCTGATTCTGCTGTCTGGGGAAGTTACTCATTCCTGGCCGAGCAGATCGGGATCTGCACATCCACCTCCTGGATGGGGGTCTCAGGCGGGACATGGGGGGAGAACTGAGAGCACATGGAAAGCAAAATGATGCGTTCAGTATCTTGCTTAAAGAGGGAGGGAAGAACCAGGTTTAGAATTATTCTGCCGCTCTACTCCAGTGGTGCAACATTCAGAATTACCGTGCCTAGAAACTGTTGGCTGTGAAGAAGAAAATTCTTCCCTTTAACTCAAACCCTTCATTTCACAATCAAGCGTCTAAAATTAAAATTTCTTTGAGATAAATTGTCTCAAATTAAGGAACCAAGCCAATTTTCTTTTAAAAGATATAGTCAAGTCCCTGAACTCAATAATAGATGAGCATGTGAGATAAAATTTCGTAGTTAGGACCAGTTTGAGGAAGCAGAGAAGAATTTCTGAAACATCTCAGAAGCATTAAATTTGAATTTCGTTCTGAAAAAGTTTTGGCATGAAATTTCTCTCACTTTGTGGTGTACTGTGCAAGTTAAAGTTCTCTTAGCTACGGGACAGGAGCCCGAGTCCACAGCCTTTGGAAGTCACCAGCAGCTTTGCAGTTGAATCAGCAGATGTGGGATCATATTTAATGAACTTGTAGTATTTTAAAAATAAAAATCTCCTTTTCTCTCTTTTGCTTTTAAAGCAATTGCGGAGCAGTGGGGTCAGATTGAGTTCTGTCATGGGAACTCAGTGCTCTGATTTCTCACTTTGTGTAGTAATTCCAACTTGTGCTGAGTTGAACATTGTCACTGGACATTGTGCTCTTGATGAGCTGAAAATCTTCACCTTTGGAACGAGAGCAGTGACTGTGCAAAATGAGAGTTGTTAGAGACAGAGGCTTTAAACTTTTCCCTTTTGACTTCTCATACGGGTTTTATTAGTAGTGATCTGGGCAGATTTGAACAAAACCCTGCTGATGCTTTTTATGCATTTTCCTGTGTTTGTAGAATTGGTTTGAGTTATGTTACAGAGTCTGGAATGTAAAGTTCCCTGGCTTTAGTGGGTTTCTGTGTTATATTTTAAAATATCTGCATGCTGAGATATCCAGTAATGTGCTTTTTCAATAGGAGTTTGGGGAGAAAGCTCAGCATTTTGAACACGTGCTGTAAATCCTTAATTTGGCTTGCCCTGGAATTTTCAAGGAGTATTTGTGGGTTCCTGTGAGTGTTGTCAGCAGGCTGCTGGGGAGGGGATTCGGTGCATGTGTGATGGCTGTGAACAGGTCCATGAAAAGCAGCCACAGAAACTTCCATGAGCGTTCGTGAGGTGAAGCCTAACATCATCGCCGGGTATCTGCACAGATGTTAAATGGCTGTCACAAAAAAAAAATCAGAAACGTTCAGGTGTCGAAAATTATTCAAATTATGTAAATATTCAGATGTTTCATATAAAAATAAGAAGATGCCACCTTGTGGTAAGAAAGATGCTGTAGTGTACTCAGGAACTCTTTGGGTGAGCAGGGTACACATCTGAAAGCTGGCAGGGATTTTTAAGTTCTTTTTTAAGCAAAAGTTTAGCAAATAAAATTAAATTTTGAGTAGAGGAATACACGGCCAAACTTCCCCTGCCCCGTGTGTTTTCCTCCTCCTCTCATACTCAGGGTCTTCGCAGGAGTGCTGGAGCAAAGGCTGAATATTTCCCAGGTTTCTATTCCTGTGCCTTTTCTAAGCTGTTTGCTGTTATCCCAGGAAACTGGGGCTGGGAGGAGGGACCCCCCCCTTTCCTCTGGGTAGAGCTTTGGGGGCTGAGACCTTTTTTTGGTGGTTGTTGCTTTGGGGTTAATTGTGTGGCCAGGCTGAGGTAGCAAAGTCTTGTTTCTCTTTTCTACTCAGCACTTCGAGCAACTGTGATTTGATTTGTGGCCAAATCTGGAAAAATATAGAAAAATAATGCTTTTAAAAGATGGATAAGATCTCTAAATTTATCTAACAGGCAGGCAGGGCTAATACCTGTGGTATTATAATGGATATCTGTTCTTTATAATGGATTATATAAAGTTTGTCTCTGCCTTTGCACTTACTCAAACTCCATTAACAATTTTATAAGGTGAATTGTGTAACCTAACAACATCCTCTTCCTCACCAGGATGCTGTTCTTTAAATGGCTATTTATATTAGGAAAAGAAAACTAAACCCCCCAAACCTCATGCTTTCTGTTTATTTTATTATTCTGTATTCTTGTGTGATTTGAATAATCTACTTTATGAGCCACACACTTAGTGAGACCACAGCACAACTGCTGTCAACGTGCACAGCGACAAACTGCTGTTGTCTGACTCTTTGGATCTCTTTATTTTACACACTGATGCTCAGGAAAAAATCTACAGCAAAGAGAATAACTGGAAAATGTTACACTCCTAAATTTTGTGCTCGTGCACACACAGGCTCCTTAACAGCAGGGGATATGCAGGCACCTCTGTGCATATTGAGGCTAAATTTAAATTTTAATAGTAATAATAATAATAATAATAATAATAATAATAATAATAATAATAATAATAGGGTTAGCAATTTTTCCCCAATTTGAAGAAGTATTGTGCTCGTAATTAAAACGTACTTTCTCTTAACGTAATTTATTTCCTTGCATAATGTAATTTGACAGAGCATTATAAATGTATATCTCTATGCTTCATGACCCCATTATGAGGACAATTTTTCCATAGTAATTCATTTGTGTTGTGTTTCTTCTTGCTTTCTGATTACACAATCAGTATTGAATTGTGCAACCAACATCCTGATTAAAATGAGACAAAAACCTATACAGCTCAGCTCCCTGAAATTCTCCTCTTGTTCCCCTAAAGACAATGGCAAAATTCTTATTTGTTGGAGAAGACAAAGTTATTAAAATGGATTGCAAATGGGAAGAGGAGAAGGTGGAGCTCCAGCTCCCCATGGGAGGAAGGCAGGGTAGGAAGTATCAGCCACAGACACAATTTGGAGAAGTATTACAGGAAAAAAGGAAAACCGTTAAAAAGCCGGGATTGACAAGAGGGATTTGGGAGAACATTTCTCATTTTTTCCCAGATTTTAGGATCACACTAAGGTACATTTTTTTTTCACAGCAACAATTTGTTTATTTAGAAAATGACTTCAAAATGAAACAAAAAGTGATTTTTAGGCAGGAGTGATAATTCTTCCAAATGCACAAATAGTTTTATTTTTCATTTTATTTTTAATTCTCTCCCATCGCCAGGCCTAGGAATCTGGTGCTGCTGTGGGCTTTGCCCACTCCATTTACAGCTGCTGTGTTTCCACCCAAAATGTGCTTGGGAAATAATACGAGCCAACCTGTTCAGCCACTTGAGAAGGGTTGCAAAATCATTAGTCTGGACTCCTTTTTGTGCTTAAAATTAAACACACATTCTGGCAAATAGTAGGATTAAAGGCTGAATTGTGCATATATTTGTCTGGGGTTCAATTTCCTTTGTTTCTTTTATGCTTGTTTTTTTACCTCTTTGTAAATAATAGAGTATTTGATTATTGATTGCCTAGCAGTTAGAAAAGCAAAATTTTGATTAATTTCTTGAGAATATTAACAAAATGAATGCCAATTGTATAAGCAGATTTGCAGTGCTGGGCTGATCTTGGAAATAATCAACTGAAAAATTAGATCTTAGTCCTTGAGACTTGAACATATTCAGAAAAATGGAGGAAGGGAGTTGCAGCTTTTCCCTGTGAACCCTGGCACCTCTATTTATTGATTCATTTGGTCATTTGAGAATGGGTTTGGATGGAGCGCGGGCTGCCCATGAGCAACAACAGCAAATTAGTCACAGGTATTAGAAAATGGGGCCACAAATCTTAGCAGTGGGCCAAGTTCAGCAAAATGATGATTAATAGAAATTATTAATTAAAAAAAAAATCATTAGAGCAGAAGTTTGGTCTCATGGTCCATACTTCAATTTGGGAGCTGTGAATTCCTAATTTTAATACCCTATGTTTTTCTCACAGCACACACAGTTTTATATTATCTCCTCTTGCTTCCTACAGAATTAGCGCTATTTACTCCAGTCCTACTACTCGAGATGTCATTATTCCCAGTAGTTATAGTTAGAACTGGTTGAGAAATGGGAAACATCTTATGGACCATTTCTGACCCATTCTAATTACTGCCCTTAATGCGTCGTTGCAAAATTTGGAACAGGATTTCTTCGGAAGGTGTGACCTGCTCTTTGAATGTGGGGGGAAATACTTATTTTTAATCACCTTCATCTCAAGAGCTGTAATTGAGGTTATGAAGTTATAGTGGATTAACAGGTTAGTGATTTTTTTTTCAATACGGAGAAAAAAATTCAGCAAGTTTCTTATAAAAACTTTGCCAAGTGCTCAACCTTTGAACACAAATGCAAAATCAAATGTTTTAAGTTCGGGCCATAAGCTTCACATTAGAAATTAATCATGAGATGTTTTGGTGATAAAATCTCTCTCATTTGAAAATGTAATTTATTAAGCAGCACAATATCTATTTCAGGGCATTATTCAAGCCGCAATAAAGATTTTCATAATATTAGAATAATGTGCCGATGTGAAGCCCTGTGTGAGAGGCGAGCGCTTTTCTCTCGGCTCGCAATCGTCCCTCTGGGATGCGAACCCAGAAAGCCCAGGGAGGGGAGCTGATGTTCGCTGGTGCAGCAGAGGGGTCACGGGGAATGGTGGAGGGGCCGGGAGATCCCGGTCCTTGGAGCTGCTGCCGTCGGCCACGGTCCCTTCTCCCGGTGCCGCGGGCGCTCGGGAGAGGTGGACACTCATGGCTGAAATCCTTCCCAAAGCCTCTCCCGCGGGCACAGCAAGGGCTGTGCTTCCTGTAGGGAGCTGCCTGGTGCTGAAGGGTCTCAGGGAGGCTTGGAGGTCCCACCTCGTGCACTTCCATCTCATTCCTGCCTCTCCTCCCTCCTGTCCAGCTCTGCACCGTTGGCTCTGCATACAGCAGAATACGCGGCGTGTTTGATCCGAAGGGACCGGAACAGATGGAAGTCTTGGGATTGTACTCTGTTCTCTCTTTCTCTGCTTGGTGAAGGAATAGTCAGGAAAATGATAGCAAAGTATTAATTCCGGGGAAAAAGAAGATCCTTGCAATTCCCCTTGCATTTGCATAATTTTCTTTACGTTGTAAAAATAATTTAATGTGACTGCAACGTCTGGTTGTGGGAAGCCTCGTGGAAAGGCAAGAAGTACCTGACAGCACTTGAACTGTGCTATTTTGCCTGTGCTGTAATTATTTTCATTTATGAAATTCTAAATTCGAAATTCTGTTTTAAATATTGAATATTTCTGGTGAAATGACAGCTTGTGCTAGCTTTAGGATATGCCTGCTTGGTAATTATTCATGAGAAGAACAGCTGAAAACAAACTCGTTATACACCTTGGCAAGTCACTGTGATTTGAATTCTGTGAAATTTCCCTATGGCCATGTGACTTTATTCTAAAGTACTCTAACAGTGCAGATGTCCAGAATGCCGTAGTTGTTACAAATGTTATTCCTGTAGTCAAAGTTTGGAATCATCAGTGCTTCAGGAGAAGTGGAAAAAAAAAAAAAAGAAGAAGAAGAAAAAAGAGAAGAGGAGAAAAGATTGATGATGGAGGGTGTGTTTTGAGTGTTTGTCACATACTTCATTATGTGCAGCTCTCATACAGTACCAGATATATATCATAGGGGATAGATCTCCGTGCATGTTCAGGGCATATAATGGATTTAGAACGCCTGCAAGAACACCCCACTGAAATGCACTAAGTGTTTTAAATATCTTGTTTAAGCCATGATACAGTAAGCATCAGCACTGACATTTTTGGAAGTTTAAAAGTAAGATAATTTCTGTGTAACATTGGATGAAGAATCGAAATGCTTCAGATTTATCTAAAAATAAAACATTTCTCTACTTTCGCCTTTTCTTTTTCTTCTCCATATGGCTCCTGAAGCATTCCTTCATTTAAATAGGTTTTAGAGCTCTTTCCTTATAGTTCCTGAAGCATTCATTGCTTTTGAGAAAAAAAGCATTTTAGCATGTGCTATTCTTGTTATTCTAATTAGAAAAAAACAGCTGGTCCTGTGCAGCTCTGACTGGAGTCTTTTTCAACACATTGTTCAGATTTTTTCTCTTTTTCTGTCAAGCCACAGGCTGCCACCTCTCCTCATCCCACACGAGCCAGCCCCCAAACACCTGCATGTGCAGCCTGACCCCGCACATCTGCCAGGGAACACAAAGAAAATACTTTATTGGCCACAGGACACGTACATCAGATGATACATATTAGGAATATCCACATTCCCGAGGAACTGGAAGTGACACCGGGCTAATGGCCAGTGGCTTCCTTTGCCATCCAGAGGTATTTTTTAGTGCCTTTACTTTGCATTCCTCCTTGTGCATATAAACCAACTGAACTGCTTTCATTTAAGGAAGAAAAAAAAGGTAATCAGCCTTCAGTTAGGATTTTGATATCTGTAAACGTGTGTGCCTACAAATAATCATTGGAGCTGATCAAAGTCCCACTCGCTGTTGCTATGGAAATGAATCCCCATTTTGTTTACGGATGGGTATGCGCCACATGACAAGGAATGATGTCAGGTGGAAAGCTGAGATAAATTAAATTTGTGGTCTGAAGTTATTAACATATGTTTTGTGTGAGGGTGTGCATGTGTATTAACTAAGAGAGGGAAGATCCAGAAAATTCTGTTCCTTTAAAATGACAGGGAAACAGTGCCTAGAACATAAATCATGGCATAATTTCTTCCAGTGGGATGAAAGAGACACAGAGAGGTTGGGGCAAGAATGTTTCTGTGGCACGTCCAAATCCATGGAGCCGTTCTTTAATAGTCCTACTCATTGTTTAATTTCCTTCTCCATTGTTTCCTCCTGTGTGAGTTTCAGTTGTTGGTCAGATTGCTCTCACAACTGTCCTGAACTTTGCATCCGTGTGTCTTGCCTGAATGGAAAGTCAGAATTTATTTCTAGCTCTGAGTAAAATAAGTCATTACATTTATTTACAAATAAAATGAAGTAACTCGTGCATCTGAGGAATAAATTGCATTAATCCTTCTGTAGAGTGTGTATGGATTAGTGAAGAGACACATCAAAAATGTGAATTAAGAAGCACTTGTTCCATGATAACACCGGATACGGCAGAGAAGAGGAACTACTGACAAACCCAGCCAAAGCTTCAGGGTCCAAGCAGCCCAAAACAATGCCAGTTTCTTCTTTTCCAGAGTTTGACTTGTGGAACATAGCATATTAGACCAGAAATGCAGAATATTGGCCAAGTACCAGGGACTGCAGCAGTTCTGTTGCTCCACGAAATATCTCTATTAAAAAAATGCCCCGAAGAAGCTCTGATATTTCCGTACATTTATATGTTGTTATTAATACAGGATCAACACTGAATTTGTTACTTTGAAGGCCACAGAGCATTTTTCTGTTTCTTTAGAAACACAATAATCTCTCTAATTCACCTGCCACGTGGTGCTGTACCACCTAGCAATAGGTGTGTAATTGAGGGCAGAATTTGACCCTTTGATTCTGTAAATCACATATGATCATTACAGAAGGGCTCAGATCTTTAGACGTTGTATGATTGCCAGCTCACCAGCCACCCTTCCTTTGTCACATTATTTTTTTAGAGGCTGACACTCTAATGAAAGCAATACAAAAGGCTGCCAGAGCCCCGCTCAGAATGCCCAATTTGCTTTGACTGCCATTTTCGAGAGCAAAAGTGCGTTCCATTATTTGTATCGATATTAGGGTGAGCTTAGAACAGCTGATCTTCTGGACAGGGGCTGCACCTTTCCACGTTTGTGCACCTTTGTGGTATCATGTAAATAATGATTAAACAGTAGGAAAATGAATGCCGTGCTGAAGTTGGACTAATTGACTTCTGTTGGCTGCGTGGAGCAGTAGGATTTAAGCATTACTCAGTTTTCAGCCCATACACTTAAGCAATAAGGTTTCAGAAGATTTAGAGTGTGTGTCTTTGTGTGTAAAAGCTGAGCAAACCCCATTTTCTTTGGCCCAGGCTTCTAGAATAATCCCTGGTCCATCCATTTGTACTCATTACCAGGTGTCTGCAGCAAGGAAAGAAAGTCTGCTTTTTGGCACTGTTTTGAAAATCTTGAATTCCTTTCCCTTCTGTCCTCCTCAGGCGCAAACTTTTTCTGTCCTCCTCATCTGAGCTACTTGGGGAGAATGAGCATTAAAGCAAGCTTGTCAAATGTTAACCTGGCAAAGAAAAGGCTTGGAAATGCATTTTGTTCCCTGGAGAGAGGCTGTATTATTCCAAGGTGCCCTCTGCTGTGTCAAGAGCTAAAGATGCTTCACGAACCACACCTTGGCAGAGATGAGTGAGACCCTCCCTTGGAAAGGCGCAGACCTGTTGAGCATCCTTTTCATCATTACACCATTGGAGCGTCTCGGATTAATCATCTCTTCCCACAAGTAGAATCTCCTTTTGTTAAGACCTTAGGGAAGCTAAACTTTTCAAAATACACGCCGGACGGGACTGAAGAGGTTTTTTTCCTTTCCTTTGGAACCCCATTCACAGGAGCAAACCTCCATGTTTAAACTTAAAAACCAGAGGCAGCAAGGGTTTCAATTCAGAGGAAGAAAGATGCGCCGGTCCCGAGATCCTGTGAAGATCCGGCATTCTCCTGAGCGCCGGAGAAATTTGTGAAAATCATTATCTCCCAGGCCGGCATTTTAAAGGAATCCCTGGCTAGATCAAATTTAGCCTTGGCACAAATGGGTGTAACTAATATTAGAACCCTAAAAAGGATCTTATTAATCATCATTAAAAAACAATGCTTAGATATTCTTAGAGGTGGGATTTGGTATTTTTTTGTGGAGTCGATTGAGGCTTAATTTTCTGTGTGGGTATTACACGCACACATCTTGAGCCCCAAGGGATTTCTTCTGAGACATGACAGTGAGAACATATTGCTGCATGTGAAAAATACTTCTGCCAGTGGTGCCCAACAGAATTTTCTTGCTTCAGAACATGCCACAAAAAATTTAAAATAACACTCCCCGCTAAAAACCCACCACACTATTACTTTTCAGTGTGTTACAACAGAATCTGAAATTTAGGGTATGAAAATGAGCTCTTTTTTGGACAGGCAGGTGTGTTGAGCCTATGAAGGAGTTGGATGCACAGCGTAAATTCAGATACACAGTACAAAGTTAGGCTTCCATGTGATTTACTGGGTTCATTTGCTTCCTTTTCTACTTTTATTCTGGATCTTTTCTATTGTTATCCTTCCAAAAGGAATACAGTGCAGCAGATTCATCAGAGGCCATTATTTACTGATTCTGTGTATTGTTTTCATAATGGTTGAACTCAGCAAATCATGAACTGATTATTGAGTTTTAGCAAGTGGCTAATGAATCATTGATGCTGGCTCAGGGAGAAAGAGATTCCTCTTGTTTCTGCAATTCTGCAGGTTTCCAACAGATTTCACAACTACGTCCATTCATTCCTTTTATTTCTTCCTTGTCTTCTCTTGGAGCATTACCTTCAAAAAACCCAAAGCCAGTGACCACTTAAATTGTGTCAAGTGTTTTTCATTATACCTTAGTGATGTCTCCTGACTAAAAGCACATTTAAGAAAGAACCAACATCATTTGCAAATTTCATGAGGTCTCAGGCGAATGAGAAACTATAAATAAACTTTTCAGTCACTATAAATCAGCTACGAGATGGCACTAAAATAATATGCAATTTCAAATGAATGATTTTAATAAGTTAGCAAAACAGAATTGTTGATTAATACAGCATAACATATTCCATGTGTATTACGGAATTGTAATGAATTATTATCAAAGATGCTATTTTATAGCTGTAATGTGGCAGTGTGAAAACTTTAATAGAGGCCTGCAAAAAAGGCTCTTTTCCTTCTCATTTTTATCTTCCAGCTTTTTGAATTGCCTGTCCCTCCAGAATTGTTACAAGATAATAGAACTCAAAGATTTATTTCTGATAAAAGGTTTAAATTGCAACAGCAAAATATAATAGCCCAATAACGAAACTGAATAGATATTAAAATAAAGAGGAAAGAAAAAGGCACATTGCTTACCTGTCTATTCGTGGAAATGGATCCATCATGTTGCAGCTTGATAGTAGCTCCCTATAACCTGTATCTTGGAATTCAGGAGGGGAAGAGACTCATGGGAATTACTAGGACCATAGAATGGTTTGGGTTGGAAGGGACCTTAAAGATCATCCGGTTCCACTCCTGCCATAGGCAGGGACACCTTCCACTGTCCCAGGGTGCTCCAAGCCCCGTCCAGCCTGGCCTTGGGCACTGCCAGGGATGGGGCAGCCACAGCTTCTCTGGGCACTCTGTGCCAGGGCCTCACCACCCTCCCAGCCAGGAATTCCTTCCCAATATCCCCTCCATCCCTGCCCTCCGGCAGTTTGGAGCCATTGCCCCTTGTCCTGTCACTTGCCCATATAAAAAGCCCCCATCCCTGCCTTTTCTAAGCCCCTTCAGGTACTGGAAGGGGCTCTAAGGTCTCTCCAGAACCTTCCCTCCTCCCAGCCTGGCTGCAGAGCAGAGGGGCTCCAGCCCTTGGAGCATCTGCATGGCCTCCTCTGGCCTTGCTCCAACAGCTCCACAACTTCCCAGCTCTGGACACAGGACTCCAGGTGGGGTCTCAGGAGGGCAGGGAAGAAGGGGACAAGTCACTGGTTGCATCATAATGTGTGTGTTTGAACTCCACAGAAACAGATTTTCCTGAAAGTAATTTCTGTGTGGATTAAGCCTTATTTGTCCCTTTCACCTTTCCCTAGGAGAAAATTACCTTTGTCATAATCTGCCAAGTTTACTTTGTTTTCATTTCTACTCAACTGATACTGAGAATAGTAGAATTTTTTTTCCTTGTGGAGAAGGTGAATAACATTTGTGAAATAAATAATTCCAGTATTATATGTTAAAGACCCCTCACAAGTTTTTAGGGCTCGTGTAGAGTGGCCTGATGTGAAATCAGAGTCCTGGTGTATTGTGTGCCCCTCCTACACTGGGGGAACAAACAACAGTTTGGATATTTGGTTAGGGCAACATCCCAGTTTTTACTTTGAGAAAAGATGCAGGTTTGGATATTTCTTTTGTCCTTTTTTCTGCTTTTCTAGGTGGAGATGGGCAGTTTCAGCATGGGAGGTTACTCTTATCGGAGAAAATCTGTAGAAAAGATGAGGAATGGGGGTGGGAGGAGTGAACCAGAGCTACTCTTATGTATAAATTGTCAGGCTGGAATATTTATAGTTTTGATAATACTTTATTCTCAGTCTTGCTCATAAAACCACTTCATCATCAAAGCCAAGCTGATTGAGTTGAAAAAGTCCATTTTCTGTCGTTTCTGTAGAAACTTTCCAAGCAGCTCTTGCAGTTCCTCAGTAAACTCGTGGGTTTGTGGCTCTTCAGCACCAATGGCCATTTTCATTTTTATGTAAAATGAAGATTGCCGGGGGCTGATGCAAAGAAATCTTCTGCCTTTTGCAAATCTTTTCGCTGAAAAGAGAATCCTGGTCACATTTCAAACCCCAAGGAGCAGCACCCTGCTTTTCTGAAGTCTGGAATGATCCCACTTTCCTGGTGCAGGAGTAGCAGGTACCCATAGCCGGGCTGAACTGTTTCCTCTCGTCTGTTTTTTCTCTTCATATTTCACAGAGAATTTCTGCCATGTATGGAATTGAACTGCAGCTAATAAGGTCTGATTGGAATTTTCATGAGCAGCATCTTTGTCAGATTTGCTCAAAATAACTGAGAAGATACTTCAGATATTTTATATATTCTCCTTCAAAGATTAATGAGAAAACCCTCTTTAAAATTAGGAAGTAAATATTTTTCAGTGTTAAAGTCATTGTCTTTTGCAGTGTGATACATCATTAGAATTAGTTACATTCCTGAGGTACACACATTTTCTAGGACAAAGACTGTGAAAACTTTTGGGAACTTTCTTTCAAGAGCTGAGGCAGATGAAATACCTGGATATTTTTTCAGGTGTATTAAATCCTGCTGAGGAGTTAAGTTGAAGTGTTTGATCAATTATATTTAAAAGAAGATTGATTTTTCTTTTTTTTTAAATTTTATTTCTTTATGAATAATGAGATTCAAAAAAGACATCTGTGAACTGGTATCCCACTTCTTTGTACTCATCCAGCCCAAAGCTTGAGTGTGTGTTGGATTTGATAAACAAGGCAGGCAATTTACAGGTCTGGTGCTTGTTACCTTCTCCCTCTTTTTTACACACAAGAGCTGCTTGTGTGAAGCCTTTTGGCTGCAGGAGGTTGGGATAATGCAAATAAACCCCCCAGCCTTCCATGCCAATATTCCCTTCTTCCTACTCCTGTCCAGCCTGGGCTGTGTACCCAGAGGTGAGCTATTAATATTGCCTTTTTACAGCTAAATTATCCGACTCCACAATTGTTCACAGATTCTATTAAAGACCCCTATGGAGGATTGCTTCTACAAATAGGCATTTTAATTCATCCGGGTACACTAAGGTGTTACCTTCCTTTCATTAATAAAATGGAAACTCATAAAGAAAACCAGATTATCCTGAATTTATGATCAAGTAATTTTGTTTCTCTTAGCTCTGGTAATAATTGTGGAACATTATTTCCTTGCTTCTTTTCCTTTCTCCTTCACCTACCTAGACAATCTTAATTTCTCATGTTTATTTATCTTTTTTTTCTGTTTTAATTTGACAGGAAAAGCTATCTAGGACCCCAGGAGGCAAACGCTGAGAGTTAGGAATTGGTCCTTCCCATCTCCACTTTAATGAAATAATAAGTAATTGGTTCATATTTACCCGTGTTTTAGAAATTCTATGTTATTCTTTGTGTCCTGTCCTAGAAATTCTTAAAAAGTGTCGTTTCTGGCTTTGGTTTTAATATGTATTTTGCTTGGGTTTGGGTTTTTTATTCATTTTGTCATCTGCACCCTAAGATGATTCATCTCTCTCATCGTGACTCTGAATATTCAACTTTGTACCTGCATTCTCCTGTTTCCCCCCTTGAAACAAAGCCATCCACTCCAGGTGAATGAAATTTCCTGACACTTGGGCTCCTCAGCAGTTGAACAGATGAATCCCCACAGTTTTCCTGACTCCAGCCTCTCTCTGTGCCACTTTCCCTCAATGGCAAGGCTTTCCCTTTATTGACACCTGCCTTTTTGGGGGGAAAACTCCTGAATCCAGTTCTCGCGAAGGGGGACTGTGGTACGGATCACGTTCTGCCTGATCACTTCCCTGCTGCAGAGCCCTTCTGACGCACCTCTGCAGAGACCACTTGACTTGAGTGACCACTTCATGAACTTCAAATGAAGTGTGCAGGGCTAAATTATCCCTGGAGATGCTTTGGCTCAACTTCCAGTAGCAGGCTGTGCTTCTGGGACGTCTTAGGGAGCAACCATAGGAAACATCCAGTGCATTTCCAGGAACATGAACACAGGCAATGCCATCACTCCCCAGCGACATTTCAAAGTAGCTAAGATACCACCAAAATTTAAAGCGTCTTTGTTTCTTGTATCTTTTCATTCAGAGGTTGTTAATCTCTTCTAAAATAGCGTAAATGAGATTTAAAATTCAATTTTGAAGCCCACACACACATTAAAAGTGAAATGCATTAGTCAGATTTTAATCACGATCTATTAAAACTGCCAACAAGAGTGGAAGAGACAGATCTCCATTCCTGTCACAAAAAGAAAATCTTCCTCAAACCACCTTTTTTCCCCAGTCCATGGCAGTTCTGCCATGTGCAGAGTATGACCTAAGGCCACCTGCTCTAGAGCAAGTGATGGTCAATGCCTGTTTTGGTACAACAGAGTGAAAACTGGTTTTCTGCTTATCATCCACTTTTATCTCCATGAGCTGTTACTGCCTTAAAAATGAATTTTCTTTATTTCAAAAATGGTTTTCTTTAATGAGTGGCATTCATTATTTTTGATAATCTAGTAGCTGAAAAGTAGTTTATGAAGATGGCCTAATCTCTCTTAATGTCTCTGTTGGTATCATGGACATTGCACTTCTCTTTCTAAATGAAATCTTTCTTGCTTACACATTCTTAACCTGCTCAAGCATTGAAAGCCAATAAACTACATATTTTCTTAATTTAGAGCTGCTGAAGTTGCTGAACAGAAATATTTTCAATTTGATATTACTTTCATGATACAGGAAGCAATAGCATGGAACCCCAGACAAAGCATTCCCGAAACATGGACTGAATTGTTGATTTCTTTTTCTCCTCCTTTATTAAGAATGTAAAAGAGTTAGGGATGATATTCCAACGGGTCAAATCCTGGAGAAAAAAAGTAAAATTAATTAGATTTTTGCATTTCATCTACATTATATCAAGAACAGGATTAGAAAACCCTTAATTTCAGACAGCCTCTACCTGACTCTTCCAAATGGAGTCAAGGAGAAAGTTCTGACTTAACAGAGAATTAGGGCCAAATAGGAACAGGCCAGTGGAGGGGAACAGGATCCTCCATGTCATAAGGTGAGGATGAAGGTGAGTCTCATCCACTTTTCCTTCAGCATGAAGTAATCCCACTGCAGGTTTTTTTTATCAAGGAAAGCAGGGTAAAAAGATAACACACTTCTCAAAAAGGAAATAAAAATTTAAGGCTTGACTCCAGTTCCTCTCCTAGAATGGGCTTGGTTTCTCCTAGCTCCATCTTTTGCTGTTAATAATTTACTGTGAGCATATAAGGTACAGTGATACCTACATAAGTGATCTCAAATAGAGTAAATTTGGCTTGGCATGTTTAATAATAGCTAAAATATTGCTGGCAGTGGAAAATCACAGGACAAGAGACATTCAGATGGTTTTGAATTTTTTTTGTTCTTTATTATTGCTTTCAGACTGCATTAAGTTCTGAAATTAGTCTGAAAAAATAATTGTACAAAGTGCAAGGTGAATATTCCATTAATTTTCCTAATGTGACACAAACCAGGGAGCTGCAGGTAGAGCAGCTCTCCTGCCTCAGTCTACGCACGGCAGAAAGTGCAACTTCCTGCAAAATGACTTCACCCGCGCAGAGCGCAGAATTTCTGCTGCGTGTACCGTGAACTTCGTGGCAGAGAAGCAGAAGTAATTTCTCTAATGACTGGTTGAAAGGCCTGAGATGTGCAGAGCACCCCCTTTTCATCTCTGGCAGCGCATCCGCGATCTCTCCCTGCCTGTTTGCGCCACTGCAGCGTGTGACAAAGGCTCCTGCACCGGGCAGGGCTGAAACAAAAAGCACATGTCAAAACTCAGGCAGGGAGCTCTGAAAGGTCTCCTGAGGAAGGATTGTTCGGTTTTGTAACACAACCTTGCCCTGAAAATGTCTCTTTAAAGCGTGTCCAAAGGACTTCTAACACTTTTTGTAGCCCAAGTGCCCTCACATTTATTCTCAAATGCATTGAAGTCCGTGGAAGCTTTTGAATTGCAGGTATGATGATGTGTAGCCACCAAAATCCCACATTTTAAAATATGTCCAACACAGTTTGATTATCACAACTCCCTCGCTGTCATGTCTCCTGTTGGGCTTTCCCTGCCCTCCTTCCCCTTTTCCCTTTGCCGTTTCATCTGTGTGTGCCCACTGAGGGCTTTGCGATGCTGGACGAGGCCACAGAGGTGACAGCTCTGGTTTGGGGCAAATAATTTCTGTGCTGTGTCATGGGCAGGGCAGTGCCTGTCCAAGGGGGCAGGAAAAAGGGCTGTGCCTTTGTGCCAGCCCCATTCAGTGACGGGGACCCAGTGCAGGTCACTGCAGTGAGGTTTGGGGGACATGGGGAGAGCCTGTGCCGGGTCCTATTGCTGCCAGTGCAAAAGCTGCCTTTAATTTACTTTTGGTAGGATTAAATTGTTAATGAGCAGGTCCCTGCCTGTGTTTAGAAAGTGTGCAGCAGGTAACTGCCTCTAAAGGAGCATCTCTGCTTGTCTACAGTATTCTTTAATACATCTTTGTAAGAGCAGTGCTTCAAAAGTTTCTTCTTCCTTTGTTGTTAGAAGGCCAGGTTTAAAAGGTGCATCCACAGTGTTACATCGTCTCCGTGGGTTGTTTATCCTCTCTCTTTTTATGCCTGAATCTAAACCAATAGTTGTTATTTCCAGGGCGTGTGCAAGACAAGAAATAGCTGTGTATGCTCTCATCGTGTCTCTTCTCTGAATCACAAGTTAATTACTTCAAAGTTTAAGTTTATCCTAGAAATTATTGCTTTTCTATTCTCAGAAATACATTATCATAGTTTATCACCAGCGTTGTCATTGACAATCTCCCCGTTCTGACTGTGATATTGATGGTCTTAAACATGTGTCAGATTCTCTGTGTGTGTGGTGGCTGAGAGCAAAGCTGACTTCTACAACATTTTACTGTATTATCCATGTTTAACCTCATTAGTTTATAGATTACTGTGGAATACTTTGCGTGTGGAAGGAGCAGAGCAGCACCAATTTAATTCTCTGTGTCGCCTACACAAGTATCCAGTCCCTCTTGGTACTTCTGGAAAGTATCTGTAAATGTTATTTTCAATAAACATTTAGCTGGTTCATTATTAAATCTTTCTATAAATTTCATCCTGTGTAAGATGCTAAAAATCTTTAGAATTCATCAGCATGTCTTAATACTTGTGCTTGGCTAATGTTTTACATTTATAGGAGTTTTAAAAGGCAGGTGCAATGTGACATATCACAAGAAGCAAATTAAACTCTTGTAAAGCACAGCTGGAATGCTAAAAATGTGTATTTGTAATTTAAATATGTGACACCATCACACTGTAAAATCAGTTCATAATTAGAAAACATCTGTTTTTTTCCAATATGGTGTCTAATAGTATATTTAAATAATTTAGAATGCAATAAGGGGGGGAAAAAAAAGTCAAGCTCTAGTAAGTGATTCAGGCCTTTTTTTTTTCTTTTGTTTAAATGTCCTCTTCCAGGTCTTTAAGTAACCCATCATTTTGAAGCTAATTCTTGGTTCACATTATAATCGCCATTGATGAAATACATATGCCAAACATATGTGCTGTTATGACCTTATTGTCAGTCAAGAAACAGGTTTTGCGGGTGCTGTTGTTGAGAAGGATTTACACACTGTCATGTTGCTGGTTTTTTTCTTTTTTGATTATTGGAGAACCGTGAGTCAAATAAAAGTTGATTATTTTAACAGGGAAATTTACATGAATACATATATTTATATATAGTAAACACAATGATGTCTGAAGAGTTTATGATATCTGGAAACGTACTTAAAGTAGATTAAATACTGACTTAAAATGTGGTGGGATCAATTCGAGTTTAACTAATAAAGTTTGAACAAAACCACAACTTCTCAAATGAAGTTAACATGGTAGATTAGCCACACATCTGTCAGCGGTGCTCACGGTGCTCACGTAGGAGGAAAACTATATGGGTGTGATGAAATTCCTAATGGATGTTTTTATCCTGCCTGAAGTGTGCAAGCAGAGTATTCCCCCACTTTATTGGCAGTAAACTCTGTAACCTTTCTCCTGCCATTGCCTAAGCATCTATTGAAGAGAGATAGAGGCCATACATTCCTGAAGAGGTTTTGGACTCCTTTTTCCATGGCCGTACATGGATAACTGCTTGAAAGTCTTCCCACAGTCAGGATAACGTCCCAAAAGCACACTGGGCACAGCAGCCTGCTCAGAGGGATTTCTCAGCTCAGGAGCTGGGCAGTGCTGTTGGTCAATACCGGGAGGTCCATCTATTACCTCCCCTCTGGGATGCGTGTGTTCTGGAGGAAAAAAATGTGCTCCGTTTATGTGCTTTCTCTTTTAAACGAAAATAATTTTTGCCCTGGAAATGAGGAAAAAATCTAAAAGTAACTTTTTGAGGGCTCGAGTACATAAAGTTAATGTGCTGCAGTTTACATGCGGCTCTGTCTTGATCGTCTTTTATCAACCTTTGCTGCTGCAGCCCACCACAGGCTTTTCATCAGTTTATGCATTGTGTGCCAGGGCAAATAATGACAGAATATCTAGCTAAAGAAGGGGTACTTAATCAGCAATCAAGATTCAATTTGTTTTAATTTTAGCAGGTGTTTGTGAGGTACATTGATGGGAGAGATAATATGTACTGCTTTCATTAGCTCTCTTGTTTTTGTGCTTGAACATTTAAGAGCCAGATGTTCGGAGGTGAGCTGATCAGAATATTAAGTCTCCAGAGGTTGGTTTCCATAGTGTTTTACATTCCTTTCTTTATCTCCCTCAGTTCACCCTGAGCTATGAGGTGCAAGTGCTCGCAATGACAGACTGCATCTCTGCTTCCTATTCAACTAAAGCTTTAAATTAGTCTAAATATTTTTTTTTAAAACAACACAAAACCTAAAAAAATTAAACCCACAGAAAACAACTTTATTGTAATAATCTGCAATTAATTCCTGGTCCTTGGGTCAGACTCATTTCTCACTCAGAACTAGTTTAGTTGATAAAGCTCTTAAGGAAATTATTTGTTTAGGAAGCGCTGTATTGCCAGGAGGTTTTACCTCAGTAAAGAACATGGAACTACCTTCACTCAGTAAGCCACTGATTCCACCACCAGCACCTTGAATTTAAAATATAATCTAAATGATTTGGGGGAAAAAAGCAGCAGCTTTGATGTCAGAATGCCCTCATGAGAGGGGGCTCCAAAATGGCCCTTGAGAGTGGCTTTAGTTGAGATGTTCTTTAACAGAAAACACACAGGCTACGTTTGAAAATCACAGGGGTTTAATGACATGAGGTCACTGAAAGAGTGAGTTGGAGTGGACAACAGGATTGCAAAAGGAAGGCAGCTTGCCCTTTTGGGCTACATTTTCAGCCCCAGAGGTAACACCCAGCAGCCCTGGCTCGGTGGCTGCTGCAGTAATAAGTCAGTGTTCTCCTCTATAATAAACTCTCCCAGTGTTGTGATTATGGTTTCTTTTAGTGAGGAAAAAACCCCCAGAAATGAAGAGTTAACCAGCACTGCCATTGGCAAATGCTGTAATGTTTCCCCTCGCTATTAATTGTTCTCTGTTTACTTTGATGCTCAAAGATTGCCCTGTTTTACAAGCATATTTTCTTAATTTGTGTCACCTTGTACTGTAAGTGTGTCAGAGGGGAAACATTTGCAAGTGATTAGATATGGACCTTTGTGTCACCAAATGTATGAGGTACATACCCTCATAGGATATAATTGTGATCTTTTAATATGCGGCCATTGACCCGGACTTGTTATTATCTATTATAGTTTATAATAATGTATCTCTTTATGATTAAATGATGATGCCTGGCAGAACACTATGATTAGCATTTCAGTTATTTATAGATTATGTCAGAGCAGTAATAAACATAAAATGCTGTTAATGTGTGGCTAATGAAATCTGGACATGAACAAGTTTATGAATTGATATAATTCATTTGAGTGTTCTAACTGAGCTGCTGGTTCTCGTCATAATTCAAAAGCTTAGCAGGGTTCACCGATTAGGAGGTAGACTAATTTGCTACAAAAAGTCAATGGGTTTTCATCGTCTTGGGCTATCATACACAGCATGGCTGATTGCATAAGGACTATACAAAGTAATTCTCATAAATATATTTATTAAGCTTAATATGTTTTGTGAGGTTAGGATGGAATCAGCCAGTGCACAACATATGTGGAACAAAATCACAGTGTGTTAGATACTAAAAAGATATGTTCAGTAAAATCATTCAGGAGCGGATCGATGAGGGAGTTATTTGAATTTTAAAAAGTGAGCAATTCAATATCAAATATAAATGAGAGCCATAAAGAATGATACAGATGATTGACTGAGTTTGCTCGACGTTTATTTTACTTTGGCATCATAATTTCATTTCATGCTACAAATACCATTTTAAACTTAGGTTACTCGGTGCTGAACTAGGCGAGTGTGTTCACGGAGCTTATGGCAGCACTGCTTCCCTGTGCCTGGAAAAGCTCAGGCTCCTCTTCCTGGAGAGTGTGTGTTCTCCTCTTCAACAGCGGGGTCGAGGGACCGCTGAACATCCTTTCCTGGCACGGCCCTTTGGTTCCTAAGTGTGCCGAGTCTTGGTCAGCAGAAAAGATGTTCCCGACCTTTACGGGATTTTTTTATTTTAAACAATGCGTGAGTACGGTACTGGATGTGATTTCCTCTTTGGGATCTTTATTTTTCCATCAGTCTGTCAGTTTGTTGGTTTCTTCCTCCCTTTCCCTGTGACAGCATCCTTTGCTTACTCCCATTCTTTCCTTCCTTGCACCAGATCCACCAGTGGTTTAATCAGGGTTGAATCCTGAGCAGAATCCTTTGTGCTACCCAGAAATGCTAATCTTTGGAAGTACTAGGCTAATGTATATCCTCTGTTTAATTCTGTCTTTTTCAGTATCTTTATCTCCTCCAAAATGCATTATTTTAGAACCTTTTGTTTGAACATTATGCGTAAACTGACTGGGCTCCTTTATGAAGAAAGGAAATCTGCTAATGGGCTTATACAGAACCTCAAATACATTAAAAAAACACTTAGGTAAGATAAATAGCTGAACCCTTTATTTATTTTAAATACTGACAAAAAGTATTAATAGATCTTAAAATACTACAAAGAAACAAACCCAAAGAATCAGAAATTATTTACTTGTTGTGCTGCTTATTTAAGAAACTAACAGGATTAGTCATGAGATTATGGCCCTGGGACAATCTCATTAACAGTAACATTAATCACAAAATTTTCAAGTTTTTCTTCTTCCACTTAAAAAGCCCCAAGTCTGTAGTTATTAACAGGAGAGAGGGAAGTGCTGCTGGAGGACATGGCTACACGGTTGTATAATAATTTATTATAACAAGAGTCCAACCAGAACCCTTGATATTCTCCCCTCACATTTGTTTTGTGACCCAACATGTGATCCACGTGATCCCTTCACTTTTAATCTCCACTGCCGGGTTTTGCTCTGTTCCCTCCCTGTATCAGGGAACATTCACTACATGCGTTCCTCCATTGCCTTACATAAATCTTTGTCTCGTCCCTACAAAAAACAAGACTTATGTAATCATAAACCACACACCCCACTTGCTCCTCCCCTCTCCCCAAGCAGTTGCTTTCAAGATCTTGGAGAGATTTACAAACAGATTCATACATCTTTTCTAAAGATGTTTTAAAAGACGAGATTAAAGATGCAACTTCCCTAAGACTTGGGTGAAGACACAAAAAGCTTTGTAGAGGTAGTGAGCTGAAAACCTTCGGAAACATTTCTAGGTCAGAGAAGTCCTTCCTAGCAAAGCATCCTTCATGCGAGGTCTACAAAGGGAACCTCTGTCACATCTGTTTGCTATCTGCAATGTCATATCTTGTATTCTGTTTATTTTAAATTTCTGCTTACTTAATTAAAAATGTGGCTGATTATTTTTTCCTGCGTCACAAATGAGAATGCCAGCATTTCATTTATAAACTGATACCCGGTTCAGCTTCTGCTCTTGATATTTTCAAGAGGCCAGTGATTAAAAATCCTATGTGGAATATGCTCTGTTATTGCCCTCTCTAGGCATTGTCGCATAAAACCTTAAAGGTTCTGGTGCTAAATCCCCACGGCAGCGTTTTGATACATGCCAGATGTTCACTCATGGGAGAGATAAATGTTTAATAATTTTTGCTATTGTTACTGTTTTTACAACGTGTTATACTGCCGTGGCTTGCTAAGGCTAAAGCTCTGTTTTGCTGAAGGAACAAGCATATAATAAGTCAGATGTTTACATTTCCATCAGCTTGGTTTTGCATAACAACATGGGAGATTTCACCTGGAGCACAAGTAGCCCAACTCTCTCCGAGCTGACAAAAGGGTTTAAGTGCAATCCGAAATCCTGTTCCAGAGAAGAAAGGCTGCTAAAACCTCCAGTTGGTCTTAAAAGTCTCAAACTTCATTTGGCTTCAAGTAACAACTTAAAACCTATTTACACAGGCTTGACCTGCTGTGTTTCTTTACCTGAGATGAGAAGCATTAATCCCATTTGCTTGTGGCATTTGCACCCCGGATCGCCAGTGTAACGGAGCAATATTCATCTTCTAAAATTACAGAAGTGCCAAAATGTTTAAAATTCGTATTATAAACTGGAGTGGAATTGATCCCTGTCAAAACAGGGATACTGTCACAAAATTACTCCGGTGTTTGGAGCTTGTGGGAGCTAACAAGAAGGGGATTCTCTTTCCCTCCAAAATGGCGTCACGGCGTGAGGGAACAGACTGCAGCCGCTCTGGACAAAGCCGGGATTCTCAGGTACCTCCTGTGCAGCTGTGAGGGGCTCCCCTCACCAATGCCCGACAACAGCAATCTGCTCCTTCTTTGGCACCCCAGGAGCCTGTCACTGGGTGGGACCTGCAGCAGCGGAGGGGGCGCTTTTCCTCGTGTGTCCCACCTCAGGCAGGAGGAGGGGAGGAGCAAAGGCACATTTGTGAGTGAGCGGGGCTTAGTTAGACTGTGCACGATCACTGCTCATCTCAAAGAACAGTCGTTGAGAAATGACCTTCCTTTGCCAGCCGGGAGCATCCACGAAAGAAAAACTTTCTAAAAAAAAAAAATCCTCCTTTGCCTTTCTGCTTGTCCTGAAGGGCAAACAAGGTAACAGAGAACTGAGGAGCCATCTAATTTAAGAAGGATGTTTGCTGAGCTCTTTCTCTCATGCACATGCACTCTTTCACTTATTCACCTTTCCCACTGCATTATCTTAATGAAATGAAGTAACCCCCCTCCATCTTTCCAGTTCACCCTGTCTAGAACTTGTAATTGCTTATTGTGGATTCCCTACGCTCTAGATCTCCACTGTTAAGGCACTGCAGACCTGATTCTGCTGGCCTGAGTGAGGATGGCAGAGTTGGATCCACATCAAAATCAGAAAAGAGTGTAGGATCTGTGTCACATTTTTCTCAGGCTCAGGCTGATAAAAGTCGTCTTACTCTGTGAAAGGTCATTATCCTCAAGGAAATAAAAAGAAGTAAATCAGGAATACAGGTCAGGCTGCTTTCAGCATTCAAATCTTGTTTCTAAATGAAGCGAAAGATTGGTGATCTGTAAATTTGCAAATTTGGCATCCTTGCCATACAGTCCTTACGAATATGAAGAAATCTGCAGGTTTGAAGATTTAAACAATGGGTTTTAGTAGCAGTGATGCTGCAGTGTAGCTGTGTCCATTGGAACAGGGTGCACCCCAGTCCACACTCCGAGCTCACCAGTTCAGTGTGGGTTCCCACGCTGCATATGTGATGGTTGAGTGTATCAACCATAAGAAAAATTGTGCTGTCGCTTGCAAGCTGGTGAAATTCTGATGAAATGCACACAGAGGTAGTGCATCAGCTCTTACCTGTCTTCAGAAATAAAACACCTTAGCTTTGCATGGACGGCACAAAACATCCAGGGCTGAATTCCTCATTCAGCATCCTAACAAACTTCACATTCTGTGTAGAGACCCAGGACGAGGGAAGTATTGAATTTCAGATATTTCCATTAATTGAGGTTAGCTGGATAATTTACTGGCATGTTTTGCTTTACTTTCTTACATCTTCCTCCGTGCTGAGTGTTAGCATTGTCCTTGGCATGATGCTTTACCTTGGAAAACATTTTTAATGCCTTGTAGGATTTGGCTGGCTGTTGTTTCCAAAATGTTCTGCTTAAATGTAACGTGGCAGGAAGAAGAAGTCTTGGACAATACAGAAGAATTTATGCAAACAAAAAGTTTTCTTTTGTTTATCTCAGTATAAAATACTACAAATATAAAAGCCAGTTAATAGTGATGTAATTATGAGCTAGATCTAATTTTCTCTAGATCCTATTAATTGGATCAGCAATTGGAGGCAGCACATTTAGATCATGACATGTTTTACGCTGTGCTGCCAGGTAAGTTGAACAAAACAGGTATTTTTCAGAGCATTTCCTCCCATCCCTGCCCAAACCTCAACAGTAGGTAGTACAGTAGTTCTAATGATATTCAGTGTATTTTTTAAATTCACTATGTGGAAGCATGGTCAAATTGCTAAACAGGCTTTGAAAATTATTTTTCTAATTATTGATGCCTGAACAAGTTAGAGAATAGAGGTAGTAGTAATGAAAATAGTAGTGACGTTGATAAATTATGGCTCTTGTTCTCCTGATATTGAAGTCAGGAAATTTTACCGTTACATCTGGCAAGGAATGCAAACAAAATCCAGGGACTCTTAAAGCGAGGCCCAGCCCAGGCTGCTGAGAGGTGTATATTAAATATGCTGTGCTTTTCCTTTTTTAGCCTTCCATGTGCAGTAGATACATCATTATTACCTTCCTCCTCTAAACTTCCAATGTTATGTACATAAAAATATAGAAAACAATGTCTTAGCCAAACAAAGATAATACCACAAGCTGAAACAACAACAGTGAATGGTAAAACTGAGTTCTTAACTGCCAGCTTTGGCTGGAGGGAGCAGAGCAATGTCATGACCTTGGCAAAGTGGAATTGAGAGTTTCTTATCTTTTCTGAGGTAGTCGCTGGTCTTGAGGTTGCATCCAGGATCCTCCTGTGCCTCCCATGGAGGGGCTTTCTGGTAGAGGAATAGAGGAGCTGCAGGATGACTGGCAGAGCCAGGGAAAAAGAGGCCAACAACAGTGGAAGCAGCTTGGCTTTGGATGGTTATCTCCAGAGGGGTTTTAAATATAACACTGCTGAACTCAGCTCTGCCCTTCCATTTCATATTTCTTTGTTGGCTGAACTCCGAAGTCATTATGGATTCAAATGCAAAGATTACAGGGCTATTTAGAACCCCAAATCATGAGCAATGATGGTGAGTTCAAGAATCCGGTGGCTCCATCTTCAGATTGATGATCAGCTCAGAATTATATATAAATGTGGTACCTCTCCTTCCCATTTATTCCAGCTCCCGAAGTCCTTTTTCTTTGCACTTGCACAGTGGTCATGAGGTTGAGTCCCTTGCAGTAGCAAAGAATGATGTCATGGACATCTGACAGAGAGAGGGAGAGGAATGAAATGTAGTGGGAATTACATGATGGAAAGTAGTAGGAAGGTGAGGCTGGCGTGGCTTGGGTTTCGTGACACGGAGTATTGTCATAGCAGAAGGAGCATAAAGGATTAAAATAAAAGGTTCAGCACAGGCAAGCCAACAACTGCCATTCTAATTCAGGATTTCTCCTTCCACTATGGTGTTTGGATATAGTGGAGTTATAGAAATGAATTCCAAATGTTTCTTATCATTTGCACCTACCACGATGAGCCCTAATGTAGGACTCGCTTTTGTTATATGAAATATGTGCTGGACATATTTTTTTGAAACCCCTTGAAGATGGGAGCCTGTAGGATCTGCTCCCTTTGCTGTGCTGGCTGTACCCAACAACCTGCCAAACACCCAGGAGCTGATATAAACCAGGGGCAGGAAATGGCCCAGGGAAATTAGTTCATATTCCTAAAGAATGGTAGAATAATTGCTCCTTCTGTAATTCTTTTCTCCTATTTCTTGTAGTTGTGGGGAGACAGGATTTTATAGGTATTAAATATGTTATAGGACAATTACCTCTGTTTCAACCAAGCCTGAATTGGTAATTGTGCTGTAATGTATTAGAGCATACAGAGTCCTGAACTAGCTTTTCCTTCCTATATTGAGAACTTTATAATGATGTTAATTAATAAATAATAACTTTTGATAGAGAGAGAGAATAACAGCAAGGTTGCAGTCAGTAGGTACCATGGGGCTATTTCAGCTGGGAGATGCCTATATTTGGAACATTAAATTCATTTTAAGGTAACATTTGTTGTGGTTTTTTATAACTTACATATTTCTTCTGCATGTATCCAAATAAATACGTGTGTGTAATAAAATGCTGTGCATTTACACACTCCTCGTGCACAGGAGCAGAAGGAAAAGGGAGGAGAGCTACAATAAATTCCTTGTGCCAGACCCACATAAATGGGTTGTGGTCTTAACACAGCTTCTCCTGATTACTGGTAAAAAACTAATTAGGTTTCGTCATTTATTCACTTGGAGTTTTGTCTCATTGAAGCCTTGCTACTCTATTTAACCTACTTCTAGTCTGCAAATATCTGCTGCCATGTTATGTTATGCTTTTTTTGCTTAAATTAACTCCTGAATAATACAGCATAGCACATACAGGAGAATGAAAAGTTTTCACATTTTTAATACAAGACTGATTTTATTATATTACTAGAGAAATAAGTTAGATTGCTCTTGCAATCTCAATAAATCACACATGAAGTCTTCTTTTTTCTAAATTAAATTTTTATTTAAATAAAAGTGTTATGTTTGTATTTGAACTGACAGCTAAATCTGATAATTAGAGTGCATGAAGTTGGCTTTGATTGGCATTGTAATTGGATTGTCATTGGGCTGAAAACCTATTATCTTTGGATCATGCCCCATGAAATCTGTTGAAGAAACTTTGCTGCCAGTCATTAAAGCCACCATCTTGGCTTACAAATTAGGTTTGAAAGGCTTTTTACCACTGGGAATGTAATTTAAACCACTGCAATTGCACTCCCATTAATTAAAATTATATTAAAATTATGGTTCATTTTCTAAATATTTTTTTCATATTTTATTAGACATACTTATTACTAAATGCTTAACAAATTACATAGCAGAGCTAGTAAAATTATATTTTAAGATAATCCATCATTTCAGCACATGCTACTCAGCATTAGTGGAATTAGTCAGTGTGTTGATCATTAAAGGATACACTATTTATGTTTTTCATTACTGGTTCTCATTAAAAATAAAATATAATTATAAACCACTTAAAAAAAATAAAGCAAAAATCCATTGAAAATTCTAATTAATGCTGGTAGAAAACTTAGAACCTGCTTTAACACGAACTTAGTTCATCGCCCTATTGTTCCCTATATATGTATTTTCTCTATAAGTCACATTGGTTACATTAAGCTGTAGAGAGGCATGGATAAAACAGGGTTTTTTGTGTGTAACACAAAGTGCTGATTATGCCGTGATCAGAGTTGATAATAAAAAATAAAGGGCTGGAATCTGCGCAGGTTTGCCACGGGAGTTGTGCAGTGATTTTATTCATAGGGCAACATTTCTAAATATATTCCAGTAAAATGGCAGCAGAGGTAAAGTAAGATGAGAATCTACGTTCCAAGAGCAAAGTACCAAAATACCCAATTAGTGCCCCAGGGCTAAACATGTTTTATTTTGAAGTGGAACTCCTGGAGTTTATGTTTCCAAAAATTTTCCTTCCAACCACTCTGGTGACTATCAGAGCTCATGCAGCACCATTGTTAGAGTAAGAAAGGAGCCTGCGTTTCTCCTGGCTTCGGGATGCCCCGCTGCTTCCCCGAGTGCTGCAGGGGCCGTGGCTCTCCGGGCTGGCTTTGCGGGAACCCTGCACCGCTGCTTGGAGTTCTCTAGGTGGATTTTTTTTTTTTGTGCCTACCTGAGCTACTTCATCCAAAGGAGTTCCTCCTTGCTCAGCAAGTCAAGGCCTAGAAATTCACTTCTTTTAAGGTTATGATTCCCCACTTGATAAACCACAGTGGGATTCCATCTGAAATCCCTGGAGTGCTTTAAACTCCCCATGCTCCCTTTTTAGTCAGTGAAACCACTGAGCTCCTTTAAAAGGCCCATTTTCAAATGAAGCTCATATATTTAGACTTGACTTCAGCTGTTCCCATGTGAGAATTTGCTTATTCTGTGCTGCTTAAACATTGTTCTATGTATTAAGAAATTCTACATTTTTCTTCCTAAGAGAATCTTCGTTATTTTGATTTATGTGGATCCAAAGTGAGCTTTTATCTTACAAAGTAAGCATCAGGGCTGTAAGAAACTTGGAATATATCAAGTTTTAAACAAAAAAAAATTCCCAAATTGGGCTTAGAATATTTCTGCCTGGCTTCCACATCCTTGAGGATTGGGATGATATTCTGTAAAATAAATAGTAACTTCAGAGTCATTAAATAGTTGTTCACCCAACCTCCCTGAGCTTTGACTGCCCTCTGTCATTAGGTCTTCCTACTTCACATGGCCACATGCACACCAATAATGCAGCTCTGCATTCAAGTGATATTTAAAAACCAGGAAACTTCTTTAGTTTGGGGTTTGACATCAAAATATCAGTGTTTGCTTGGACTACAGTGTGCTTCCATTAGTGGGAATCTGAGGAAAATGAAGCAATGTGGTTTCAGAAAGAGGATGAAACAGTTAAATATATTTATTTTTTCAGGGCAATTATTTGGGGATAGAAGTCTGTTAAATACTGGTGGGTTACTCCAGTAGTTAATCAATTAATAAAGGAGAGCTGGCAGAACCCAAATGATTGGCAGATATTCCTGGAATGAAGAGGATAAAATGTAAAAATGGCAGGTTTCTGAACAAAAAGGAAGAAAAGCCTTAGAAAGTGGTTTACCAATGCAGGTTTGAATGACAGCGAGTCTGGCATTTCTTCTGAATTAAAAGTGCCTTTTTTCACTATTGTTTAAGATGGGCCAACGTCGTGCTGCTTCCGAGTGCTGCTGAACCAAATTCTGCTTCCATGAGGAACTGGGAATAGATCAAACCACTGGGAGGGATTTAAACACAGGCAGATCCACTGAAGTCACTGACACTTTCATCTGCTCAGCCAGTAGCTGAGGGCTTGGCCCTCTGAATCTCAAAATAAAGGCAAATATGTTATTTCTTTACGTTTTATCAAGCTCAGCCTATCACTTCTTACATCACAACTTATTATCCCAGCCCCCTTTCCAGCAAGATATTAACTTGTTGCTTCAGTTTTAGTTTTTCTGCTCTGTGTCTTGAAGAAATCTCATCTTTCCAATCCACTGCCATAAACTGTTAGTCTGGAGTCGGTTTGGTGGCAGCTGGAAGAAAAATAAAAATGGTTAACTCACAAAAGAGGAAGGTTCAGCTGTTCAGTTCACCTTAAAAAACCCAACCCAAGTCCAGCCCTGCTCTTCTCCCCATGTTTCGGTCACAGAATATGAGTGACATCAGTGACTCTCCCAGTGGAGAACTGGCTGGATGTAGCTAGAAAAAGGCACTGCACTGTGGGGATGGAGGTCACTTTCCAGCTCTGCCAGAGCTTTTTGGGAGGGCAGCAGCTAAAAAGGGCACAGTATTACTGCTTTCATCCCCCAGAAGGGTTCATCCTCCATTTCTCAGGAGGAAACTTGTTTATTGTCCAATACAAGCGCTATTCCTGCTAGGAACTTCCAGATTCAGCAGCTCAATAAACAAAAAATAATAATAGTCAAACTGAAGCACTGACTGAGTTAAAGGCACATTTTGTTACCTCCTCTCCTGCTACTATTTTTTTTTTCCATTCAGTGTTACTTAGATTCTCTACATTAAGCTAATATTTACTCTCCTTGCCACAGAAGAGCAGCAGAGTAAATAGGATTTCATAGAAGGAAGCTGGTGGAGTTAAACAAACAAGAAAGTGGCCAGTTCTAACCTTTCCTGCCTGAGCCTCAGCATCCCCCAAAGGCCCAGAGCCCCTTTCCCGAGCCCGCTCCGGTGATCCCGCCCGTGCTCCTTGCACAGAGCCGGGGCAGAGCCTTTTCTGCTGCACACAATGAGCCACATCCTCCGCTCTGCAAATTGGTCAGAGCTTCCCCAAGCCCCTGGGAGGCAGAGCTATTTAAGCAAGCTGCACATCTACCCCCTGAATTGCTTCAGCATGGCTGAACTCCCCGAGCAGGGCTGTGGGAAATGCACGGAGCTGGAGGAAATCGTGTGGATTTGTAGCACGGCAGCCTGGCTCTTCCAGGACAAAATGGTGGGTCAAAGCCACCCTTGTTTCTGCCCTGGAAATGGGAGAATTATGCAACGTGACTTTGACCTAAAAATCAATACCTGCTGCTTAACTACAGAAACAAATGGCAGCTCTGATGGCCAATAACAAACTGATGGTTGTTTCTTTGTTCTGTCTCTCCTTCTGTTAAACCGACTGCTAAAGGGCAGGAAAACATGACAGACTTGTCAGCCATAAAGAACTTTTTGGTCTCCTTTGTAGGAGCTCATCTTTTCATGGCCCTGTGCCAGAGCGAGTAGGTGCCTTCCACACTAAATACAAAGAAAGCGATGTTGGAAAAGGATACCTGCTCCAAGCCTGGAGAATCTAATGAACTTCTGATAAAAGTCAGGCCAAAAGGGAATAATGAGTTGCATCACGTGTTTATCGTCCACTTGCAGCCATTTATAATGAAAGCATGGGAAATTAGCCCTCCTCAGATGCTTTTTTTCCTCAGACACATTTGACATATAAATAGTGCTATCTGTAATTAAATGTGCTGTGGCAGCCCTCAGATTGCCACAGCTCTGCTCCAAGCTGGCAGCACTACACCGGGGAATGCTTGCAGTACTCCCAGAGCAGGGGAGGGTCACGTGCCCAGTGCCTGAACAGGCCAGACGTGGGGTAGATGCTTTCTGGAGAAGAAATGGCACAGGGGCTTATCAAGTGCTTGGGATCACAGAATCATTTTGGCTGGAAAACCCAAAGATCATGGAGTCCAGTGTTAAACCAGCACTGCCAAGGCCACCGCTAACCCATGTCCCTAAGTGCCACATCTACACATCTTCTAAATCCCTCCAGGAATGGTGACTCCACCACTTCCCTTGGCAGCCTGTTCACACGTTTGACAATCTTTCCTGCTGGATCCCATCAAAATCTGTGTTTCCTTGTGCAAGTTCATGGTCCTAAATCAAGTGATTATTTGGGAAATACACCCAGAAACTCTTTTCCAGATTTGCACAGAGGTAGCACATCCCACATGTGTGCCACGTGTTAATTTGTTTACTCAGAGGTCAGGGGGAACATACGGGACAGAAGAATTTTACAACCCAATTAAAACTTATTATCAAGGAGCAGCAATAAACTTTTGTGGAACAAATGAGCCCAGGGTTCTGGCTGTACCTCAGCATCCTGAGTTGTTCAGCGCTTAAAGATCAATGTGGCTTCCTGCAAGACAGCTGGAAATGTGAAAATCTGCAAGGAGGTTGCACCGTGATTTTCACCTAAGGCACGGAGATCATGATTTTAATAAACAACTGAGCTGCAGGTCACATCTTCCCACTTTTCTCTTCCCAGCCCAATTAAAACAACAGCCTTTAATTCCCATTTAGGTTTCCTCTATCTTTCTGTCTGCCTTTATGTACTCCTGCTGCCAATTATGCAGAATAGCAATGATCAGGACTGGTCAAAATATTTGATGTTCTATTTCTCTAGTTAAAAAGTCGTGTATTTTTCAGAGAGCATCTAGAAGTAAATGTCTCCTAAAATTGGCAGAAATATTTTTCCTAATGAGGTTCACAAGAGAACCCCCCAACCCTTTGTCTGTTAAAAGATGGAGAAAGGGAAGACAGTCCTCAGCAATCTCGAGATCTACGGAGTTAAGCAGAGGACTGGGAGCCAGAAGATCTTGAATTACGTCCCAGTGTCTGCCGCACACAGGATTAGTAATACTTTGCACTTACATTAGCACTTTGCCACTAAATAAAGTTTGGAAGTGACATTACAAATGGGGAAGGAGCGGCTTGGAGAAATGAAGTGACAAATCCAAATTGGCACAGCTAGTTAGTGTCAGAATCAGGATTACAGTAATTCTTGACAAGCCGTTTAACCTTCACGAGGTTCAGTTTTTACACCTTTAAAATGAAGGAGATGAGTTCCACCGAAAGCAAAATGTGCAAATGATACCCACTGGCACAATTAAGTAAATACATTGTTCAAAAATTCCTACTCCTGTGCTACAGCTTGGAGGTTAAGCAGAGTGTCTGCACAAACTCGTGGTGCTCCAGGGAAGAACATCTCCTAGGGCTTCTCAGGAAGCAGTGGTGGTGAACCCGCTCCGCCAGGGAGATTGCTTCGAATTCCCAGGAAAAGGAACCCATTTTCAGTCACCTCCACTGGCAACACTTGAATTAGATGACTTGGAAGGGGGAGGGGGATTATAGGAAATTAGGAATTGGGCTGGACATCAGCAGACCAGAACTGAGCTGGTGTCACACACAGCAGGAAATTTATCCTGGGTATTACAGCACAGGAATTTCAGTAGGGAATTTACTTACAAAAGCAAGGATGCTTTTGGTCATTGAGTTCTCAGCTTGTCAGCAAATCAGGAGTTTTGGCTAGCAGGTAAATAAATATCTGGCCAACTCCAGTTCCTTGCTTTAGCAATCAGTTCCTAGAATAGAGATACCAATCAAAGCCTCTGATTTGCATGATCTTTTATCCTTGCTTTTTTAAATAACAAATTTACCTTCATAAATTTGAATCCCATCTTTCCACCTCACAACTGAACATCTTTGGAGTGTTAAGTGCGAGAAAGATTATGCTCAAAATAATTTTTTTTGTACCACAAAAATGCTGTACAAAATGCTTCCTTTTATTGAGGCTGGTGCTGCCTTTGCTAGTTTCAACCTACAGTGGTACTTTTTCCTTATCACCAAACGTGCTGTGATCTTGTTCAGGAAGTTAATAGCAAACAACAAGAAGCAGGCAGCTGAAAATAAATAGATGCTGTTTGTATTTTTGTAAACATAAAGATGACCTGCAGTCCAAAAAAGCATTTAGACATTCATTTCAACACAGGCAAACCCGCATTTATCCTTGTTCATCAAAACCCTTTACCACATGCTTAAAAGCAAACATCGGCCCAGTACCTAATGCCTTCAGAGGAAATATGTACCCACAGAGTGCCTGCCTACCCCTCCTTTTATATCAATGAGGTGTTTGGGTGATCAGGACTTGGACTGGATCAATACTTTGAAAAAGGTGTTCATCAGATTTTTCTGGTTTTTCTTTCCAGCTTCCTTGACACAGTTAAGTTACAGTTTGATACAGAATGATAAAAAAGAGAATTATTGGTGTTATTCAGACAAGTTGCATCTTGATGCACATATCCTGAAATACAGTAAATCTTACCCTTGATTACAAATTCCAAGTGTTTTTGCTAGTGGAGAGTTTTGTATTGTTACAAAATGCATCGATGTGCAGCAGGGTGTTGGTTATATGTTTCAGGATGGATTGCTAACTTACAGGAAAAAAAAAGATTGTGTCTGTCATGTCTGGGAGAATTATATTTTTGTTTTATTAACCTGGCTTACTTTGAGGGAATGTTTCTTTTCTTCTGTGTGTTTTCCCAGCTCTAAAATCCACGTTTTGCTGTCCCTGCCCTGGCGGGGTTGTGTTAGTGCTGCTCTGAGGAGAGCTCTGCGAGCGGGGTGAAACCCTCGCGTTCTGCGCGCGGGAGAGGCTCCAGCTCCGACTGGCTCCCTCTTCCACTGGAGAGGGGATCAGCGTGGATGTGTCACAACAAACACCTGGAGCTCAGAGCAGACAAGTGCCCTCCTCTGTTTTCGTGGCAGTCACTCTGGGCTCAGGTAGTGCTGCACAGATGAGCCCTTCCCTCTGATCAGAAGCTTTGTTTTGTAAGAAGGATTTGGAAAAAAATTAGAAATGCTAATTAAAGGAACGGGGTGATGGCACTGAATTGTCACTTCATGTAACATTGGCTTTGTACAGATGATCAGCTCAAAGTACGGTTAAAATGCTTCCAGGGTGGTGTTTTGTGTGCAAAGCTGTTAAAATACTACTGAGATTTAGCATAATGGCGAAGAGATTCCACAGCACCCAAAATGCCGATGGTTTGCTTCATGCTCAATTAGATTCCCCAGCACCAGCCTGAAAAATGTTTTGTTGTTGTTGATGTGACCGGATAGATTTCACCCCAATCACACTGTTGCCAGTGTGGGATAATCAGCACTGGTCTCCTAAATACAAGGATCAGGAATGACAGATGTGCACCTCCCAAGTTCTGGGTGCAAAGAGAGCACCCAAAGGTGGCCGAGAGCTCTGCTGTCCTCCTGCTGCATGAACCAAACAGAAGGTGCCACCAGCAAACTCCAAACGTGTGTTCCAACACGAGGGGTTGTGCCTGAGGGGAATTCAGTCCCATTTCCCTCATGAGAAGAAACCTCAGGTGTAACTAGAGAACAAGGCCCTCGATCTGCCAGTTTTTATCAGCTGAATGGCATCAACTTAAATTTGTTCATGATTCTGGTTTCTGGGCAGAGCTCCGTCATCAGCCTGAATTTTGGAAAGTAGAAGATGTGTTTGAAGTTGCCCACTGCAGCTTCCTGGAGGTTTCCCAAGCCCAATTCCTGTATTTGTATCCATGCACAATATTTCAGCTCACGTACAGCTCTAGTTATCACCTTGATTTTAATTAGGGCACGCAGCAATGAACTGACATAACTCTATATTTCCTTTCCCTGTAACTGTGCTCAGGTGCAACACCCAGGAGTTCAGGGAGACCAAGGAAAGTGCTTTGGCAGGGTTTTTCCACGGAATATTGTGTAGGTTTTGGAATGGGGCATACAGTTGTCTTTTGGCAACATCTGAGCCTTTAGAGGAGCATCAGACCAGTCATGCTTTCTATTTTTTTAAAAAATGCCTTTGAAAAAACCTCAGTGAGCCCGAGACTCTCTCCCTCGGCGCTGACAGAGCCGGTGGTTACGGGGCACTGCACACAGCCCACAGAGCAAAGGTGAACCCCACCACAACATCTGGTCTTACTTTCCCCCCCTCCACTTTATGAACTGAATATCTTTTGGATAACTCTGTTTCTAATACCCTGGGTTAAGATTGATTTACACAGGCTACTGTAACTGAAGTATATCTTGAAATCTGAGACTACCCAAAGAGTGCTGGCACAGCAGAGTTTGTTTATCAGCGCTGGATTTGGGGGAAAAGAGAAATAAAAATCCTGTGTTGCATTTTAACATGGATTGCTGGATCATAAACAATTTAAAAACTTACTTTAAAATTAATTTCACCTCCTTTTATAGCCATAGCGAGAAACTCTAGAAAACAGTTTGCGGGTCTGGTAACAATCCACAAACATATCCTGGTGAAAATTAGTCCAGTGCTGTGGAAGGAAACACTTGAATATTTTAATTCTGTCTGATCATGTATCTTGTACTTTATTTTTCAAATAGGATCCAAATATATTGTAGGAAATTTTCCTCGTGAGCGTGGTAGGGAATTGTGGTGCGCAGAGCTGGGGTGCAAAGCAGCTGCTCTAAATCCTTCCTCTGTGTTTGGCTCAGTGTGATTTTAGGTCCCAAAAGTAGCGGTGACTTCAGTCCTACGGACACAACCAGTCCCCTTTGGAACCTCCTGTTGGGAATTAATGAAATTCTTCTTTTAGGAAAAGCAGCCTTTCATGGAGACAGTCCCGGGGAGCCCCTGGATGTTCTGAGGGATGGCACCCCGCTCCCAGCGCCACGATGGAGTGTGGGCACTCCCACTGCCCAGGCTGTCTTGGGAGATTTACAGCCTCACACATCTGGGAGATGCTGCTAATAAATTTTTTCTGGCCTCGTGTAACACAGGGCATGCACCAGATAAGCATATTTGGTTAAAAACACAAGTTTCGACTTGAGAAAAAAAGCTATTTATGAAGGCCAGATGACCCATTTGCTGGGAAAGGCCCCAAACTGGGGGGGTATTTCACTTGGAAACTGCCATTCCCCTGTACTCGTGGAATAATGCTGTTAGTGACAATTTCAAATCTTTCTCCTGGTGTACATTTGGAACATCATGGTATCCTCTTGTTTCCCATTTTTTACTGTTCAGACCCTCCACAGAATATTATTGTCGCTGCAGACCTTTTATCCAAGGACTGTTGATCACAGCACAAGAACTGTCATCCTATTTGCATTCTGTGGATGCATCATTATTCACAACATTTGATGTCCATAAAACACATTAAAACTATTTCCTTGAGCAAAAATAATCAGCTCTCTGCTGTACATATCATTTGTATACTCAAATTGTAAAATGTAAATTGATATATAAGAAAATGGCCCATTAACTTTTTCATTAATGACAATAATACATTTTGTGCATCAGCAGTAGGAGGACCCTACATTCATTCTAAGGAACCTGAAGGATAAATGGAGACTTCTTTGTATTTCATAAAAATGAAGGCTGTCATCAAGCCCATTTTAGAGGCTGGGGGGGCAGAGAGGGATTATTTTCTATGGCCTTATTTGTTTTTTAAACCAATCTTGTACTTGGAAGCATTCTTAAAGTTAAAATACTCTGATGAACCTGATCCTCCTGCCTTTGAGGCAGAATTTGCACTGAAAGCCACCTGGCATTTTGCCGAAACAAGGGCGAGGAGTTACCTGGGTGTATGTTAAATATTCTTTGTTAAAAGCACTATATGTGCACTGAATGTAGAAATTGGGCACAGCTCCCACCCAGCTGGTAATTAATCGCCTTGAAACATTCATGCCATTTTTTTCAATCCCATCCCAATTTTCATTTCTGCAATTTCATTTTTAAGCCGGGTGGGTTCTGTGGGTGCCGTAACGGGTGCCGTGTTCCCCGCTGCCGGATAACTTTTGAAAGAGTAGATCTATTCATGCAAAAAAATAAAATAAAGTGTAAATGACAAGTATTGCTGGGTTTTGTGAAATGTAATAGACAGCTGGATTACTGTTTCTTTAGGATTTATGCCGAGTTACCTGGAACTTACTGTGTTTTTTATGTATGTAATTTAATCATCTGGTGTCTTTTAAGATAATAGCAAGTGATTTTACTGTAATTCACGTGAATTAAGACATCCTAATATGTATACTGGCTGTCAAATTGCTGTATATTTACCATTTGATTAAACCATAGATTAATAATTTTTCTATAACTGATACATCATGCACTAACAGATAAAGAGCATCTGATATTAAGTAAGTGAGAAATAAAATCTGCTTTCAGTAAATTGCTTAGAAAAATTACACAGTACATTTAAATTACCATTTGCTTAGCAACATGCCCTTGTAGACATTCCAGTGGGGCTATAAAATGATCGATTTACTTTAATTTTCTACTGAATCCTGAAAAAATGGCTATCAGTAACCTATCCCTTCATCATGGCATGCTGATTCACTCTGTGTATTAAATTTACTGGCAAGGAGCAAGACGTTAACAAAAAGTAACAGATAATGTGAACATTTCATGCATAATCTGTAATATGAGATATGTATTAATAGGGAAATTATGATGCATTCAATTATTCTGAAATGCCTTCCAGAGATGTTTTGATTTGGCTGCGCTCTGATAGTAGCAGCACAGCAGGGAGCATCTCAAGTGATGAATAACCTAATCTCCTAATCTCAAAATGGGCACTATTCACAGCTAGCCCGGGAGAGGCTGGTGGGAGCCACCACACTGCACAGCCGCTGCTCCCTCACACAACAAAAACAGCCGCAAAAATCCCCTGCTTCTCACAAGACTCCTCTCCCCAGCTCAGAATTTTGGGGGGCACAGCAGTTCTACAAGATCAGGTGCTGATATGGAAAAGAAACCTTTGCTCCCCTCTCAAATAAACTTGGGAGACAAAAGGCTATAAAAATAATTGTGTGTGCAGTTGTTCTGTTAGCACTGAAGGTTGCTTTGTGACATTATACAAAGGAGCTCTTTCTCACTTTACCCAGTTTAATATATACCTGAAATGATCTTTACTATGTATACATTTTTTTTTCCCCTGAAAAAAAACCTCAGGAGAACAAGAAACTCCTTATTTTGTCTCATGAGCCCGATGGACGAGTGCTTGCTTGTGTGTAATTAAGCAGCCGTGTTTACTACTTCTCCTGGTGAACAATAGTCTGGTTTCCTGAGGAGGTCAGGCAGGATTTATTTTATTGTGTACACACTCAGAGCAGGCAAGGTGCCTGTCATTCCTCAGCCCGGCTTGGGCGCTTTTCCCCTGCTCCACATCCACTGCTTTACTCCCATTTCCTCACCTTGGCATCTCTGCAACTGAACCAAAACAAAAAAGCCCAGGAATTCGAGCCACGGCAGCACAGCAAACAATCCTGGGCACACAGGCTATGCAAATCTGCCGAATTTTTTTACACTTAATTACTTGATTGCAGTGGGCTCACTTTTTGATTAATGCAATTTGGCAAAAGGTAATATTACACCAGTGTATTAGAATTTTTAGTAATTATTCAATGTTAATATGACAGTGTTCTTGAAGAAAAATGAGAAGGAAACCGTATCTCTGTTTTGTCTTCAATTCACAGCCCTGCGCAGGAGGAGAGACGCACAAATACTTGTGTAAATAAACGTGGTTTATCTTTGGGAGAAATCTTACTAAAAATTCCTGATTGGTCTTCTCCCGACTTCCTGTCCTTAATGCCATACTTTTAAAATTATTGGCATTACAAGGGTGCAGAAATGATTTTACACTCTTTTTTTATGCTGCAGTTTATTTGATTTACAAAGTGATTTGTTCTAACGAGTACCTTTGCAGTTTAATCATAATGCCACATTGTGTGTGCTGTTTTCCAAGACCTGCGCCGTTCCTAATGCCTTTGGCAGCCCAGCTCCTGAGTTTTCTGTCTAATAGAAAGCAGGGAAGTTTGAGGCTACTTAGATTTCCTTTGCTTAAGCAATTTGATTTCCTCCGTGTTGTGCTCCGTGTGAGCGTCGTGTTAATGCAGAGCAGGACGCGGTGCTTTTACCTCGCCTGCCGTTACACACCCTTTACTCCAGGTTGTAGCCACTAATCAGGGTTAGCAACTGGGGAAGGAGTGGGGCCCCGTTTTATGAAACTTTCAGATGAGGGATGTTGGGTTTATTTCAGTCTTTAGTACCCGAGAATGTACAATTGCTCTGAAGATAAATAAAAGATTCAGCTGGATGCCACTGGAGAGCAGAGCAGCATGTCTTTGGCATTGCTGGAGTCTTATCTGATTTGGATTTGTATACCTCATGGGGAATGGCAAAATATTGGAACAGACGGCTTGATATTTCCGAAGAATATAGTGGGCTTTATTAGCACCAGTTTCACTCCCTGACTGACGGCTTTTTCAAATTTTTTATCTTATTAATCTGTGCTACTGTATGTAAATGTTATTCCTCTCTGCATAAGGGAGGCAACCAGCGATTTGTAATAAATGCTTATGAGTGCCTGAGGCTGCACTTAAACTTTAAAACATCTATTATTAAGTTGCAAAAAAACACTGTAATGGCCAATAGTGACCTCATAGGAATTTTAAACTGTGGTCTGCTCTTCTGCATTAAAAACAAAAAAATTGCCTGAAGTTAGAATTATGAGCAATGCTATTTTAACAGCTGCATTTTGATTATTAAAGTGTGTTTTACAACTGAATTACAATGCTTTTATGGACTCTAGGTATAAGATTTAAAAAGGTCATTAAACATAGTCGGTTTTGTCACAGTAGGTGTCATTGTATACAATGGACACTATACAATCTATTTTATGTCGTAGTACTTAGGATTTAAAATAACACGGGGAAGCATTTTAGTTTGCTTAAGCATGTAGATAACTGTGGAGCTTTTCAGGTATTTTGACAGTTTGCAGTCCAAAATGACTACTTTCATTATTATTTTATTAATTTGACAAGAAGCCCTACAGATTTTCTGTGTATGAACGTTCCATTTGTCTCAGAAATAATTAAAAATGCCAGCCTAGAGCAACAAGACAACAGAAACACTTCTGGCAAATCAATGCTGAGAAATGCATCGTTTGTACAGGAGCCAAGTGTTTAGTCCTGAGCCATTTTTACATTTTCTCAGCCTGATAGGACGTGGGCTCATTGACAGCCAGTATTGACCTGCAGCGTGGGCTGGGCAAACCCAGCACCTATAAATTGATTTATCCAGGGTGTCGCGTGCTGGGTGCTGTATGCAATGTTTGCATCTTGCACAGCACAGATGCAGCAGGCAGGAGGAAAACCCCTCTGCAAAGGCAAACTTAAATTCTGCTGCCCTTCGCCTCCTCTGTCAGACTTGGAAATACTTAAATCTTTAATTTGCCTTTCATTAATTCATCACGGTGTTATCCTGGTGAAGAACCCAAGTACAAACAAGCTGGGTTCGGGGTGGCTGCGTGTTAATGAGTGCAAAGGGAACCACGATAAGTGCAGAAAGCTCCAAATATTTGACAAAATGTCACAAAGGATTGTATTTGCATGTAGTAGCATGGGTAGGACATAATGATTAGTGTGTAGTGCCGTGCTGGCAGTACCTACTCCAGCTTATCCTGATAACATGTCGGCTGCACAGCTTTGAATATTGTATATGTTCTTTGAACATATCTAGGACTAGCGGAGCTGTCACTCCACTGAAAAATGTGCCTGCACGAATGACAATGCTGCTTTAATTTTTTTTTTTTAAAGACGACGACTTCTAAATAATTATTATCATGCTAATAACATTTGTATTCTTTTGTGTATAATTAAGATCTGCCTGTCTAAGCATGAAATAGGGTTGAAATCTTGAATAAGTATGCTATCCTTAACCTATTTAGTAAATCAATTTTAATTTAGTATTCTTTAGGTTAAGTCATAACAATAGAATTGCTGTATACAGAAAAATCCACAATTTATGGCTGTAAACCTTCTCAGAAATGTTTAATAATAAGCAAAGCTTCTGTGAAATTAAAAGATCTACCCCTCTAAATGTAAGTGCTGAATTAAAAAAAATGATTCAGCGATTACTAAAGTCATGTGTTTTTTTTAATTACCATTAACTCTTTATTACTTAACATGAAATTGTACATGTGATTTTATCTATAAGCCCCTGTAGGATTGTAATGCTTTTTCCAAAGACTTGTCTTTGAGCCCTACCCATTTTTTTTGAAACATAAGGAACACAATTACCAGAGTAAGATTGAATTCCTAGTCTGCAGTTATATTATCATATTTGTATTTCTTATTTAAATAGAGAGCAAAGCAGTTGGAAGGGTTTTTTTGGGGAAAAAAGTGTCTTTTCAAAGATTTTCAGTCCTGAGAGGAGTCAGGAATGCCTAACGAGGGACCAGATCCTGCTTGGAGAGGGGAAAGTGGGAGAGACAGGAGAGAAAAATATCCTTAGCTGCTATATGGAACCGTTTGATGTCTTTGTTATTCTAAGTTTGCATCCCAGGGCTGTGCAGATCCCTGAAATCCTGTGTCCCAGTGTTACTGGGGGATCTGTATGGGCTGTGCTGTGTGTGGCATCTTCCCTGGCTGTAGTAGAGGTCACAGAGTTCTCCCTGGGTCTGTGTGTGCTGTTCCCAGAGCTGATTTGTTCAGATCACAGTCCTGCTCCTCCAGCAAGAGTTTGAAATGCAGGGACAGTAAACAGCCCCTGTGTTCCCAGCTTCCAGTGCCACGTACAGAATCCATGGGCCTGAGCACTAGATTGGGTTCTGGAGCTTTTTCCAAGTACCAGAGTTTTATTGGATATTATTTATGGGGTTTTTTCCTACTTCAGTTGGCCTTTAAAATATTTTCTTCCTGTGGCATGTCTGTGTAACAGTTGCATGAAAACAACCCAGCTCTCGTTAAAGACTCATTGACTGATCCTTACCCGATTTAAATTGGAAGCTGCAGTGATTTGCAGTGGTCGAGGACTGGATTCATGATGCCTTGAGAAAACATGGGAGGAGTACAGATTGGAAGTGTGGTTTTATTAGGGGAATATTCATTGGGGACAGTCTGTCATTGCTGCTCTCGCATTGCTGCCATCACCAGTCATTTCAGTGGTGCTAAAATCTACTTTACAGTATTCGGGAGCCTTGGATAGATGACCAGTTAAGCAGAAACACTGCAAGTGAGGAACGTAATTTGAACACCTCACTTCTTTATGCTCCTTTATGAACCTTAGACACAGCTATTATCTCATAATGGCACATTTTCTTTTAAAAGGCCCCTAACAAATGTACAAAATGGGTATTTTCTAACCTGCATAGTTTGCCCACCATTTGCCTCGGTGTTTTTGTCAAAGGACATCTTAGAAAAAGGATGTGTTAATGTGGGCATGGGATGGCTTTGCTGGTTATGTCAGATGGCCTGTCTGCTTCATTTGATCCCAGCCAGGGCGCTACAATCTGAAGGAATTACAGGTGGAATGCTGTATGCTTGTAACTCACTGAAAACTAGATACAGAATGTGCGTCCAAATGTGGGCTCCATTTCTGAACACAAGAAAAATGGGAAATCCAGGCAAAATTTTCTTTAAAGGTGAAGCGATGAATTCTTCATATGCCAAAGAGAACATGGGCCACAACTGGTGTTCCCACTGGGAAGGAACTGTCAGAGAACACGGCTCTGACGTGAATTAGGGAGAAAGGGAGAATGACACCTTTTAGGGAAAACAGCATCTGGGGGGAAACATTACAATCTGTAATTCAGCAAACAATTCCTCCATGGGACTTTCAAAGGTTAGGTCACTTCGGCAAAGATGGATTCAGCCCATGGCTCTGGGAGGCCCAAGAGGCTCTGGCCCCAGTAATTTTGTATTTTCTTCTCTCTATATTTTATGAAGTGAATGATTGTTCTTAAAGTTTGGCAACCCTGTCGGTAAAATAATGTGAGCTGTTTATACATGTGATCAGAGATCAAACCACCAGGAGTGTATCCTAATAAGACAAAAATGTGTGGGTCCCCATGCAATTTGCTTTATTAATCTTCATATAATACCAGAAAACTTTCAGGATGGTGCCCAGGCTTCAGTAGTGTTTGTGGTGCCCATCCCTGCCTCTGCCCTCTGTAATACACTGCTGTTTATTTTGGTTTATTCAATATTTAAAAACAGGCTCTCATTTTCTGAACACATTTGTAAAACAAAAATAAAAGAAGCAAGTATGCAACAAGCAAGCACCAGCAAATGAATAACACTCTCTCAAAGTAATCATAGCAATAATAACCCAGGCTCCTTGGCCTTCAGCTGCCCACTTCTTGAATTGCTTAATTAAAATAGATGGTCCTGGGCAGACCCTCTGGAGGTTAATAAAGTGGGTCTTTGAATCAGAAAGGATAAAATTCCAAAATTGAGGATTGTATGTGTGGAATACAAAGCTAAAGCAATTCCTGTTGTTTCTATGAAAGGGATTCCAAGTGTAGCAGTTTTGCTGATCTTTGTTGATATGACAATAAGAAGAGAGGAGATTTCCGAAGCAGCCAGATCTTAAGCCACTTAGGATCTAATCATGTCCCCTGATCTGGGGGGAGAAATAGCTGGTGGGATCATCTCAGAAGCATTATCCAGCTGGACTGGTAGTGAAGAATTCTGATGTTTTTAAAATAATAATGAAAAGTTTTACATTTTGAGCCTTTTCTCTTTTTATAGAAAAATAATTTCAATCGCTTCCCACGTTTGGTTTGGGGAAAAAACCCCACAACAATCTGGATTAATTTACCTTATTGCAAACAAAAAGATGAACACTTTTTAGATAGATTAACTTTCCTTTCGGGTGATTATTCTCAGGTGCAGATGGTGAATGTGTTTGGCCCCAGGAGCAAGGCAAAGCCCGGGAAGCGGCTGATGATGCTGTGATGGTACAAACAGCCCAAACGCAGTTCGGTGTCAGCCGCCTCCAACTGCCCCGGTGTCATCAGAGTCAGTGGAGCTACACTGATTTATACCCAAGGCACTGCACATCCCTGACAGACATCCTGACTGCTTGTCCACATTTAGTTATTATTTATTTACTTCTGGGCACTTGCAGCCACTTTGCCATTGCTGTCCTCTAAAGCTGCTCTACCACGCAGGGAAATTTGAGGCCAGCTTCCCCATTTGAGATTTGGTACATGTAGCTCTGGTTTTTAAACTGCTTAGAAATATTTAGTTAAAAATAACTTCTAGAAAGAAGCACAATGTTGTGCAGCTTGAGAAGGTAATTCTTCTATACTAGTGAGGTGGTTTCAGGTTGGTGCATGGTGAGTTTTTCATTGCTCTGTCCTGAGCAATTCTTTGTTCTTTGGAAATCTTAGCTTCCATAGGGAGAGGGCGATTTCCTGTTTAACCCAACAGTTGTGTATTTTTGTGCATTATACAAAGCATTTTAACTAGAGAAGCTGAAACTGAGCTCCCAGCTTTGGCAGGGCAGACCTGTGGCCTTGCTTTTCCTGGTGATCTAAAGGCACATCCAAGTTGCCATCTCATCAAACTGGCTGGCAGCATAAGACAGCTGGGAAAGAGACACCAGCAGTGACTGTATCAGTGGCAGTCAGGATTACCCAGAGAAGTCAGAAACACAGTGGCATCCCTTGTCCCTTGACACTTGCAGCTTTACCCACCTTCTCAATCAAACGGGGAGCGAGTGGCAGCCTCCAGCCGAGATGTTTAAGAGCTGACTAATCAGAGGTGAAAAGGCAGGACTAGGCTGGGAAAGCTGATTAACATCTTTCCTTCCCTGCTGGCCTCTGGCTTCAGAATTTCCAGCAGCTGCCTCCTACAGAAACACCACTGAAGTGCCTGATGGACCTTGCCGTGGGCAGACTCAGGTGCAGACCAGGGCCAGTCCTCGTGTGTTCTGAGAAGGGAACAGAATCAGGAGTGGCAGAGGCTTCTTACAGCTCTTGGAAAGCAAGGAAGAGGTTCGAATAAAAGGGAAGGAAAAAATGGCTCATAGCAAAAGAAACACTGGGTCCCAGAGGCTGCAAGATGAGGGCGTTAAGCTTTGGTTACCTCATTTGGGAGACCCTTCCTTGAAATTTTCCACCAAAAGGCCTTGGTAGGGATATAATTTACACCTGAATTTACAGTTTTTTATCCTGTAAAACAAAGACACAGATAGGAAAATTTTTTGTTGCTGAACAATCAAGTTTTCTTAACAGAAGAATGATCCAATGAGTTTGTCTTTGTGGAAAGCCACCAGCAGTGTCAGGACCTCAAAAAGAGCTCTAGTGAGGGTTGAGTCTGCTTAATTTTAAGTATCAAATTCAGATACCTAAATTAGGAATATAGGTCTATTCATTAATAAATATTTAGTGGTCAGAGAGAGGAGAGACTCCTCCAGAGGACAGTTCAGATTTACCTACATTAAACACCCACTCAGAATTGCCAAGGGGAAGCCAGATGTCTAAAATTGGAAATCGCTGTCCCAGTGATGGACAAGACTCCAAACTGTATATGGGGTGGACAGCCAAATAGAAAGGGCAAATGCAAAGGGTGCTTTTATCCTTGAACATGAATCTGAATTTGTAAGCTACACATTTAACTGAAGAGAGCAGGTCTGGGGTATGGGGAGTCACCCTATTGATTTCCACACCCTTGCATTCAGTCCTTTCATTTACAGGAATCTTGGTTTCTGGAACATTTAGGCATTTGGCCACCTCTGTCCTGTTGTAAGTTGCCAACTGGGAATGGCATCTGCCCTTCCATACATTAAGTCCTAACCTGACCCAGAATTGCTGGGAGAACAGCAGTTGACCCTGGTCCGAGCTGGGCTGGAGGGAGTGCTGGTAACTTAAGTGCAAGCAGCACTTATGTCTCAGTGCCCAGGAACCCTCCTGGCACTACTGAATTTACCACCACAGCTGGAGTCAAAGCAGGAGTATTCCTGGCTCCGAAACAGAGCGGTCAGCATTGCTGCCAGCAGCACAGCCTGAGCACAGGCACTGGGTGAGGCATTGGGAGGGCTCTGCTCCCGTCTTTCCAATCCTCCCGGGACAATTTCCCCCCGTTTGCTGTCGCGGTGCCGATCTCCTGAGCAGTGGGGTGAGTTCCCAGCACGTGCCTTCTCCAGCGCCGGAATGTGGAATGAGCACAATGAAGCGGCTGATCCGCGGATCCCGCGCCGCCTGTCACTTCCTAGAAACCACTGGCAAGGAAACATGCACTGGAGACATTTCCTTGTTGCTGGTGAGCATGGTCTCATCTGGTGCTGCTCTCCAGCTGGATCTTCAACATGTCAAACTAGTCAAATACAGTTCTTTAAATGAGAGAAAAATGTTTCATGCCCAGAAATGAATGCAAACAGTAAATCCATGTCCCTGTGCTCCTCTCTCCCCAATTCCTAACTGCTGAATGTATTCATGAAGCTCTGAGCACATCTTTGTCTACCGAGTGACTGTGTGCTGCTGCTGAAACATAGCTGTTGTAGAGTATTTTAACCTGCACGCAGAGGTGCAGAGTGCAGTACCTGAAATGGCTTTGGAATAAAGGAAAGGTTGGGGAAAAGCTGCCGAGAGTAACAACCTACCCAGAGAAATCAGTTTGTTTTACAAAGTGCTGTGGAGGTATCAGGCTGAAGTGTGTGTCCTCTTCCCTCCATCTTTACAGGGGAATGGATTCTGGGGAAGTGAAAAATCCTTTCTTTTACTCCTTTCGGGATTCATGTCTGGGGCTTTAAGGGCCCCATCCCTATGTATTTCTCCCAACAAGCCCAAAAGGGACTCTGGGAAAGCTGCTGCTTCATTCATGGGATGCATCTCTGTCAGTGTGTGCAGCTGATCAGGCACAGCTTGGTGGGTAGCATTAATCCCAAAATGGCAAGGTGAGGTCAAAGCCACGAGCAAACCTCCGGATTAGCCATTAAAAGGAATCATCCTACAAGGCCAAAAACTGGGGAATAAAACTGAAGGTTTCATTGAAATCCAGATTGTAAGAGATTAATAAAACCATAAAGGAGTAACAAAGGGAAAAAACGGAAGAGAAGCAGCTAGTGCTTGACACACTCTTCCTTACCATCTTCCTCACCCTTGCAAACCTCTTGCTGGAGGGGAACCCTGTTCTCTCCTACCCTACAAATGACACTGCTCAGGCTTTCCTTCTTTCCGGAAAAGCGTGTCCGTTCTGAAGGAGACTGTGATTGTAACAACACAGTGGGACCGTGCTGGCAGTTGCCAAGCTGGACAAAGAGAACCTGGAAGGTTTCACACCAGCTGTTTCCACCACTGCAACACTGACAAGTTCTGTTCCCCATTCACATTATTAGGGGTAATGACAAAGTGACTAGATGTCCTCCTTCCCAAATTAAAGCTCATTTAACTAGGATAAAAGCATTTGGGAGAAAATACAGAAGTAAATATAGAGAACACAGATTTTGTTTGCCAGATCTGTGGCTGTGTTCAGTGTGGGAACCTTGTTAAGCCCTAATTTCTGTATATTTCTGTGGCGAGCCTGTGTTGTGGCTTATCTCTCAAGACAGCTGATCTCCCCTTTTCTCCTCTGACAGCTTTTAACTATATGATATTCTTTAGATCTGCAATATCTCACCCTGTGTCTTCACTGGAGACTGAATATAGGATCCTTGAAGTCAAGAGCTTCTCTGCTGTGTTTCAAGTGTGTCCTGGGACACTGTGTATGACTTTCCAGCACATGCCACTATCCTCATAATAATGGGAGGATAATAGGAGTTATACTGCATGTCTGAATAACTAGGTTAGATATCTGTTTTCTTTGATTGTTGCCTGGCATCTCTCTGTCTGTCACATCTACATTTTCCCTTTGTTGTGGGAGGCGATTTCCCCTTCGATAGGTTTGACTTGTGCATTAACATTTCTTAGTAGAGAACTGCAGCTTTCAGCACACTTATTCTCTCATTGTCTGCACCTGTTTGTTTCCAGTGTAAAATTTCAGACAACCTCCCACTCTTTCTGTCATCCTCCTTTCAAATCAGAATGCCATGAATGATCTGAAGGGCACCGGGAAAAAAAAGAGCCTTTTGTTACTTAATAATTTCTTTTTAAGTCTCTTTCCTTCTTTTTAACTTTGATATTTGTGTAAAGATATTTTGAGGTCTCATATCCTATTTTTGTTCTTTGAATATGATATTATCTTTTGCCTTTGATAATCATTGTCATTCTGATTTTCTTTAATTGTCTCCAGACAAAGTATCTGGAGAAAGGCAAGCGTTGTGGTAGGGAACTTTGTGTTTTCAGCAGAACATTATGGTGAGGAAGTTAGGAGAGTGGGAAGCTGGAAGAATGAACGTTAATAATGTCTTAATTATTTTATAATAAAACTATCCACTGGATTTGCAAAATGTATTTGAGAGGAACACTCCTGCTAAGAGGACTCGAAACCTAAATAAGTAAGACAAGCAGAAGGCAGGCATCATCCAAGCAAAATATAAAGACTGTATGTCATGCTAAGTGCTTTTAAAAGAATCCCCGAACTGTTTCCCTTCCCTATGGCCAAGAGAGCATATTGCAAACAATATGCCGTGGTATTACTTCCCATCTTTGCTTATGTGCAATCAGATGAAGGAGGGAGAAGGGAGAAGTAGGTTCTTTTCCCGTTGCCTCGCTGTCGGCTCCGTCCGTCCCGCTGCCCTACTCACCCGAGTGAAGGAGAAGCTGTGGTGTGTCCAGGCCAGTGCTGGTGGCAGCTCCATCCCAGCATTCCATCTGAACCTAGCAATTAGAGGAAAATGGAAATCGGTGGAAAAACAGCCTTTCCAAGGCAGGTCTAACATTTAAACTCCAGGGACATGTGGGTGATGCTACACCGTCCATAGGACAGCAGTTCAGCCCGGTAAGAACAAGTCTAGGGGGAATTTGGATTTCCTAACCAAGGGATGCAGGGAGCTGCAGCGTCTCCGTAGGATCTGAAAATCTCTTTGTTGTCTTAAGAAGAAAGTAAAATGCCAAGCTGCAGTTGTGCTGGCCAGTGTATTTAAATACACCGAAAGGCATTGATATCTCCGAGGAGTCTCGAAGGTGTATTTGATCTATTACTTTGCATGCGCTATGAAATAATAAATAACCCAACAGATACCACGCTGCATGACAAATTTGAAAGTATTTTCACTTAATCTCTGCCTTGATGAGACACTAATCTGTCTTTTAAAACATTTTCAAAGGTGTCCTCACAGACCTATCAGAATTAATGGTGTATTCCATTGCACTCTGGATTGTTGAAAACACAATAGCGCATTATCACCTCGTGCTATAGATTCTATCACCTCGTACTATGGACACTTAGCAGGTAAATACAGTGGGCAGCAGACAGTGGGATAAATATATCCCTCGCTGCGCAGAAATCATGCCTCAGAAGTCAGTGGAATGAGACAAGTGTACTTGACTCCATGGTGCAGCAGTACATCCCTCGGAAAAGTAAAGCATAGCTACGTGCTCCACAACGAGGTGTAAATAACACTCAGGAAGGCAATGGCTGTGTGGTGTTCTGAAAATGTAAAATCACTGCTTGTTCACAGGACACACTCCAAAGTGGTATTTATCGCCTCAGTCATCAGCAGCTGTTATATGAGACAGGGAAGAACTAAACCCTGTTATAATCAGGTTTTGGAGGTACAAAATACAAAGGTGTAGTGTAAAACTGCTCGAATTCTGTGGCCAATTCTTCTCTACAGTCCTACCGCCTTTGAGAACCCTCAACAAGTGTTAAGCCCCTCTGAAAATTAGGATTTGAATGTCATTCTCAAAATAAGTTTTGGTAGAGTTTTGGTTAAAATTTTTCACAATAACCGGTCATTTCAGAGTTGTCGGGTGCTTTCCTGCTCTTGGATTCATCCTGCATCAAGCCCCACCTTTTATTCCCCATTTGATCAGATCCCCATTCGATTCTCAGCATTTAGACAGCTGGCTCCCATTGCTAATATAAATTGGGAGGTATCAAACGCAAATGAAATACTCGTGTTGATTCAGCTTTAACCAAATTCCCGTTGTTCTCCCAGCATGGATTTTTTCCAAACGTTCTCTTCTGGTCAGGCTCTTCAAGCAAATTTCGAAGTGTAAAGCCTTACGAGCATCTTTGGGGGGGAGTTTCAGCTGACAGTCTGCTTACATAAGCAAAAGCCAAAATTTTGCAAATCATCTTTGAATGTATCCTACTTATGCTTTACTTTTTCAATGGCCGGAAAAAAGGGAAGTTTCTATAAATGTTCCCAGTGACGCTGCCCAAAGTGTACCTTATGTACTGTACAGCAGCTCTCCACAGAAGCTGCAATTTGAATTTGAAAAGAATTTGAAAATTATGTTGACAATTTGCATTCCCCAAAAGCACTTCAGCTGTCTTTCTACATTTTCTTGGCTTTCTAGGGGTTCTAGAAGGAAATTTCCTTCTCCCACCTCAAATCTTTTCGCTGAGTGCTCAGACGTATTTAGGTATTTAGTGCTCCCTACCCAATCCAATTTATGAACTGCACGGTGCCTTTTTCATCATTTACCAGTAAAAGTAATGACACAGGGCGGAGGTTAGAGCTGCAACAGGAATGAGAGAAAAAGGGGCACAAGGCATTATTCTCTTCCACTAAGTAGCTCTGCAGATTCTATTACAAGGATTTAGGATATTGGGGAGCTTTAGGTTTAAGTTCTGCTGCATAATCAGTTGGGGTTGGTTCAGCAGCTGAATCCCTTCAAAATATCACAATGATAATTTTCAGCTTTTTTTCCCCCAGATCTTTTGGAACCAGTGCCTTAAGAGAAAATAAGGGCTATGCCTAAAGATGGGAAAACCAAGCCCATTCCTGAATCTGGCCCCAGTTTAGTCTGAGTTTTCCCCCATTCTAGATACCAACCGTAATCCAGTCTGAGTTTTCTCCCATTCTGGATTCCAGCCCTCATCCAGTCTGGGTTTTCCCCCCATTCCCGGTTCTGTCCCAAATCCAGTCAGGGTTTGCCTCCATTCTGGATCCCAAGCCTGATCCAATTTGGGGGGTTTGCCTCCATTCTGGATCCCAAGCCTGATCCAATTTGGCTTTTGCCCCTTCCAGATCCTGGTCGTGACCCAGTCTGGGTTTTTTCACGCCATTCCAGATCTCAGGCTTTAATCCAGTCTGGGTTTTTCCCCATTCTGGATCCCAGCCGCGACCCAATCCAGGTTCTCCCCTATCCGGATCCTGGCCTGGATCCAGACCTTTTGGACCCAGTACCTTAAAAGCAAAAAAGGGCTGTGCTTAAAGACAGGATCCAAGCTACTCCTGCACTTTCAGCAGTGTCTAGAAACGTTTGGTTGGTGTTTCCCCGGGGGCAGCTCATTCTGTTCCTGTGTTTCAGCCATGCAGGTGAAAGAACTTTACTTTCTCCAGCTAATTACGTGGAGATGTGTTTCATCCTGGAGCAGGAGTGGGAGGCGCTGAGCTGCAGGTGTGACAGTGCCACCACTCGGGTTGTCACTGCTGTAGAGCAGGTGGTGATTACAGCTCTGGCAGGTGACATTTCGGCTCCTGGGCTCCGGATGAGCACAGAGTGTTCCTTCCCTTCCCTTCCTCCTCTCCTTTTCGGAGTGTTGAAATGTGGAACATCCACAGCCTGTGGGAGAAGGAGAAGGTGGCTCTGTGTTTAGCAGCACATGGAAAGCTCTTCCAGCATCAGCATGGAAGGGTTTGTGCTCAGACAGAGCTGTGACCAAAGTCCAGCTCTTTTCAGCCTGTTGTGTGTCCATTCCTCCTTCAGAGGGGATGAGAAGAATCATTACTACGTCCCTTAGGTTTTTTGTTCCTACCTTGAGCTTAAGCCAACTTCCCCCAGGCTTAATTCAACATTTAGTAGTGTTGGAAACACCAAAGAGAGGAAAAGAGACGGGGGAAAAATGTAGCTGCTTTTTGTGCCTGAAGTGATGCAGATCCTTCTGTGTAAGAAGAGGTGCTACCTGCTTTCTCTGGTTTTGTTTTTATGTTGTGCTGCTGATAATAACAAGAAAAGAAGATTATGTGAGCCTGAAAATGATAGGGTGTTTTTGCTGTTGGTTCTTGCTTCTGATGCTGCTCCTTCACATCATACTTTTCCCATTAGAAGTAGGAAACGAGCCCAATTTTGGGGTTGTTTTTTAATTTTAAATGAGAATTGTAAATGCAAGGTATTTCTGCAGTCCTTAGAATACATCCCTCATTTTCTTCAGTTAGTGCCAAAATGTAAGAGCAGTATCTTAGAAAAGCTGTCCCCGACTTATCCTGTCTCTTCTGTTCTTTACTAAATGAGGGAAGAAAAAGACAATTTATTTAAACAAAAGATAAGATGGCTGTATAATAATAAGGAAACATGAAAAAACCCTAAAGCTGGTAGTGTTCTTTGTTTTCATAGGCAATCATTTGATTTAAAGTAATTTTAGCCAAATATTTTTATTCTTGTTCATTGTTGTTTTTGTAAGCTGTAATTCAAGTGTTATGAAATCTAATTATACAAGAAAGATTTGTCTAAATTCAAAGCAAAATCCCAAACATAATAATAAAATTGCTATACATCCCCAGCTCAGCTCCTGTGAATATTAGTTCTCTGTTCAAAGGCTCTCCATAGGATTCAATTTTGACCTAGAAGAAGGTGGCAAAATGTATCATCCCGTAGTGATAAAACAATATGAGTACAAATGGACTCAATCCAGTTCTGATGCAAGTTGTAAACAATTAAAAGTACATGAGCTACAATGCCCAGAGCTGATAGCTGAGGACATTACTGCACGCTTGGGGTAACGCGGGGAACCAGGAAAACAATTGTTTCACAATAGGACATAAAAGCAACAGAAAATATTTGTCTCGGCAGAGCAGCGCAGCCTTGCAGGGCCGTGGCGTGAGGAGGATTTTCCAGCGGGCTGGCACGAGCCTGAGTGATGCATAATGGCAGCGGGGAATGGATTTCTGCATAGCTGAGTAGGTGACGTCATGAGAAAAGGACTATTTATCACCATAATTTAACACAAGATGCAACACAATGGCTTGATGGATGCATTTTATGGTTTTCAGCCAATCATAATAATGGATCTATTGACTAAAGTTTTAGATGCCCTTTATATACCCTTTGTGGATAGAAAAAGAGCAGCGAAAACAGAGAATGAAGAGGCTGAGAATAAGTCAGAAAATACTTGCCAGGAATGTTTTCAAAATTCAGGCCTCCTGTGTAACAGCCTTTTGACCTAAAGCTTCCCCAATTGTGTTTTTAAATCCCTAAAAGCTAATGAAGCTCAACAAGAACATTTCAACTGAATATTGGACTAATTGTAACTCACTGGAGAAACAGATCTGAAATGTTTGGACTTTGCTTTGGCAGTTTTGACTGAGATTCTTCTGATTGAGATGTTGTCTTGTAGCTTTGGCAGATGCGTGTAGAAGTCAGTTTGGGCACTGAGGTAGGAGCAGGGAAGGAGAGGAATTTTCCTTTATGCCTGTAATGTGAAACTGTTGATACAGAAGAATAAAAAGCCCACAGAGCAGACATCCAGCCCTGGCTTCTCCCTTCTCTCAGGAATGCCTTGGCCCCTCAGAACTGCCTCCTTGGTGTCCTCTGGTAACTTTTCTTCCAGGGCACTTTGTTACTTTGTTACTTTGTTGTCACCCGTTTGCCAAATAGGAGGCAAGGCAGGGGTTGTCCCTTCTCAGCTTGATGGTTCCAGCAGTTCCCTGGGAGCTGGGAGATGAAAGATTAAATTCATTTAGGATGAGGAGGGCTGAGCAGGTTCCCAAAGGGAGTGGGAAATCTGTCTAGCAGAGGATGTCTCCTTAGGGAGCTGCTTTGATTTGGGAGAGAAGAAGGAAACTAAACAGATCCTCCCTGGACCGAAAGCTGCATTTCCCCATGCCAGAAAGCCTCCTGGATTTTACCTCTCAACACGGGCGTGTTTGTATCCCTTGCAGGCAAAACACAGGATTAATGGCTGAGGTTGAGTGTTTTGCCCAGCACGGATAGGGAGCGTGGGCAGAGCTTTCCAGCAAAGATAGAAACAGCTTTTGGGATTTCATGTAAAGTTTCCGGATAACTCTGGGAATTGATTTAAGAAGTTAAGTGCCAGCCCATCTGATGTATTCCTAGGGCATGAAAATCCACCTGATTCTCATCCCCAGATGCTGTGCTTCCACAAAGGGATGATCAAAGAAACAAGGAGGCGACAGCTCCATAGCTGCTTCCAAGCTGGATGGATGGAAGGGGTTTCCTGAATATTACTGTGGTTTTTACTGGGTTCTCTGACCTGGCTGTGGGAATTTAATTGAGGTTCTTGATGTTGGCATGTTGAATCTTTGTTATTTTTTTGTGATTGGACTCCATGAAAAGGCCTGAAATACCTGAAACTGTGGGTTCTAAATAATTGATTTATGTTTTCTTGCTTTTTCTGCATTAGGAATAAAACTTTTTAGCCATGACATTTTGGAGGTACACAACAGTCAAAGAGAGAAGCGTGTGCTTGTGAATTAGAAAGTGAAAACTGACTTCATAATGACTGGGGTCAGTGAACCTTAACAGGTTCTTCTCTCTTCTGGACTGAGTCCATATCTAGGAGAACTGGGATAGAACCCAGCAGTTTTGGTCTCTCCATTTGGAGAACCTGGAAAACAGGCTGAGAAGAAGAAATGCCCACAGGGAGAAATGTAGGGTTTTCCACACGACAGAACAGCACAAACCGCTTGTTCAGCTGAACCTTAAAAATCTCTCCACTAAGCTGATGGAACACTGGAAGACTGAACTTCCTATTTAATTTTATATAAACTAGCCTAAAAAATGACTTCAAGCTGACTAGGATTTAATTTTCAGTGCTAACCTTCAATTAATTTGTAACTTTCTTGGCACCCAGTTTGCTGGAAATGGCTGTAATTATGTTGTTTTCTGAACGGTGCATTCATTCAGGCCATATTCTATAAGACTATTTATACAGCTGGGGAAAAAATAATGGTATTTAGGGGGATGGGGGAAATGCTAATAGAAAACTTATTGAAAAAATCTGAATTATCGATTTTGAAAAAGTATCTTATTAACTTGCACTTGATATTTTAAATGGAATGTTTAGTTCTTAAGAGAATTTGGGATAATTTTGTTGTCTTTAACAAGAAATGCATGGTCAGCTTCCCCATAGCTGCCTTTAATGCATGTTTGAGGCTGGCACAATTATATACTGCAAAACCCCACGTTGCTCTGCTGTGTGGGGTTTTATAATGACAGTGGTTTTTCTTAATTGATCTGCATAGCAGGGTCCAATTGCTGTTAGAGGGGAATTACTCCGAAATCTGAGAGGATGAGAACATACAGAGCAAATTTGTTACCTTCTTTTTTAGAAAAAAATACAAAAAAATCCCTTTTAAAAGAGTTTTAAAATGCCCAATAAACTGTGTTGGCCTATGTTGTGGAATGCTGCATGTTTTCAGATAAACAGATTCACTCTGGGTTTCTCCTCCTCCATTTTTGTAAGTTTCGAAGCTACTGAGGTTTTTGAGCATTTCTTTTACTGTGTTTGGCATTAAAGGTGTTTGCACGTGAGTGCCTCCTCTTGTCTTTAAACCAGAGTATGCTCCCTGCTGGAATTTATCCCTCTTGTTTGAGTCTTTCCTAGTTGAAGGTGCAGTTTATGGCAATTGAGTTGGATTCCCAGTTATATATTTGACATGGGTTTAAGGGCAGGAATATTTGCACGTAGCCTTAACAACCACAGTTTAGAACCAGGACTAATAAGAAAGCAAAACCATCATCAGGTTTTGAATTTTTAACTAAATTTTCCAAGAAGAGATTTTTTTTTCATGAGCTATGTGTCAATCCTGACATGCCAAGTGACGGTCAGGAATGAATCCAGGTGGAAATTGGCACCGGTTGTTTCTTATTTCATATTTGGTTTACTGTAGCATCACTCAATCAATCCCAAGTTATTAACGTGTCTGTGAGTAAGCTGATGTTCTAGAGAGCATGTTTGCCTCTTCTTAATCCTTTAAATATTTTATTTTGACTTTCCCAAGTAGCTATTTAAGTGGGGGGAAGGGAGAAGAAAATCCTCCACAGGAAGAGTAAACAAATTCTTCTCTTTTTGTGAGATTCCTACCTGCAGATTTATGGCAGAAGTATTGCTTCCCTTGAACATGAAGTTTTTTACTCTCAATCTGGAGTTTTGTGGGTTCCCATATTTTTGTGGAAGGATAGAACTGGAATACAGTGGGCTTGCCACATACTGATGTTCTTCACACTGCTCCTTAAAATTGCTCTGTGACTTATTCATGCCATTTGTCCTCAGAAAGGAGTTTCATTGTTTCTAAAACTGCACCAGTTGGAATGAAAAAGCCTGAACGATTATATGAGCCTGAAATATACCTTTATATGTGGGGGACATAATTACCTCTGGAAGAAACAGAAACATTTCAGGATGGCTCCTGCTGCACCAGTACAAAAATACCGAAGTGGTAAATTTATTATCTGTTTTCCCAACTGAGGAAAGTTGGTTTGGAACAGAAACTGCAGCCCTTGAATAAATATTTGTCACCCAGGAGAGTCAGTGAGCGGCTAACAATGCTTTTTGTGCTGTGGATCGCTCAGATTCCCACTTTTCCTTTCCCCGTGTGCAGACTCTTTGCCGCATTACACGGGTGGAAGGGGGAGGCCGTGGGCCATTGAGCACTGATTTCTCTCGGTCCCACAATTACAGAGACACCTGTGCTAAATAACATCCTGCTGTTCTACTTGGAAAATTACAGGGCTGGTCCCGTTCTAAGACGGCCAGGTGTCCATACCTGAGCTCCCTCCCAGCTTCTCCCCCTTCCTAAGAGATGCTGCAGCTCCCAAAGCTCCACATCCATGAACTTCCTCGACTGGTGTCACACCAGCTCCTTCAAATACTTCCCGTCTTCATGGCAAGTGTATTTTTGACTGAGAAGTGCTCCCCTTTTTCTGCTCAGGTCTCAGGTTTGACCACTTGTCTTTGCAGTTTGTCTGCTTTAGCACTGCTCAACTCTGCCTGCTGTTTCAGGCTGCTACTCAAATTACACTTATTCCAGTTATTATTTCCATCATTTAGTATGAATTTTACAGTGATGTTGTTTTTATGCTTCCTTACCCTGCCACATGTGTTAACTATACAGAAACTGTTCTTCTTGTGGAAGAAATTATATACCAAAACTACCCAGTAAAAAGCTTGTTTTATGGTACTTATAAAATTAATGCCAAAAATGTATGGTAAAGCTTGATTTTTTGACATTAATGGCTGGTTATTTAACGTGTTGTGCTCTTGTAGTGCCTGGAAAACAGCACTTAGATGTTCAGGTGTGATGTCAAATCCCCACCCAAGGATTCAAAAGTTTAAGAGGTTGTTAAGTGAAGAGTCAGGGTACAAAGCACACAGTTAAATAACACCTGAAATGAGTGAGAAGTGGAATAAATAGTCGGAATTTTAATTTTTTATTCTTCTCTAATGAGCCAAATCCAGTCTGTAGTGTACTGTTAGGGGATCCTTGTGCATAGCTGGGATATGTTGCTTTTTGTTATGTTAATGAGCATTTTCTTTGCATTTTCTTCCCTCCCTGTGGCTGTGCAACAACACAGAGCTCACATGCTGATAATCTTGATCCATACTAGCAAGTGAAATGCCTTTAGATGGAGAGGACAGTCTGAAAGAAATCAAGGAGGAGAAATCCAGAGGCCTTATAGACATAAATTAACTGGGTTGTAAAAACAAAAATGTTTCAATAAATGCATTTTAAGAAATAGTATTTTGGAAGCCTCTAAGAAAAGGTGAAAATCAAATAAATAGAATTTACTATTTTATCAATTGGTAGCTCCAGGAACACATCACCATCTCATGCAATTTGTGATATGATATTTAGCATGGATCCTGGTTAGGAAAGCCTCAGCTCTCTGTAATTGTGGCTATTGGTGTCCCTCAGGTGCAGGGCTCTGTGGTTGCTCTGAGAGCTTTGTGAGTGTGAAATTTGGAAAATCACAGCCTCCAGAAGAAAGGCAATGAATTGTTAAATATATCCCACTTAAGCAGTTATCATTTGAAGGGTGTTATCAATACTGTTTATCATAGTCCTGACCCTTTAGCTCCTCAGTCCAAAGGCACTGGCTCATCTCGGAGAGAAAGATGCAGAACTTATAATGAACGTATTAGAAAAATTTCTAGGAGGCCCTGACATAGCTTGCAGAGATATACATGAGAGTGTCTCTCTGGAAATAGAGGGAAAGGGTTTTTATGGAGGTCAGAAACCCTACGTCTGGCTTTGCTGGGTGATACAGTATTCATTTTTACTTCTGTCATTGTTCCAGGACTAAATATTTCTTGTCTTAAACCTCACGGTGGCTAATTACAGAATAAAAAAGGCAAGGAACTGTTTGAAGCAGTTCATTTACATGAAGCTGGAAGAAAACCCAAGTGAACCAGACTAGAGGACGAGTGCAGGTATCAAAGTAGCTTCATAAATGCAATTGAATATGGGAAGCTCATCCCTACGTAGCAGGCCTGCGTTATCCATGTGTACCCAAGCAGAGGGTTTGTCCTGTGGGTACAGCACATCAATCCTCTCAGTTCAGCCAGGACCAAGGACTGCTCTGCACTTCCCACACCAAGCGCTGCAAAGTGACTGATGTGCCCCCGATCGGGCGGTTTGCGCTGCTGCGCGTTCATGGCCACGTCACACAACCCCCGACCCTACGTGGTTCCCGGCGTGGCTGAGCCAGTCTTCCGGGGTGAAACACCACGGGATTATGTACTCCAAGCCACTGAAGCAGCATTTTTATTGCCTGACCCTGAGGACAGCTCTGATAATGTTTTAGGGAACAAAATGAAGCTGTGTGGGTGGATGCTGCAAAGCCTTCTGAGATGGCTTCCAAAGGCCAAGCAGGTCTTGGACCACCTGCCCTGTGGGATGGCAGTGTCCTGCTCTCAACTCTAACCCAAACCTGTGAGGTTTAGACTGAAGGGAGCACTCTTAAAAAAGAACCCAGGTAGAAAACCCTGGGAGTGACACTCAGTCATGGAATTAATGTATTTAGCACTTGAAAAGTCTTTTCAGGAAAATACCTCTACTGTGGGTGGCCCTTTCCATGCAGAAAATGTTTTAACCCTTCTAGTTTTTTGTGATTTTATTTTTTGGTGCTCATATTGTCTTTCTCTCATTCCCAGAGAATCAGTGGAAGTGTCTTTTTCTTTTCTCTGCAATGACGTGCATTTTAAACAAAAGAAAACATAAATACAGGCGAGACTGTCATCAGTTTAAAGTATTGCATAAGTGGTTAAATTTAATCACAAAGAGACAAGCAGCTAATGGTTTTAGTGGAATTCATAAAATCCCATAAAACACAAAAGTTAAATTTTGTCATATAATGTGAATCAGTTATAGGAACCAGCACAGCTTCCTTTTTCCCCCTGAATAAATTCTAAACAGTCCTTAGAAAATGAATTACCAGTCTGCAAATCAGGATGACATATTTTTCAGCTATAAAACTAAAACTACTTTCAGACCACTTAGCTTCCAAAAAAAAAAAAGATGAAAACAAAAAGACAGCAACTTTGTTGTTGCTGTGTTGCTGTCAATAGTCTTGGTGCTTGGCTGTGGCTCCATTTTAGCAGCTTGACCTTGTTTAGCTCAGCCAGAGCCCAATCGAAAGCCCTCCCTTCCAATTTCTCCACCCCATCCCAGAAAGCCCCTACCCTGCATCAGTGTCTCCAGCTGGAGATGTGCCAATAGAAGTAATTACATGATGAAACTATTTAACTTTGACTAAAATACTCTCCCCAGGTTCTTTCCAACCGTGTGTCTTATATCTTGTTGAGGCAATTTTATATCGTGCCTTTAAAGTACAGTAATGGCCACTTGCATTGACAGAATCCTCGTAAAAGAAGAAGCCCAAGACCTTGCTCATGAAGTGCTATTGATTTTCCGAGTCCCTGCTCGAGTTGCCAAAGATACAACACTGTTGTTAGGGAGAGAAGACACTTTGGCCTTCAATATCACAGGAGGGTTCCTGTGTAAGCACAGGCGTCAATGGGTTTCAGTGATAAATAATGCATTTGGGTGATAACTGCCCATATTATTTTGTCAGTTTTATATGACTCAGCACTTGCTCTTGCCAGGAATTTCTTTAATGTCCCTTCTGGCTGCTGAAGTTTGAGCCCGTTGTAAGTGCTGTTTATATTTTAAAGGTCCATTTGCGTTGTGGTGAAAAGCTGAAGTTTCTGTTTATCTTAGGCAATGGTGGGTTTTGAGCAGTGGGAAAACTACAGACACCCCACATCACTCACTGTGGTATTTCCACAGGTAGGGCACTGGGGATGAGAGTTAAATACCCTTCTCTGTGTTTTTCCAGTGTTCCTTGGTGGAGGAATCTCTGCCCACACTCCTGGTCTCACGTGTCCTTAGCAATACGTCAGAACTACCACTACTGTGCTCACCCCAAGATGCCTTTGCAGAGCTTGGTCCCAACACTGCAAATCCCACTGGATCCTCTAAAAGGAGAAACTTTTCCTTGTAGGAATTACAATTAAATCTCAACAGATTGTGCTTTTGTGACTATCACATTATTGTAGCCAATAGATAATTATTATTTATCAGTAGGGAGAAAAAAGGGCTGGGTAGGAAAATTATAGCTATGATAATTAGTTTTTGATGACATTAACCAATTAATATAATTTTATGTTTTCCATTTTGAGGTTTAGGCAAGGTTGCCTTTATTTTCATTTCTATTCCAGTGTTTGAGTCAGTTCAGTTCTTCAGAGAGGGTTGATATTGGGTGCCCTGGAGGGTGTCACCACCACCAGGCAGCTGGGGAGACGATGCGGAAAAGAAATTCCACATCATTTCCCTCCACCTTTCCCAAATATGTCCTTATGTTGAATGACATGTTTCTATTTCATTTGCTGTCTCCTGGATCCTTCAAAAAAGGAAGGAAGCAGCAGTTTCCTTTGTGCTTTGATGCTGCCTCCAGCCACTCATAGTTTTACAAACCTCCGCTACATCCCACGGCAATCAGCCTGTTCCCAGGGCCACAGCCCATGGAAATCAGCTGGATTTGTCTTCTTAATTGTGATTTTAGTGTTGTTTTCCCTCATCTCAAAAGATTTCTTGTTCTTGTTTACCATGTTTAAGGAGCATAAGGCAGCAGTGCTCTTTATTGGCATGTTCATTTGCCATTTGCCAACCATCTTTAAAGCAAAAGTGTAACCAGATTTACTTTTGACAGCAAGGAATATTTTGGCCCATTTTACTGCCTGCAGAATGCCTAGAAACTTTTAAATTAATGGCAACAAGTGAAGAGAAAAGGAAATCAAAGAGCCATTTATTCCCTCAGAAAGAGACCTATTTCCCCTCACATTTCTGTATTTTCTACTTGCTTTGGCTAAGAAAACATTTTAAAATGTTACAAGCACCAAGAATTTCCCTTTCCTTTTACAGTGTGCATGTGAATACTATTAACTGGACATTTCTCTTCTATGTATGCTAAAACTTTGAGTTTCAGTAATTAAACTTGCAGTACAATCTTGAGTCATATTACTCTGTATTATCCTTTTAACTTTATTGTGATTGATTTGTGTCAACTTTAACTATACTCACTAGGAAGTCAATAAATAAAGATCAATGGTTTTTTATTTCTCCTGGTTCTTTATTAGAAAGAATAGATTGGTTAAATAACAGAAGTAATAGTGAGGACATGGTTTCCCTCATTTTCTACTCTGAACCAGGTGAAATAGTTTTCAAAATTTCGTTACAAGAACCATACTTGTGTTTTCTTGTTATTTGCTTTTTCTCTGTAGTTGATGTTTTGAACTCCCAAACTTAAAGGAACCCAAAATACAGATGCTCTCCCTGCATAAAACTTTGCACTGCTTTGCACTGCAGGATAAATCCCTAGTTCCAAGTCTATTTATGTACTTATTTCCCATATGGGATATCTGTTGATTCAGTTGAATGGGAATTGTGCCTCTGGACAACAGGGATGCACCCTAACAAGTAGGTGTATTTCTTATCTCCTGATCTTCTCCTGCTGGCTGGCTTTAGAGCTGGGGGTCCTTTGGAACAGAACAAAATGATGCTATGAACTGACACCCTGTGAAATGTCAATATTGGTTTGGTTGCCTCTCGAGTGACCATAGAAATCTGGGATTGTGCCTTAGTGGGTTTGTGTTATAAGAGCTTCTTCAATACGAAAAAATATACAAGGAATGCCAAAAGTAACATCTGGAGCTGCCCAGAAGCTGAGTACCTTGTGGACAATGTAGGATCCCAGCCCTCATGCTGTGGGCAGGTCTGGCTGGCTCTGTGCTAACACTGCTGACAGCAGTGTGGGATCTCTGCATCTCAGCAGAAAAGCACATCCATCCCGCAGTTCTGAGAGGAAAAGCTTCTCTCAGAGTATGTACAGTAACGTGCTGATGCAAAATTCACTAGGAAGTAGGTCGAAGTGTCAGACCAGTTATTATCAGCAACCTGTTTCTCATAAAAACAGAGGGAAGAAAAAGCCATCTTGTTCCCAAGATTTATGGCAACTTGACTCCATGTGACAAGTGATGGAAAGCTTCCCTGCCATGCATATTACACTTTGGGTGCTGACCCCTCAGTATATATCTCCATTTAAGTCCTTCAGCACTGTGCTGAAGGGAAGCAGAGTGGCCAGATGCTGTAAGCTTCTTTTTTACAAAAATCTTTCATCTGGACATTTAGCTCAAAGTGCATTCATAAGATTACTTCAGAGCCTATCCTTGGACAGGAATCCAAGCGCTGGGAAGGATCAAAAGTCAAGTCTCTGCTAAGAACAGCCAGTACATTCCCAAGGCACAGAATTAGGTGTCTTGAGGAGCGGGGTCAGTTCATTCAGAATTCTAAATTCTGACATCTAAACTAAGCAGCTTTTAGAAATAACTTGTATCTGTTTGCCAATGGCTTTATGATCCATGTTTATATAGGTTATAAATCCTTTCCAGGAATTATATAGAGGCGCCTTGCTTTGCTTCCTTAAGCTGTTTGGTTTTGCTGTTACTTTACTTGCTGGTTTTTGTGTCCAGAATCTGTTGGAGTCCTATGTCCCCGGAATAGGTTCACCTCCTCAGGCGTGTTGTGCTCCAAAGCCCGGAGCTCGGAGCTGACACACGTCTGGCGACGGCGTTACAGCCCAGGGGCATCTGTGTCACTCCGAGAGCAGTCTCCAGCCTTGGAACAGTTTGTGTGGGACACAAACAAAGCCTGCCTGGCGGGAATTGTGGTGGCAGAGGCCCTGCTGTCAGCGCGGACCAGCTCCTGCCCGCAGAGGCGGCTTGGGCCGATTCCTCCCCTCACGGGCGGGCCGATGGCTCCCCTCACGGCCGGGCCGTTCCCTCCTCTCACGGCTCCAGCCGACGGCTCCCCTCACGGCCGGGCCGATCCCTCCTCTCACGGCTCCCGCCGACGGCTCACCTCACGGCCGGGCTGATCTCTCCCCTCACGGCCGGGCCGATCCCTCCTCTCACGGCTCCAGCCGACGGCTCCCCTCACGGCCGGGCTGATCTCTCCCCTCACGGCCGGGCCGATCCCTCCTCTCACGGCTCCAGCCGACGGCTCCCCTCACGGCCGGGCTGATCTCTCCCCTCACGGCCGGGCCGATCCCTCCTCTCACGGCTCCAGCCGACGGCTCCCCTCACGGCCGGGCTGATCTCTCCCCTCACGGCCGGGCCGATCCCTCCTCTCACGGCTCCAGCCGACGGCTCCCCTCACGGCCGGGCTGATCTCTCCCCTCACGGCCGGGCCGATCCCTCCTCTCACGGCTCCAGCCGACGGCTCCCCTCACGGCCGGGCTGATCTCTCCCCTCACGGCCGGGCCGATCCCTCCTCTCACGGCTCCAGCCGACGGCTCCCCTCACGGCCGGGCTGATCTCTCCCCTCACGGCCGGGCCGATCCCTCCTCTCACGGCTCCAGCCGACGGCTCCCCTCACGGCCGGGCTGATCTCTCCCCTCACGGCCGGGCCGATCCCTCCTCTCACGGCTCCAGCCGACGGCTCCCCTCACGGCCGGGCTGATCTCTCCCTTCACGGCTCGGGCCGATCCCTCCCCTCATGGCCGGGCCGACGGCTCCCTCACGGCTCGGGCGGATCTCTCCCCTCACGGCTCGGGCCCATGGCTCCCTCACGGCTCCGGCTCCCGGAGCTGCTTCCTCCTCACGTATCATCCAGCACTCGCTCCCAGTACACCTTCCTCACGGTTTCTAACGCAAAGGTAACCCCAGCCTAAATTAGGTCTGTGATTTTCCTCTGCTTCCTTACTCTGCATTATCTTTCCCTTCTTCTTTTCCCCCACTCGAAGCCTCCTGGGAGATTTCTCCTGGGCCTGCTGCATTAAAATTTTGATTCTGCACAAGTCGAACTTCTGGACTTGATGCTGGCACCACGGAGACTCTTGATCTGAGCATCTCTGAGTTTGAAAAGATGCTCTCCTGTGCCTGCCTGGCACACAGGGAGCCCTCTCCAGCATATGCCATCTCAGCCTCGGGTGCTGGCAGAGTCTGAATCCTCATCTCCACTTCATGGGCTCATGGTTAATCGGTAAGGTTCGTAAAAACTTTCTGAGGTTTATTAAAAAGCCCTTGAATTAATTCAGTCTTTGTGTGGTCAGCCTGTGAGGCTGGGGCGCACCTGAACCAAGGAGCAAATTAAGGAAATTCTTAATCGAGGCATAAAAATGCAAGAGACGAATCTTACAGCAACAAAATTACTGCTTTTAAAACCTTAATCTATTTTACTTCTATTATTGAAGCAAAACTGTAAAGACACAATATAGATTAATTCTATGATTTTAATGGCCACAATTTTATTATAAGTTTTTATATTTTAATAGATAAGGAAGTTATTTAAATTCTGTGGGCTTGCTCTTGTAGCCTTCATTCAGGTAGGTCTCCTTTTGCCAGTCTCTCTGTTGAGTAAAAACTACAGAACTGAGCTTTTTAGCTTTTGTTGGGACAAATACATATTCCTCGTTTTTACTTCTGCTCTGATGTGTTTTAGAAGAAAAAAATTGAGCCATGCAGCCAAGTGATTTGAGAATGAAGATTACAGCAGTGTTTTGGGTAATATATTAAACTAATTTCAATTTGGACAGTCTTCCCTTGGAAAGGTTTGGAGTGGAATAGTTCTGCGTAATTCTCTAGCCTGCAATATATGCATTTTACCCTGTTTTCAGTATATGAGGTTCTTGCATTCCTGTTGTTCTTTGGTTTAATTGTGGCTACCAAGCTGGTCATCAGTTCCGCTTCGTTACCCAGAGAGCTCAGTCTGATGAGATTACTGGGAGTCACACATGTCCTGCTTGGTAGTTTATGAGCAGTTATTTTAATTTTAAATACTTTGTACCTGATGCTTGGAAAAGGTGGAATAAAGCAAAAAAAAAAAAAAATTGCAGGATTCCTAGGGGGAACAATTTTTTTTCTTTTTTGAGCTCTGTACACTTCCTTTATTTCTCATGTGGTGCCCATTCCCTACCCAAAACTCACAAGTCCATCTCCTGACATGAACTCCTTATGTCATTTGCTCATCAAGTTAACACTTTTAAGAAAATTGAAATGCACATTCAAATATATTAAACAAATATTTAATTTGGTCTTAAGTCTTTTTTTTTTTCCCCCTTTTGAAACAGAAGATTGATGCTGCTATTTGCCATTTCAGGCAAAGGCTTTGGCCAAAATCCTGATTTCTTGTCCTCAAAAAGGACCGCTTTTTCTATTTATGTATAATTTGGAACCTGTCATTTGTTTTCATGATCCATCACATAGATCAGCAGCAGGAGGAGTTTTAAAATGGTAAAGGCATCATTGCCTGTGGCAAATTCTTACTAATTTTAATTTTGTTATAACTTAATGAGCACTTTTCATTATAATGCAATAAATAAAATGTCTCCAAAGTTTCCTGAGCATTTTTTACTCCCTGTATTTTCAGTATCTTCACTGCTGCACAGGTACTAACTTCTTAATTTCACATGTTTTGTAATGTGTGTTGATAACAATGGAAACCATTTTCCCTTCTACTCTTGCTTGTTATTATGTTTTTTGTTACATTTATAGATTCGCAAGAGATGGGTTCTCTTTGCATCCCTTTGCCCCAAGTTTTGCCTGTTTCCTTCTTAAGATTATTTTAATATTTGTCTTTTTGTTTTCTATTTAAAGACTGGGTAGTGAGGGTTTTTTTTCCAAAGCAGGATAGAATTACTGAATTTATATCTTTCCCAGAGTCAACGAAAAATTTCCTGTAAGAAAAAAATGAGTTGTCTGGGGGAAAAAAATCTTGCTAAGCAAAATCCTGCCCCTCTCTTTCCTCCACTAGGTATGCTGTATTAAACTGCACGTGGAATGCTTTTTCAACTAATTTCTGTTATTTTTCATCCTATAGAGAGACTTATATCTTCCAGCATTCACCCCGAGTTTATAGGAATGCTGAGTTGTCATGCAGGAGTTTTACCTCACACTGGGGAGATATTAGTTGATAACATCTACCTTGTTTAGATTTATTGCTTTAGCATATTTCATGCTAAAAATATTTTTTTACCATCTGCTAAGATTAGCACTGGAGTGGTAATAAATTTCCTTGCCCTGTTACTGTGGTGTAGTTTGGAACCATCTTACACCGCGCTCGGCCTAATTGAAAATGGGATAAGATAAATGATGCACTTTGAATCCCTCTCTCAGATGTACCATTGTTCATTACTTCAACAAGGGATGAGCACATCTGATTGTAATTTCAATTGTTAACTAAAACAAAAGTTTCCATGGTGAAAATATGGTACCAACAGCTGTAATTGTCTCAGGGTTACTTGTGAAAATCTCAATATTGTTTTAGTCATAAATGCAGGATTGTTTTGCATTTACACACTTGTTTATCCTCCAACCCTAATGGGAAAGGGATGAAGTCAAAAAACATGCTTAGGAATTCAGGCACTGCATGGAATACCAGAGCTGAGCTTAAAATGTCCATGCTTAAAGAAACATCTGCATATTAAAATAAGGAGTATTTAAATAGTGATTACTATTGCAAAAAAATGCACCAAATCAAACAACAGTTTGAGCCACCACTTTATTAATTGTGATTGGATTAGGTGGTGTTTATAATATAATAGTACAGTTAAGTCTTGTTTCCAGACTCCCACAGGATATGCCCAGCGCTGATGTTCCTGACATTTACCTTGCAAATTCTTCAAACAGGAGCATCTTTGTAAAAGTGGGGGGGGTTTCCCTTATTTTTTCCTATTAATATAAAATCTAAATAGTAAAATACTAAAGAGAACTACATGAGCTGAAAGTCCTGACTGCTGATCCCAGGCAAATAGGGTGGGAAGAAACAAGAGTAGGTCCAAGCCATTCTATCTGCCTGCTCTTTCTGCCAATTTAATTTGTGGTCTCATAATATCATTTTTTAAAGTTTATAAATATTTCTACTTTCTGTTCCATGGGCAGTTCACATACCTTCCTTTATGGTATTTGAAAATGTAGTCTATAAATTATATTCTTTGCTTCGGAATCTGATGTAAGTTTGGGATAAATAAGTATATTAGAACATAAAATATTTACAATAGGAAATACTGGTGATGCAAGGGAAATTAGTGAAAACATGAGAGAAATTTTCTGGGTCTTTTTCTTTAGATACAAGTGTGATTTTTGTGTTGGCAACTTAAGGCCCCATCCTATTTAATTCATTCTAATTAACTTATTCCATTGACTTGCCTGAATAAATAAGGTCAGCAAATCTCTATCTGTAAGTAATCCGCGAATCTGGCTTTTTCTTTCCAAGTATTAGAATAACTTTGGGGCTGCTCAGAAGTGGGAATGTCTCTGGGAATATCCTTATTTGGCACATGGTTACAGGACAAGGGGGAATGGTTTCAAAGGGAGGGTAGGTTTAGATGGATATTGGGAAAAAATTCTTCCCTGTGAGGGTGGTGAGACACTGGAATGAATTGTCCAGAGAAGCTGTGGCTGCCCCATCCCTGGAAGTGTCCAAGGCCAGCTTGAGCAGGGCTTGGGAGCAATCTGGGATAGTGGAAGGTGCTCCTGACCATGGAGAGGGTGGGACAAGATGGGATTTAAGGTCACATCCAACCCAAACCATTCTATGGTTCTACTTGCAAAGCCTTTTTCATCCTCTGAGTGAAATCTTGAAGAAATACGTAGCTCCGGTATTTTCATCTCTTATTTCATAATAAATTCCTTGATGCCCTTGATTGTGCTTATCCTTACTCAGGGAAAGCCCCCTTGGCTTCAGCCAGCATTTTGCCCATCTCCAGCCTCTCAGTCCTGGCTGGTGTTCCCTCAGCTGAGTTTTAAAGCCCTGAAACCCGGGGTTTGTGGTGGAGACACAAACGAGAGGAATGCGAGTGGCTGTGCTCTAACACCACTGTATCCCATGGCCCGTTCCCAGTGTCTGTTACTGAAATTGGTATTGTATCTAAAACAATTGCTGTTATTAACAGGTTAAGCTGCTGGGATGTTAAAATAAAGGCTGCCCAGCTTTAGTGCATTTTGTTGTAATCATCTCCCAGATGCCTTGTCGGAAATCAATTCAAGTTCAAAACTGGCTGGAATTGGGAGGTCAAGGCTTCTGCAGACTAAATATTTTATCTTCTGCTCATGTCTGGAGCTTTTAAAGCTGTGTGTTGGGGGCTCTTTTCTCGTATCCCATCTGGACAAAGATGATTGGCTTTGCCATTTTGCCCAGGTTAGGACAAGGTTAAAATCAATTATAATCAATTATTAAGAGTCTTCTGTGGCTGCAGAGCTTAAAAGGGGATTTTAAAAGTTGCTCAGTTCTGAAACAAGAATATCTTAGGTGCCAGTGTAGATGTCATTATTCTGGGGTGTCAGATGTAAATCTTACCTGCACTGGTAATAAATACACAGAATTCCTTCATCTTCTTCTTGTCCTGCATGCTTTGGAACAAGCAGCAATACCTAAAAATGAAGCTAGAGGTGTAGGGAGGATCCAGCTGTCATTTCCATGTAGCTAAATGAGAGGGAGCTTTCTATAATAGGGTGAACCAGGTGGCTTTTCTCTCCGGAAATGTATTCCGCTTACTTGGGTCTTCAGAACTCAAATGCTAATTTTCTACTATGTTTTGGGAACTCCGTGCTTTTATCTTAAAATACAATAGTGTTTATGTATTATAATTCACTCTGCCTGATGTGCTCGAATATACAAGATCGTTGCCTCTCCCTGGGAATGAATCAGTCGTTTTGTTTGGAATAACTTTTGATGTTGGTACCATTCTTCCCATGCAAATCACATCCCGCATTCTCCTCGCAGCTTTTGAGTGAATGAGTGAACAAGTCTCTTTGTCCCGCAGCACCATTGTTTTGGTGCTTTTGAACATAATATTTATACTTTCAATTTACATTTAAGAAAATTAGGAATTAAGAATTAGAGCTTGAATTTCAGAGGAAGACAGGGCCTCTTGAAAAACTGAGGAGAGAGGAAGGATGTGCTATGAATGTAAGACATACATGCAGGAAATGTGGGTTTACCTGTTCAATTATTAATTAATTTATTAGGCATTCTTAAGAAAACTGTCGGAGTAATGCTATTCAGCTCAGTAGCCTCAGCTACCTATCTTTAATTTGAGGGTAATTTTGCTCCTTTCTGTTTTGGGGAGTGTTTATAGGAGTGTTTATGTTTTGTTTAGGGACGGAAGTATAGGACTGTGGATATCACACACCATCCTACATTGTAATGTACAGGACAACCTGAAACTCAGTTATCTGGGTGGAAGCCACAGAGTTAGAGGCGTTATCTCATCCCTGAATTTAGCCTTGCTTGTCATGTCCCACTCCATAGGGAAAGCGAACATCCGAGCTGAGTGTGCAAGACTTTGGCTCTGAGCTGGTCACTGGCCCAGCAGAATTGATTGGGATTTCCAAGGCAGACTGAGATCTTCAAAACATGACTCTTCAAAACTTTCCAGAGCTTCGGACATTTTCTCTGTTCCTTTGCTTTCTCCATGCTCAGAGACAAGTGATGGTTTTTAGGTGGACTTGTTGAAAAACTTCAGCAAAGGATGTTCTTGCACAGCCCCTGTCGTGAGGTCTCTGGAGGGCTCTGGTTCCTAGGGAATTTCCAGATTGCTGCCAGAAGCACAGTTGACCTGATTCTCCTCTCTGTGTGGTTTGAAAAATGTCATATATTTCAGTTGTCATTGGTGCATGTGTTCCTGAATCTGGAATATTTTAAGGGGAATCAGAATCTGGCATACAGATCAGCTCCAACAATGAAACTGGATTAGCCCCTTGGTGCCATGAAATGCAATACTTCAGATTTTAAACATGGGCTTGAGATTCTTACTGTGGGGAAAATACCAAATAACTGTAGGATTATAAAAATGCTCAGACGTTCAAAAGTTGGTAAATATTTTCATGAACATTAAGAAATATTTCTGTCAAATGCTCATTTTTGTGGTGATACTGTAGTTGCCCTCAGCTTCCCAAGGATTTTGTAGTGAACATGAGGTTTGAAAAACATGTGTAGGGACACTGTCCTGGAAAACAGATACCTAATGAAAATCAAGGAAAGCAGAATAAATTACCATCGATTTGCTTTCTTTATACCTCATCTCCACATGAAATCACTGAGTATTTCACAGGTTTTAAGAAAATTGTAACTTTTCTGTGTATGTAACATTCAGAATCTCATCACCCAAGAATATTTTGTCACCCCCCTCCAAGCACTGATATGTTTATTAGCAAAACAGACAAGCTTGCTCTTGAGCTATCATAAAAAGTCATTAAGTTTAAATATTTCCATGCACACTTATGGCCAGAATTTTTTTTAACATTATTATTTATTTCACTGGAAGATGTCTTGGAAAGAAGGCATTGCCATTGCCTGGTGAGAGATCACTGTTCAGCTCAGAGACAGACTTGTAGTGAAAAGACTGGAACTGTGGGCCTTTGCTCCAAGCACTTTACTCCTTGTGATTCCATAAGTGATGGCAAAAATGTGTTAAAGCATCCAAGACCAGCAGAGATACTGAACTCACCATTCTCCTGGGGCAGCCCATATTTATGCTTTTAAATGGGTACATGGAAGACTCGGAATTCAAGGTTTATCTTAATACTTTTACATTGAGATTCATAAGACTACAAAAAGCACTATAATAGGAGTTTACCTACTAATGATATTTGCAAAAGCCAGTTATTAATAGCTTATGAAGGGAATCAGGCTTCTTTTTTTATCCTAGTAATTTATTTCACATCCAGGATTATATCCCTCCTCAATTTCATTTTCATTTGATAAAACAAGAAGTATGAAATACAATTTGCAGTAAGTCTGTGCCTGGCTGCACAACAACTATGTGCTAAAACACATCAAAAGCCCCTTCCTTCTCAGGGAACACCCCTAAGCTGACATTTCTGTGGCCTTCTGGACCAGTGGTACTTAGGAAAGCAGAGGCACAAAATGAATGTTCTTGGCCAGTCTTTGAAAGTCCAATGTTTTTATTGGAGGCAGGAACCCCGTTTCCCTTTCCTTGGGAGGTTCAGGGGAACCTCTTGTTTGGCTAATGAGACACATGGCACCGAATGCCTGAATGGTTTGGGGAGAGATGAAAAGTTCCTATTTATCCTGCACAGGGAAAACACAGATCTGGAGACCCACATGTGTTTCTCATTTCCAGGCGCTTTTATTCCAGTTATTTAGATGGATAGAGGCATCAAGCCAGAGTTTCCCCAACAACAACAAAGGTCTTACACTGTCCAAACACACAGCATTCCTGAACCCACTGGTCATGCCACCGAAAAAAGGTTGAAAGATTCGGCATGGTCTGTTTAAACAAAATAGCTGTGTTATTCATTTCAGCCCTGCACATAGGCACCAGTGTTTATATGGCTGGAGTTCAGTTTTAAAGTGAGCAGAAAATGTTGGTAGAGAGCTCAGGCCCTGCACTTCCTCAGAAAAGGAAGGATGTTTGCCATGCTCAAGACTGAGAAAGTGAACCCAGTTCCTTATCAGAGCATTTTACTTGCCCTGGTTGGGAAATCAACATTTTCTCTTGCAGTTTTGCCTTTTCTTTTTTCCTCTTGCACTTCATTGACCACTGCTGATTCTGGTTATTCCACACTCATTACCAAGGCCAGCCAAGCCCGATGGTAAAGCCAAGCGCTTTCCTTGCTGACCCAAACCAGAACACTAGGAGAAGTTCATGAACTCTCCAAGGAGGGAGCCCGTTCCGGGTAGCCTGGAACCGCAGCTCTGTTTGTGCTGTGTTTTGCCACGAATCCAGGTAGTTTTTATAGAGAACAACTGGATGAAATGCCAGCATTTGTGATTCATGTGGATTTTGCAAACTGCTCCGAAGGAGCTGCTGCAAAGCCTTTGTAATCACAGATAACATTCCTTGGCCTTTCGTTCTGGCATTCGGAGATTTACTCCTGATTCAGCCCTGCCTGAGCATCCACGGTCAGAGGAGCTCTTGCAGGTGGGAGTTTCCCTTCATGTTCTGAAGGGAGGGGTTTGAACAGGGCAGTGGACAATGGACAATGTCAGAGAGAAGCTGCTTGGCTGCAAAGCCCACGATAAACTTTGCAGCTCTCTTTTTGGGCAAACTGAGTGCCTTTTTTTAGTTTTCAATACAAAAAGTTTGTACAAATTTCAACCTAAGATCTGTTTTCTTTCCTTTCCAGTCCCTCTCATGTGGGCTCACTGGTTTATTATTACTGGGTTACTCATGCATTCTGGCCTGTTGGCATCAAATATTTAGGAGAGACAAAAAGGGGCTAAGTCTTGTTTCTTTGGGAAAACAACTCTGACTTTACAGAGATTTGCATAGATTTTGTAAATACATATTAGATTAAGAGGATATATCATCATCCCAGTTGCTTAGATTTTGAGCCTGTGAACCTTAGCACAAAAATACTTCATGGACAGTTCCATCTACTTTCTGTAGAAGTGCTGTTAATGAATGTTGGGATCCACATCACTCTCCCAACTTTCCCTGTCTGCAGTTCTCCAGTTGCTTCCCTCCCCAAAAGTACTTTTGTGACACCTAAGTGGTTAAATTAAGAGCAAGATCAAAGGTTTCGTTTTGAAGGTATTTTGGTATCTGCAAATGCAGATAGTTGAATGCTAGGTATTAAAAAAGAAAATGATCACCTAATTACTGTTGATTTCAGAGTTTTGAAACCACAATAGGCCCCAGGAGGCTCCTTTCTCTTAAGCCCCAGTGCAGAGCATTTCCTATTGTTTGGGTGTCTCTCAAGACAAAGCCAATCAGACAGGAAAAACAGCAGAAGGCCTGAGAGGAGCCCAGGCTACCTGAATCTGGCTGATTCAGATCTGGCATGTAAATCTGCTCCCAAGTGACTTCTCTAGGTTCAGTCACACTTTGATCTTTAACTCTCATCTTCTTTGTGATGTAGCTATTTCAATTCCATTAATTAGACCAATAGTAATTCCTCCTCCTGCAGTAAAATAAATAAGCAAAAACAAACCATCACACCTTCTGCTGGATTCACACCTGGCTGTTTAAAATGCTCACAAAATCACACAGGGTATAAAGTAATTGCATTACATTAAACTGATATCCACAGTCTTTCAACAAATTTCTTTGTTTCCATGTAAAACAGTTTTTATAAATGTATTGAAACCCCTTTCCCGCTACTCAAAGCTTTCTCCCAACTCTGTTAATTCTATGTGAACACCTCCCTTCATCATATCTGTTATATTTTATATCAACAACCTTTTATGAAAGTTTTTCTTTACCTGGTGCCTTGAGACAAACCAAGCCTCAGGTTTCTGGAACGAGCTCACAATGGAAGTTTTGCTGTGTTTAGTATTTCTGTATTTCATACATTTGAAGGCATGAAAGGTCTAAGAAAGGAAAGTGGTTTCACTTGAATTTACAGTCATGTTCTTACTGAAACTATAGGCTGCGTTTTCAACTGCATCAGCATGGAAGCCTAGAACAACATCATCTTTAATTACAAGTTCATAAACTGCATTTACATTCTGTTTCTGTGTATTCAGAGCTTTGCATGAATGTGGGAGGACAAATTGCTTGGCATGAGAAGAAACAGAGGGATTTGGAAAAACGATGTGTTGAGCAGAGAGAGCAACAGTGAAAGAGCCACATAACCCGTGTGGGCAGCAGAAGTGAGAGTGGGGCATCTCAGGTGCAAGGCAGGGTCCCACAGCGGGACTGGCAGCTCTGTGTGGGGTCAGTGGGGCTGCCCAGCAGAGACTTTGGGAAAACAAAGCCAGTATTTCTCTAAAATCATAACCACCCCTGTGTGCCTGGGGTGGATTTCATCGCGGTGTAAATAAGAACAGAAGAAGTGCCGAGTTCTTGTCCAAGCTCCCTCGTTCCTGGCCATCTCTTTCATGGAGATGTGCGATGGTGACTGTTTCTGGACAATGGATCTGCTCATGGCAGCAGCAGCTGCTGGGCCCAATCTCTCTTTCATATCCTACAGATGAGTAAAGATGGTGCTAAATGACCTTGGCTTGAGAGTGATGTGAGCCACGAGTGTCTGGTGGCACATCTGAGATAAGTGGGCTGGGCCAGAGCTGTGAGCATCCCTTCAGCCATGTCCTCCGTTTTCATCACCAGACTGAGCAATCTGAGCTACTGCAGCTTTCTTCCACCTTCTGCAGGGCCTCCCGTGTGAGAAACAGATCCCTCACTCTGCCCTAAATATTCCCCAACAATGCCTTCAGTCAGTGCCTTTTGAGGACTCAGAAGTCAGGCTCTGTAACTCAGTCCCTGTCCATCAAAGAAATTACTTTATTCATCATTTTCCTTCCCAGGGCTCATCTCCGTGTGCAGGTGCTTGAGCCCTCCTGTAGCTGGGCTTGGTTTGAGCCAACAACAGCAGGACAATGATGATGAGGTTGGGCTGTTCTGTGGCATTTTATGTTTTCTAGGCACAACATCTCCTCTGCAATTATAGGTTTATTAGAAACAAAACTGGATAATGTAACTGCAGTTAATATATCCTCACTATTCTTCTTTAAATAAAGCCATTGGAAGTATGGGTGAATCTAAGGACATTGTGTCTGTTCTTTTCATAAAATCTAGTCCTGACATGGCTACTAAATAAGGAATTTTTTTTATATTTACATGTTATTATTAATAGACATGTTACAGACATAAGTAATAGACAATAATGTTTCCCTGATAAATCCCCGTAAATGTATCTTTTTATAGCTTTTATGTTTGGGGTTTTTTTATTGGCACATTCCTAGTGGCATTTTTCCATTTCAGGAGGAGCAACAAATGTCCAGTTGTTGGGGTTTTTTTGAATAATCTTCAAGAACAGGACTGTGTGGTTGGTGACAGGAAGGTATCTTACTTTGAATTTTTAGTGCTGATGATGCCAGGAATAGCAGGCAGGTGCTTCAATGTCAGTATCTTTGTACTGACCCTTGGAAACATCCTTAAAATCTGTGACATTTTTAGCTGTGCTGACTTTCCTTGCCACCTCTTAGTGGTTGGTTTGGTACATCTTCACCCAGGACAAACATTCAATGTCACCTCTCTGCCTGTCAGCACTGTCCCAGCCTGCCCTGATCACATTTACATTGATTAATACGTTGTGATGAATAATGAACCCTCCCCAAACTTTGTATAACTGCATTTCCTCTGCAAATGACAGCGGCTCACTTCAACTTCAGACCCAGTTCTTTCAGAGATGCATCAAGGTCTTTCTCCCTTTACACTCAAAAAAATAAAGTCTCTGATCTGAAACCAGCACCTTGAGAAACACAGCCCAGATTTTGGCTTTAAATCAGTGTTTGTGTTGGAGGAAAGTTTAAAATGGGGACAAAGTGCCTGAGGGAAGTTGTAGCCAAGGCCCAGGTTGTTGTAGTTACTTTCTTTTCTGTGGTCAGAATACAACCATCCCTGTCCTCTGCTGAACTTAAGGAGGGTCACATCCCTCTCCTTTTTATATCAGGAGTTAGCAGCAGCAAAGGACCCTCCTTCCAAGAACTGTGGTTTTCTTCATCCTGGTCTTTAATCTGTATATTTAGTGAGAAGGTACCTATAGAAAACAAGGACATTTTTCATATTCTAACGCTTACTCCTCATGCAACAAAAGGGAATTGCATCCCATTTGCCAAGCTCTGTTCCTAGATGCGTATTCTGATTAAAATCCTCTCTCATCACGCTTTCCCCACGTTTTCAAAGCGCTTCAGAAGTGTTGTGGGATCTGCTGGAATGAGGTGTTGTTATTAAAGGTGTGCAGGTGAAACCATCCATCTTGATTTTTGCCCTTATCCACTGGGGTGGACAAATCAAATCTTTTGTCTCTTTGGGGGTGGAGAGAAGTAATATTTTCTAAATTTCACAACAGTAGACTGAAGAAATTATCTTCCTATTTCTGCTGTGTCTGGCATTCTGCTTTAGTTGGTCTCAGGAAAAGATTTCAGCTCTGCACTCCTGTGTTCCTTTTCTTCCCCATAAAAATGAATTTCTTTGCAGAAACTTGTGTGCTGTTGATTTTTTTGCATGTTTATATGTTGTGTGTGAAGCTGTAGCAGTGCCTTAGCCACATAAATTTGAAGAAAACGTTTAAAAAAAATCCCAAATCCCACCTCAGTACCTGTGCAAGGGATCTGGTGCTATGGAACTGGTGCACCCCCTTTGTCTGAGTCTGCTGTGAACAGGAATTGAGGGCATTAAAAATCTTGGGGTAAAATCCATCCTTTCTTGCCAGCTGATGTGTTTTTTTCAGTATAAAATTACTCGAACCCTTGCAAACTTCTCCACACCAATGCCATTTCATTTTTGACCATTTCACGTGGTGCATGACAAAGAATCTGTGCTGGTAAAGCAACCCCCAAATTCCAGCTGGTAACTCCAGGAGGTGTGACAAAGCAGCAGTGTCCCGATGGTCCTAATGCTGCTGGGTGGTGGTGCCGTCCCTCTGCATTCCAGCATGGACAGGAAATCTGGAGCAATTAGCATTTCCTCCCACTGTAGCTTTTAAAGTATTTTTACTTTGCTACTGTCTAGTTCATTAGAAAGGGTTTTCAAGCTCCCAGTAACAGAATTACTATTGACAATTTCATTAGAACCATAATTCCGGCAGTTTCCAGAAGATCCAGCGTGGTCCATGGTCACAGCCTGTCCATCTCCAGTATATTTACAGCTCCTCGGATCCATCCCCCTCAAATTCTGAAGGGCCAAAGCCACCCGTTTTTATGAACTGGCTTGTAGCCATGAGTTCCACCAGCCTCAAAAGTTCTTGGAGAATTATGGAGCTGAAAGATGCTTCACGTACAGGCAGGCATGCTAAATTTATAATTGCAATTCATAGACAGCAGTGCAGGGCCAGCCTGGCAGGTAAAACACCAGCGAGCAGCACAGCTTGGGTGGGAGCTGTAAACATGCAAGGAACAGTTTGTGAGGGATCAGCAGCTGTTTGGGTTCCAGCTCCTTGGAACAGAAACTGTCTGGGCTCTCCTGTCTCAGCTCCCTCTGCCCAGACAGGCATTGCAGTGTTGGGATGAAGTGCTGCCCTGTTACACCCCAGGTGTTCATGGTCTGCATGCCAGAACTCAGAGTATCCTCAATAACAAACTCACATATAATTGAGATAAGGTATTCCATTTCTAAGTTATTATTTGTATTATTGTTGGATTTACAAGCTCTGTTTGCCAGGAGGCCTTTACTCTAGGACAGGAATAACAGTGAAAAACCAGAAAAGGAATAAATCCTCCCCCTCTGACCCCAAAGTCATCCCTGTGTGGCAACTTCCCGTTCAGGAAGACTTTCAAGCTTGGGTTAGGACACAGCAATAGGAGAGTTAGGCTTTTCTTCAAAGGCGGTTTGTATGTGAGCTTTTGAAAGTTTGGATCTTTGCAAAGAAGTTTTCTGAGTTATTTAGCAGCACTTTTTTGGGTTGGTTTAGATGGGAAACATTTCAAGAGTATTATGTAAAGCAGGAACAATCCAGCAAAGCATATGAGAAACAGGGGTGAAATCCTGGCCCCAGTGATGGGGAAAGCACAGTCTGGAATCAAATCAGCTCCCTTCAGACCTAAAAGTGTATTTATTTGATGTTTGGAGATAACATCAACGTGCTGTTTGTACTTGCTGGCAGGATAAAATTGGCATAGAAGGGAAGATCTTTCAGAAAGAAGTTGACAGCTCCTGCAATATTTCTATTTAACACAGCGTAAAGGAGATCAGAATTAATTTGGTGTTCCATCAACTTCCACAGAACACTCACTAGCTGAAGTATGGTGTGTTTTCATTTAGGGTGGGTTTGCACTGGAGTTAAACAGGATCTTGGGATCCACCAGAGAGAGTTTGGGAGAGAAGCACGTATTTCCAATTGTGTTTCTCAGTGTTTTTAACTGAATGGTTTCTAGCTCCAGCTCTCACATTAAGACTGATTTTGTTCCAGGTTGATACTCTAGAAAGAGTTCCATGGAAACATTTCTGAAAAATTGTTATACTTGACCAAGAAGGAAAAAAACCCAAACCAAACTAACACCCCACCTGAAAATCAGCCGTTATAATTTGAGTGGAATTTGATTCAGGTGCTTTCCACAGGTGCCCCTTGTTAGAGATGAACCAATCCTGGGCTCTGGGAGCAAAGAGAAAGCCCTGGGCAGGGCGGGCCCAGGCCAGTGCAATCCTGATTTCCAGCCTTTTCAAACTGGGCTTAGTTATTTAATTGTGCAGCTAAACTTAGTTGATGCATTTGTTACTAATTAGGATTTGTTTAAAATTACTCTGTAGAGTTTTGTTCCTCAGTTTCCTACAAATGAATTTATGGAAGGCTAGGTTTGATTTTTAGATTTTCTCCAGTTGGAGTGAGCTGGTCTTGATCTGAGAGTCCTTTGTCTGCCACCAGTGGATCCATGGAGAGCACAGAGGCTCTACTCCAAAGGTAAGTTTGTGTCTTCTATGGAAGCTTTTCAGGATTGCTTGTTGGTTACACTGTGTGGTGCATATCACTGGAAGATTTATGCTGGGTTTCTGTATGTCTGCTTTGCTTTGGAAATTAAGTACACATCAATAAAAGCCACGGGGTTAAATATGTCTGTTTTTAATGAAGGAAATAAATGTATTGATAAGACATTAAAAACAACTTAATGCTAAGGAGAAAAGGAGTTCTCTATTTCTAAAGCCAACTAAGGCTATTATGTTGGTTCTCAACATTTTGAGAAGTTGTGTGTTTGTGCTGGGACTGGGAAGTGCCAGAAAACAACTCCTTACACAAGTTCATCTCTTCTTTTTTGTGTAATTTGCTAATGGTGCTTTGAGGTGAGGCAATGCCCTGTGTTGTAGAGGTCCTGTAGGACTGAGCAGAGAAGTCTGGTGTTTCTGCTTTAGGATTGTGGTTGATGGAATCCAGGGAATAGAGAAAATGGCCATAATGTGAGTGTGGAGAATGAGAGGAGATGACTGATTCCAGGTCCTAATGTGGTCCTAGTTTTGAGGCTGCAAACTGGGGGCAAATTGATGTTTTCTTTTTGACTCCACAGACTGAGGTGAAATTTATGGACCTTTTTAGCTGGAATACGTTGGAAGTAGAAAATCTCCTGGTCAAAATAATTGTGGGTGTTTAGTTTAGAAGGAATTAGTTTGTGAGAGACACTTGAATAGTCTTAAAGAATAAAAGGTTACAAGGCAATCATTCTTCTCCATATCCACCAAGTGTTGAACAAGAAATAATTGACTTGATTATTAGCAAGGTTGATTTTTTTTTTTTTTTTTTTTTTTTTTTTTTATTTTTTTTTTTTTAGAACCTTTTTTTTTCCCCCAAGGGANTTTTTTTTTTTTTTTTTTTTAGTAATTATTTTTAGTGCAGATGTAAACTCTCTAACCACAGGGATGAGCTGCAGAGAGCAATTGTATAACCTTGCAATTAGAGGTGTTAAATAACAAGATGGAAAAACACCTGTTTAAAAATCATGCAGATACACCTGAACCTGATTCAGGGCCTGAGGATGGACTCTCCAATCTCTCAGCATCCTTTCCAGCTTTACGTTCCTGTGGCTTTGCAAATAGCTTTCAACTTTGTGGTAGACATGTTGAAATGGTGACTGTTACAGCAAGATTTGTTTTATTTGTTCGCATAGCCTTTAATCCCTGGATTTATTGAAAGAATATCCATACCTAGTAGGAACTTTTTAAGGAAGGATGGTACGTTTGTTTGGGTTAAACTTTGCTTTTTTTTGGGCTGACTGAATTAAGGGAAAGAGAGAAACTGCTGTTCTCAGAATCACTTAATAGGTAACACCTGGGGGTGGCTGCAGGTGGAAGTGAAGACCCACAATTCCAGGCACCATTTTTTTTGGACCCAGTTCTTGAAAATAAAAATAGGAGAGTCTGAGGTGTGTAATCCTAGGAATTGCTTGCACATCCCTGCTTTTTGCTCCTGTTTGAGGTAATGTTTGCTGTTCTTGACATAACAAAAGCCTGGATCTCTCTGTTCCCAGTTTAATGTTCCACTTGCAGATCTTGGAGGCCTGATGGGCAGATGACTTTAACTTGTCTCCTACTGGCCCTTACTGAGCCACCAAAAAGCAAATATATGGTTGAAAATCAGGGGTGCGAGTTGCAATTTATTTGGCTTTTTTCAGGTATTATCTTTTCCCAAACAAACTTTGTGCCCATGTCTGGAAGCTTTGCTCATTGCTTAAAACCGTGGTACAGAATATTTCTAAAACAATAAAAGAAGTTGTACCAGTCTGATTCAAAAATCACTTTGTGGAGACTATTTCTACTTCTTGGAGTTCTTTTATTTTCCTACCTGTAAAAGTAGAGTTCAGGCTTCATGAAGTGAGGAGTTGTGTATCATGTTTTGATCACTGTTATTTGTAAATCAACTCAATTTTTAAGATTCAGAAGGTAATTAATGTTAAGTGGTGGGGATGAGGAGATTGGTTGGTTCTGCAAGCCTGTGTATGTGTCTGAGTATTAGAAATATTTGTTATTAAAAAAGGAGTGTTAAGGAATTTATTCACTGCACAAAATTTTGCTTTACTACTTGATTTTAATGCCAATGATGTATCAGTAATGGCTGATTAATTGTGCTTGATCTAGGAAAAAAACAGACTTAAAGACTTCATGTGTTTTCCAGCTTTATTAGTTTTTATTCCGTGACTGAAACCTTGCTGTAAATGCAGTTTGTCACCCCAAAAATCTTTGACTTCAGAAATATGAAACCAAACATTCTGATTGAAGCTGATGAACTTTGTTTATATTTTCTCATTGGAAAATTTGTCTGAGGCTTTTCTGTTCCTGCAAAAATGAATTGTAAGGTACCAATTTTGTAACAAAGCTGGGAAAAGTTTCGTCCCAAGTCCTCTGACCACTGCTAATGAAAAAAACCACAGTCTGTTTGCTCTTGGTTGTAGAGAAATTCTGCTGTGTTTTGACCTCATTCCCATCTTTCAGCCACAACTCTTGGCAAAAGGCACCTACTGCTTTTGGAACTGCATTGTGAAGTGGGATCAACATCTCCATAGGCAGTTCTCCATCAGTACAGCATGAATATCATTTTTAATAGTCCATTTTAGCACTGTTTTTATTTGCAGCCCCACTGTGCCACAGTTAGAGATGATCTGTGCTGCAGTAATTTAGGCTCCCAATTTTACCTCATCCTTGGCCCAGCATTCTTCTTCCTTGCCTGTCCTGTGTGTGCGAGAAAGCTCTGGTGAGCAAAGTCAGGAAAGAAAAGATAGCCAAGGAGTTGACAGTCAGAAGTGATTTAATGTGTGGTGCTTACGCAGTTGCTTCATCGAAGTGGATTTTCCCTTCCCTACCCTCCCAAAGCTGCCTCTGCCCAAGCTTTCCCTGTCCCACAGCACCTCAAGGCCTGGCTGTAGGTGTTGCGCTGGGATCAGGTTGGCTCAATGAGCCCTGCAGCATCTCTCCCCATTTCCATGTTCTCAGATCTTCTCCCATACCTGTATCAGCTGATCTTTGATACAGCAAACAATTCCCCGTTCCAGTTGTTGTTTCCTGCCTGTGCCGGCCGTGTTGGGCTGTGATAGGGAGCACTCTTACATCTGTACATGTTAATGTGCCCGTGCTGAGCCGTGCCCCTGGGTGGCCTTGTCATGCACAATCAGTGTCAGCCTTCCCTGTGCTTAGTGTTTGGGCTTAAATAATCATATTTTACTTCTTGGAGACATTTCTTTGCAGCAGACCATGGAATGTCGAGTGGACGTTATCATTTATTTGGCCCCGCTCCTGGGGCGCCTTAAAAATTTGGCTGTTTATTGAAAAATCCCCTTCCTTTAGGTGAGGAGATAAATTAGATTTTTTTTTTTTTTTACTATCAGAAAATGTGACAAGAGGCTTCTTGCATATTGCAGTGACTGAAAAAATAAAGCACTTTATTAGCTCCCATTTACAATATTTGAATTTAGTTTGGATACAAATCACTCTCAATTCTTTGCTTTGTAGGTGACTGAAAATCTCGGGGGGTTCTCATAGTCCCACATTTCAGGGAGGAGGGATATAAAAGGGAACAGTCGCTCTCATAATGTTTGGTTATATCCATGTTTCTTCTGTGTTGAAAGATGAAAAAGATAAAAACGAGGGCAGTATACATGAAAGGTAGACTTTCTGTATACCTGAAGTTACGAATTTGGCTCAAGCAACAGTTGAGGGTTAAGCTAATTCTCATTTTAGTGACACTGGTTTGCACATATTAACCCCTGTTTTCTAAAGCAGAAATGTTCTAGGTGTGCAATTTCTGCTGTGGTTTCCAGAGCTTGGAATTGCTCACAGCAATTCATTGTCCCTAGATTTGAGTAGGAGAGTTATTTGATTTGTAGAGCAAAAGAATTTAAAGAAAAATGAGCTTTTATTTTAAAATCTCTGGTTTTCTTTAGTTAAGTTTGTCATAGTCTCATGACTGTTCTGTAGGTACTTGTTTGTCCTAGAAACCATCAAGATTACTAAATACATGGAATTAAAAAAAAAAAGAAAATCAAGGTTGTGCTGAAATGTAGTTAAAATTCAGAAAGAGAGATTCCTTAATTAACTTAATAAAATTACTAATGGAAGCATTTTAACTGCTAAATTTAATTTACTTGTCAAGATATCAGGCTACAAAGAGGAGGGAAGAGAGGAAACTCTGCTTTCCATTATGATGTGCTCTATTATAGAATAAATTTGCTTAAAATGAAATATATCACAAAAAGCCATCGATGACATCTTAATTTGGAACAGCCAGTTGAAAAGTAATTAGACTGTGAAGCAATCAGTTCTAGTAAATCAGTGTTTCCCTTTACATAAACATACATTTTTGCTATTTATAAATAGGAGAGACTTCCAGAGTCTCAAGTAGCAAGGACTTTGATTGTGTTTCTACTGTATGTGTGTTATATTTTACATTCCAAAACTGTCAAAACAAAAGGAATTGGGGCTTGATTGAGAATTGATCCAGGGAAATGCTGGAGCAGAGGTTTCATTTTAACCATTCCCTTTAAGAATGTGGCTCTGTGGGGCCTTCTGTTCCCACTGACAGAGGTTCATCTGTCATGGGCAGATTTCCTTTCAAAATTAGCCTAAACCCCCTTCTAGGAAAGTAAAAAAATCAAAAGCCCTGGGGAAAATTTCACCTTAAAGATTCAAGTTTTCTAAACACCTTCTTGCTTTACCCTTCTAGGGCCCGAGGTCTGGATGGCCAGGAGTGAATCCCATATTCCAGGGACAGGGTGTTTTCCTTTGGAAAGGCAGCTCAGCACACCTGTTGTGCCTGGAGTTTAAAGCTGGTGTTGTAGGATCTGAGCAGTGCCAGGACCTTCACTCCCAAAAGGAGCAGTGTTAATGGAAACTGTTAATTTTACTTCTCTGAAGGGGGATGCTTGTGGTAAGGGAGGAAGGAGGAATTCTGCTGCAGAATCATAGAGGTTTTGGAGATAAAGTGGGAAATTTCTATGCTTTAATTTTTACCAAGAAGTTATTAATTTTTTAATCCATACCAGAACAACAGAGCATTAAGTGAAATTTGAAATTGAACAAAAGACATTGCTTCGTACGTGACATGGGACTTGTGGTACAGCTCAGACCCTCATTGGTTTGACTGTTTTGGTGTTTTCCTTACAGTCAAATCTTTGAGCTCCACAGATGTGCTGCAGTTGGTCTAGGTGCCAACACTGAGGTGGGAAAACAGCTGCTTCCATTTGGGTTCATGGTTGGGACAGGGGGTCTATAAATGTTAGAGGTACCTGTGGGGTGCTCTGGGAAGTGAATTAGATCAGCATTAAATTATATTAGTGACTGTCCTGAGAGGGAATACCCGAGGAATTAAAGCTGGAAAGTGACACCTGTAGTGAAAGCTTAATTCATCAAAGTCCTTTTAGCTGGGAGTTTCTCTCTTTGCCAGGCAGCACATGAGTTGAAAGTTTATTTTGTTTTTCATAATTGAAGAGCAATTTACCTGAGAAATCATAACTGCCATGCTTTTCAGAGGAAAATTTTGGCTTTCCCAGTCAGGCCAAATAAAGCTCTGTTTATCTTTGAAGTTGAATTTGACTGGACGTGGTCCCCTCTGCTGTCCCTGTCCCTCACCAAGGCAGTACCTCAGAAGAAATGCCAGTGGCATAATTTAGAGCACTGCTCAGAAGGCAGCCTGGGATTAGAGCAGCTTCATGTGCTGTGCCTGCACAGAGCTTGGGTGCAACAAAGTGTGCAAGCTCTTTAAGCCCAACTTGCTATTCAGCGTGTACAATTGTACAGCAAAGTGTTACAGTTACAACACAGGGCTCTGGGGAACGTGCGTTCAGTAAATATGCTGTTTATAAAGCAGCTTTTTTGCAAGCAGCAAGTTTATTATTAATTCCAATTTCATCTCTTTCCTTTTAAATGTATTTTTATAAATATATTTTTACTGGTAGTTTCAAGAGTTTAGCTGGAGACATTAGAAAGTGAAAATGTAGCATGTTCTGTTAATTGTTGTGAGCATTCTTTTGAGAACTTTTATCATTGAATGCACTTTGGGTTTTATGTCATTGGTAAGTAATGCTTTGAGGTGCACCTCTACATCTGAGAGTTGTGGTCTGAACCCAGTGGTAGTGCAGATTTTTTGCCTTTAACCTATTTTGATCACAAACCCATTAGTTTGGTATCACAAAAATCAAGTTGTTCTTTTAGTTCAAGAAAGCTCTGTTGGCTTCTTTAGTCAGCAGCTGAGCTGCATCTGCAGCAAGTTTCACATTTTGGGGGCAAAAGTGATTAATTGCTCCAAGTCCTGGAGCAGGAGAGGCTTTACTGAGCAGAGGGCATGTGCAGGCAGGCAGGGGTGCTATCCCTAATTACAGCCTGCTAAAGGGCTGTGCTCTCCAGATTCTCCATCATGTGAAAAAGCTCCAGCTTTAAAGAAGAATTGGTGCCTGGTCAGTACAGAATCTGCTGTTTCCAGATTGTGCTCTCTTTGGGAGTTCTCACCTCCTTTTTCCCTTAATAAACTTGCAGCATATGGTCATTTTTGTTGTTGTCATGGTGGTGTTATGGGGGCAAAAGGCAGCTGAGAGTGCTGTTGTCACCACAACTGTCTTGCTTCTCTTCTCCTGCTGCCTTTCATTCTTCACAAAGTAACAGAAGAACAAACAGAAGAAAACCCAGTTATATTTTGATGCGAGCACAGTGTGCATCATGACCATGACTTGTGTATCAGAGAGCTTCAGTTTCCTGTTGACTTGGTGGCATGGTATTTAACATTCTCTTTTATAAGTTGGTTGTTTACAGCAGTTTTGCATTTCTGCTTAGCCTAATGATTACAACAAAGTCCACCCGAGAGAGTTCAGCCTCCAGCCTTTGAAGGCCTCATTTGAACATCTTTGCAACTGTAAGGAATGGCTTGAGGCTGTGCTATTTAACACAAAAGAAAGAGGAAAAACCCAATAAAAAAACCTCTTCTTATCTTTGTTTGTCCTTATTCTGGATTGTTAATGGCTCTCAAAATATAGGTCAAAGATAGGTGGATATGTAGTGAATAAAGGCTGGCTGGGGCTGGTGCAGCCGTTACTGGAGGGTATGAGGCACTTTGTCTGAAGGCACTGAGTGTTTAACACAACCTCATCCCTTCCCAGCGCTCCCATTCCTGCTCCTGCTTGTTCTTTGGTCTGTTGGTTCGTACCACACCAACCACTCTTCCTCTCCAGCTTCTTATGATCCCCTTCTGAGGGGCACAGAGAATGTGCAGCACAAACACAGTCTGCACTCCCCTCAGGTAGTTTCCCTCGGTAATTTGCATTCCATGATGTGCTTTGTCTTCCTGGACTCTTCATTCCCATTGACTAGTTGATTACTTGGAAGGAAAATTCCATGTATGGGCAGGGGACTTGAATTCAGCTCGTGTGTCCCACCAATGTCAGCCCCTGTGCTGCGTGTTGAATGACCTGTCCCCACCTGTGTGGTGCAAGATCACTTTATATTTACAAGGGTTATTTTCACAAGCTGTGATTTATATCCTGATACCTATTTATTAGTTTATTTGTTTATTTGCACTTCTAAGCTTTGCATCACTGAGGGTTTAACAGAGGTGATCCCAGTTGGAGCCCTCTGTATTTGTATACTGTGGCTGCCACAGTGATCGCTTGATGAGGCACTTATTTGACAAGTCAAAAATATGAAAAATAGTCTTTTGTTTTAATACACAATATCATAGATGAATTAAGTGACTTTTTCAGACACATTACAGCAGTTCAGAAATATTGTCATTTAGTGTTGACTTTGTTGTTTTTGTTCTTTCCTTCCATCCCGACCCCCATTCCTTCCTTTTCCTTAACATAGGAAAGCACAGGTTATAGACTTTATTAATTTGGATATAATGGAAGAACAGGCCAAGGGGAAGCAGCTGCAAGGCAACTTTTAAATGTAAATTATAGCATGGTACATGAACTTGATGATATAAATCTCATAGCACTTAATAGGTTTGGGACACTAAAATATTGTGCAGGACACAATCCGTGTTGGGAAGTCTCATTTCCCATTGATCTGGATGTAAATATCTTCCTGACTGAAGTTGATTCCCCAGAACCTCAAGTTAATGAGGAGAAAGTTTCCAGAGAACCACAGTCCTTGGTGCCGTAGTTTGTTTTTCAGAGTGTGCTGAGTTTGGTAGGGTACAAGGTCCAAACTGGATATGTGTCTGTCCCAGGGATAAAATTAAGGGTTTTTTGTAGGGATCCTGCCATTTGGGAGGAGATAAACCTTCAGTGTCTTTCTCCTTGTGTACTGAATCATGTCCTTACCTTTTGGACATAATTTAGGCTTCTTTTTTTTCCCCCAGCGAGTTTGAATACTTAAAATAGCTTTTAATATATCCACAGAAGGAATTGTATAAATAGACTTTTGCAATATCATTTATGTTGAAATTTTCTAACTAAATATAGTTATTTTCTCATGTGGTTCTAGCACCTTCCTAACCGGCTTATTACATCATTGGCTCATGACCTTAACTCTGCTGTCTAGAAAGGGAAAATGAAACGAAAAAGGGAAATGAGGTTCCACAGGAAGCAAAGCTGGGGAAAAGTAGACTTATTAAACTGCACATGGGCAGCATCTCAGTTTCAGGCAGGTCCTGGAGTGGTGGGTTGCACTGCCATTCCACAATGGTCCCATTGACAACCAGTTGGAGCAGCTTCTTGGGGGACATAGCAGAGTGAGACCACAACAAACAAATCTTTAAGGCGAGCAGAGGATGCCAACCACTATATATTTTTTTTAAGCACTTGTTGTTCCTAAGAAAATCAGAGATTTGATGCTTTTTCTACTCTTTTGCTCCTTGTTCTTAACGTATTAAGTAGCTCTTGGAGCAGCTGCCTTCGTGTGTCTGTGGTCCCCAGGACAGTGCTGATGATAATGGCAATAATACTTATCACTTAAATGACATTTTACACATTCCAAGTGTTGTGCAACAAACAGTAATTAGCTCTCACAAGAGCCTGGCTGTGAAGTAGGTAAGTGCTGTTATTCCCCGGTGGCACACGGGGAATCAAAAGCAGAGAGGTAAATCCTTCAGGGAGTCTGACTGGCACTGGGGCAGGAACTGAGGCTGGGGACTGTCTGCATCCCAGCTTGTGTTAGAGGATGCACTGCCTGCATCGCAGCTTTAAAATGTGCTCCTGGATTCATAGAAAATACCCTGGCACATCAGTTCTGCCATGCTTGCACCTTCAGGTGGAGCTTACAGGGCTGTGGCAGAGATTCACAGGGAAACTGCTCCTGTGCTCCAGTCACAAACCCAAATTTTGCTGTTAAACCATGCTTTAACACTTTTCTTTGGGCATGCCCGGAGGTGTGGTAGGCAGAAGAATGCACAGAGAAAGTTGAGGTGTCAGTGTGGTGAAATTATGCACACACAGATGTGCGCAGGTCAAAATGGACTTTTTTTTTAATGCAGAGATGCCATACCAGAAGTTCAAGGTGATGTATCAGCAATGTCTGCTGATAGTGCTGGGAAGAAGAGCAAAATCATAAAATCAAAACCATAGCAGAATGGTTTGGGTTGGAAGGGAACTTAACGCCTGTCTCACTCCACCACCTGCAATGGCCAGGGACACCTTCCACTGTCCTAAGTTGCTCGAAGCCCAACCTGGCCTTGGACACTTCCAGGGGTGGGGCAGCCACAGCTTCTCTGGGCAGCCTGTGCCAGGGCCTCGCCACCCTCACAGCGAAGGTTTTTTTCCTAATATCCAATCTAAACCTGCCTTCTGTCAGTTTGAAGCCATCCCCCCTTGTCCTGTCACTCCATCCCTTGTAAACAGTCCCTCTCCATCTTTCTTGTAGACTCCCTTCAGGTACTGCAAGGGCACAATTAGGTCACCCCTAAGCTTTCACTTTTCCAGGCTGAACAAAATGCAGGGATCTTTCCTACCTTCCCTAGATTGTCATGCAGACACTTCTAAAGCTGTTTTGATCACTATGTGCCCCTGATTGCTGAACTTGGATCAAGTGAATTACTGGAATACACCATTCACAAGTCCCTCTTCCCAGCTTCCTGGCTTGTAAGCTTCTCTCAGAGGTCACCAGGAATTTTTTTCCACGGAAGTTAGCACACCAGGACAGTGATGGTGATCTGTACCCCTGAGTACTGTGACAGCCATTCCTGTATCCTGGTAACAGCCAGAGAGAGTCAGGGCTCCAGTGTGTGGTAGGCTCTGGGTCCATTTATATAATGACTTACCCCCCATGGAAATTTTGCAGTCTGTAATAAAATCATGTTTAATAAACCGTTTCTAACTGTCTTTCACTGCTGTTGTGTCTTAAAATAGTTTTTATTGATCAGCAGATGTAGTATCTCTGAATCTTCTTGGGTGCAGTAAATGTCCCTTCTGTCTTTTGGTGACCCTGTAGATCAAACATTAACAGCTCAGGTTCTGTGTTTTCTGCCAAAAAATGTATTTCTGAGCAGGATATTTCACATATCTGAAATCCAGAGCTTGAATATCCACCCGTGGTTCCACAGTGACAAGTGAGAGGTGTCCCTGCCCATGGCAGGAGGTTGGAACTGGATGAGCTTTAAGGTCCCTTCCAACTTAAACTGTTCCATGACTGATCCCAAATCACTTTTCCAGGACACTGGCCATATCTGCATTTAAGATGTCATGGATCAGATCAGTGAAGCCAAACTGACACTGCTTTGAACATATCTCTGGCTTTCCCAGGTTCTGTGCAAGTATTCCTTAGTTTTTGTGCTGTGGGTATTGGCAGCTACTTTGACTGAAAGCTGAAAATAGCAGTTACTCACAGGTGTTTTAAAGTTCTGTACCTTGAAAATATATAGTAAATTAATTATCTTTGAATTCCATTTTTTTTGTTTAATTTCCATCCCTTCTCAGCTAACTTCTGCAAAACCAGAAGAGGAAACTCAGAACTGTAGGCAGCTTCCTGGCTATTTGAAACAATTCTAGGGAGAAGGCAATGGATTAAAGCCCTATGTGAATGCTGCTCACAATAAGGGCAGTTGTGGAGATATTTGTCTCTGTTTTTATGAGTAGCCAAAGGATCACCAGTAAACATGATTAAATTCAAAAAGCTGTGAAGAAGAGGCACTTGTGTGTGTGTGTGAAGTCAATAATTGCAACAAACCCGTATTGTCTTGCAATTACAAAGGTGCCTGTGCAGTCCATGTTGGTATTTGATTAAGGAGAGGTGGGGAAAAAAGCTCAGTGCAAGCCAAATACCTTCAAAAAACTCAGCAGAATCTCTGTTCTGAATGTACTTGAGTGAATCTAAATACTGGAACACACATGACAAATAGAAATCATGTAGTGCTTGGAGACCTCTACAACCTCAAATCATTACTCACAATTTATTTGCTTTTCTCTCTGTAAATCAAAACTTTATTGTTTGAAGATATTTATGGCATTCAATTTCCTCTTTTTTTTTTTTTAGTGGGGCTATAGGAAAAAAGTGAACAATTTCAGTGCTTTGCCTTTGCCTTTCTCTTCATTTTAGTGCATGCTGTAGCACATGGAAATGTGTGCAGGTGTATAAAGAAAATAATGTCATGTAATTCTTAATCTTTCATCCACCCAAATTTTGCCTTTCCCTTTTTTAGTTACGTTCCCATCTTCATCCTCTTTGCCCATCTTTTTTTCCCTGTCTTTGTCCCTGTTATTCTCTTTATTTGAATTTCTGCTTCTTGGTGGTTTTTTTCCCCCCTTCCTCTTTCACAGTCCTGTGTTCCTGGAGGTGAAACTCTGACACACTAAACCAATGTGCCATTTCATTCCCTGATTTTTATGAATCTCTTAATTTTGTGCTCTGAGTGCAGGTGCTGTTTTCTGATGAGGTGAAGAATTGGTAGGGGAAAATACAGTTAGCAGTGATTAATACCCAGTGAAAAATAAAATGTGAGAGAGAGGTGAAAAATGCCAATAATGAGCAGGATCACAAAACCAGGGAATGAAGTGGTCCATTGATTTTAGTGTGTCGCCCTTTTGTTTCCAGAAATGCGGGTTATAACTCCCAGTGCAGGTTGCTGGTAAAAGGGGATTTGATCTCATCCCGGTGCCGGGATTAGTCCCTGTTTGATGGCTGTGGCACAGTCTGGTGTGGGTGACGCTCCTTGTTCACAAGAGTTCAGGAAACAGAATCATGGGACAGCTTGAGGATGGGATGTGGGGATGCATCTGCTGCCTCGTCCAGGGAAATACCTCGTGGAATTATGCAGGAGTTGGACTTAGAACTTGCACAGACCCTGCATTTCCCTCCCAGTGTTTTACAATTTAAATAAAATCGGTTGCGTTCTGCTCTTGCAGAATTCTGGAGACTAAGCTGCAGCCACGAGAATTCTGAGAAGTCAATCGAATGATAGTGTGTATTAAAGGTGAGACAGCCACCATTTCACACCGTATTAATCACTGGTAGCATTGCTTTGTACACAATCTCAAACACACAAGTGAATCAGATCGCTCCAGCTCCTGAATTTCTTCAGTCATTTCAAAATAGGGCCAAGTAGTAAAAAGTAAAAGAAAACACGGTAATAACCATCACCCCAGAACTCACTGATGTCTGTGTCATCTCAATTAGAATTTACACTGAATTTTGGAGAGTGTAAGGCCAACAACACTCCCCATGAAAGAACAGTGTTTCCAAACAGTCAAAAGCTGCAGCCGAGCTGCACTGCCTATGTTTGTTGCCTTGAAGTTCTGAAAAATCCCCTTTCCTTGGCTCTGCAGTGTCACAGCTGAAAATATTCAGGTTGGGTTTGTTGTTCATTACATAAAAAATTAATGACCTTGAAACTATTACCATGTTTGTTTTAAAGAAACTATTTTCTACGCTTTAATTAAAAGTTATAATTCACCATCTTTTGACCAAGTTATCTTAAATCTTAATCTTATTGGTAATGGGTACCGGGTCAGATTCAGAGAGAAATACAAGCCTTACTTAATGCAAACAGTAAAAATATCAGCATTTCTAGAGATATGGTTGAGTTCAATTCATGTGCTGTACTAACTCTGCCTGTTAATTAGAAATATTCTCCTACTTATGCAAGAATACTAGGGAAAAAGGGCATTGTCTTCCTCATTAGATATTCCATGTGAATCACAAATGGACAAAACCAGGCATAATATGATGACTGTTTTGTTATTAAAGCACTTTAATAAGGTTAATGCATCCATATGAATGGTTTTCAAAATAAGTTTCTGTAGTTTTGAAGGAAAGCTCGGGTCTAGTACAGTAATAAAGAATTTCCATGTGGGGAAATAGTCAACCTTTTAATTTTGGTGTGCAGAGTTCTCCTTTATTTTCCATTAATAAAAAGCCAATGAAATGTACAGTTTGAGATGCCTATGGAAGTAACTCTCCTTATTCTCCTTGCATTCTAGTTAAAAGCTGTCTTATTGTGCTGTATCTGAGGAAAAAGTGAGAAAATACTGACTTTATATGCAAAACAAGGAGTGAAAAGTAAAAATAAAATATGGACCGTAAAGGACAATTTATGCCTTGCTAAAATGTAGAGTTGAGCGCTTTTTTTTTCTGCTCTGACTTCTCATAAAGGAGAGCTGAAGCTGCACTGCAAGTTGAAAGGTTTCTAAAAGAAAAGAGAAAATCTTTCTGCATCGAAAACTGCAGCAAGTGGGACCTTATCTATATGCATTACTTTGATTTCAAATTATTTTTAGCATGGCTTTTATTGTACTCATTGTTACATACATAAATCTTTAAAGTAATACGTTTTGTAAGAAATGGTCATAAAAATTTACAGCCAGTAACTTTTCCCCTGTCCCTTACAATGATATTCTACTAAAACCATTAAATGGTTCTCATTAATGCCCTTTAAATGATTGTGTAATGACCCACAATCGCTTGTAAGTGAACAACCATTAAAGAATTACCAGTTCTTAGCATGCTTTTAAATACAGTTTAAATACATGGGAGGTAACGTATAATATATTAGAAAAAGTATTAAATTTGAAATTGTAGCAACAGGATGGCTACAAAAGGAAGGAGTGGGTGGAAAACCTGGCCCGTGCTGACCGCAGCCCTTGGAGAACAGTCCAACAGCATTCCTTGTTGCACATTTCCAGGAATGCATCCGTATTTATTTGTTCTCTACAATCACTTGGGTTTATGAGCCTGATATTGAAGTGATTTATAAGGAGTGAAATGACAACCCAAGGGTGATTTCCATACAAATATGCTGAAATCCAAATCCCAGCCGTACCTGCTAATGGCTGTTATTGGGGAGTGTGACCCACCTGGTGCTTGCAAAGGGCAGCTCTGCTCTGAGCCCAAAGACAGAAGGAGAAATCATCACTTTGGGGGGTTGCAATATGAGAGAGGGACATCCCCGTGCACAGCTGACCTTGAGAAATCCCAGGAATGTTCAGATCTGGATGTGAAGAAACACGAGTGATTGAAAAGACATTTTTAATAAAGAGCATTAATTTAATGGGGAGTCAGAGGCGCTTTGCAGGATCTTGCCACTGCAATTCCAGCCTGACCCGTTGCTGGGATCCTGCCTCGGATGAGGGAGCTGCAGTGGCAGCTCTGGGGGTTGAAGGGGGCACTTTGCAAATGGGCCCTTCCCTGTAATCACAGCAGCTGCCAAAAGCTAAATGCCTTTCACAGCTTGGGAAAGGCCCTTGAGGTTTGGAGGCTGTGGGGACAGCCCACACCCAATTTATGTTCTCACTTCCAGGTTACTGGCTGGAGGAACACAATATTTGGCAGCTGCCCCATGCACCAAGTTGCTTTCAGGACTCCAGTCCTTGTGCTGCAGAGGTGGGACATGTGGAAATCTACCTCATGATCTGAATACATTTCCTCTTGCTAATTTGATTCTCTTATTCCTACAATAACAGGACTCTCTGTTCAGTTTCTTAACCTTAAAATGGTATCTGAGGAAAAGGGATTTCTGTTTCTCCATAGTAAGGTTATTAGGAAGTGGAATCCTCATTACCTGATGTTTTGGTAGTTTTTAGCTCTGTTCTAGGTAACTTCTGTAACCCAAGTGCTTTGCTTTGAGCAAGTGGACAAATTTTGAGTTCTCAAAGCTTCAGGGTTGCAACGGAGAGAGTCAAACAGCATGGAAAATAAGCAGTGTTTGGGTTTATTTCTTTCTCTTTTATATCTGAGAACTACATCTCTTGACTTTCTCTGTTAGCAGCTCGGCTGGCCTGTTGTTGGCTTCAAGTGCAATTGATTTAATTCCAGATCACTTGGTCCAACAGGGATTTGAGTCTAGAGCTCCAACATCCCTGCATCCAAACCACCAGGATGTGGGGTTGTTATTTTCAAGGAGTGCTCTCTCTCTTTTGGTCCTTGACAGAAATTCACTGAAGCCAGTGTGTGAAATATCTCAGTTCCATAAAATTTCATCTAATCAAAATGTTCTAGCTGGTTATACCCACTGCTGAGAGTATCTGACCACTAGTTTCCAAGGCAGCAGGCAGCCTAAGATCACATTAGACTTCACAGAATGCTTAGATACACAAATTTCAGCAGCAGCAACAAATGCTTTCTGTCATGTTCTGTTTGCTAAGAACTGGATTCCTTCTCCTTACCACTGCAATCTGCATATTTGTCATCTCCTTGAGTGCAGAACGGGACCAGATAGAGTTGCCGGAGTAGAAAGAGAGAAAATGAAAAAGAAGCCTTTTTAACAGATGAAACCAGTAGAGGTTTGTAACACTGGGTTTTATAGATACCTTTTGTGCATTTTTCTTTAAACTTCCCAAACTGAACTGTGCTCGCTGGTCCTTATCTGCATCCTCATCCTAACAGATTGCGATCCAGGTATAGTGCAGCCATATATTTAACCCATCTGTCAGTACAGCTGAGTTGGATATTTTTAGAACATCAATCACCATGGTAGCTGGGTCTAATATCTTATCTGTGCATCCTGCATCAGGGCAGCTACTTTGGGTACTGCCAAATAGGTCCTGGGTAAGAGACTGAGATGAAGCGATCTCCAAAAGTTTTCCGAGAAAGAACTGAGTGCTACTACGAACTTTGTCAGAGCCCAGGCTGGACTCTAGAAGGGTCTGAGCGAAGAACAGGCTGGCAAATCTGTAAATTCATATGCTTGCATGGGCAAGGATGGAGTCTGGAAAGATATCCAGGCTCTCCAAGGCAGTGAGCAATTCATATTCCTACGGGCTCTAAGCATGGGGAGTGAAATTCTTTAATAGCAAGAGAGGATAAAGTGCACCTGAAACATGTAATGGGAAAGGAGTTCTGTGGAGGGTGGTGCAAGAGACAACTGGATGCTGCCCCAAAACAGGCGGAGAGGGTTTCGTTGGGAAAGGGAGAGAATAATGTGCATTCCCAGGAAGCTGACAAGACTGCATTATGTCATGGCATGTCAGGCTTTCTGTCACAACCACCTGGCAAGTCACACTCACCACCCAGGAGCAGAGCCTGATTAGCGCACAGTGAATCTGTGCTCGTGGAGCGGTGTCTCCGAGCGCTCAGCAGCACGGGAATGACAAAGGCACGGGGAGATGGAGACGCTCGTGTCTGAGCCGAGGCAGGGAGACGGAGTGCTCACACTTTGGGCTTGGAGCGCTCTGTGTTTGCTCTCCTGTCCTTTCGCAGGCAATGAGTTAATCAGGAGTGCTGCGTGGATGGCTCAATCCCAAAGTACAGACGTTTGTCGGTGTGGCACGCGCTGGGCTGCACGAGTGGGCAGTGCCTGTGGTCCTGCTTGCCACAGGAGTTTGGATGCCAGGGATAACCCTCCTGGAGGGGTTTTCTGGACTAATTAAATATTAAACAAAGAGCCTTGCTTCTAATCTGGCTATCTGGATTGGGTGGGAATCCTGATGGTTTGAAATACATATATATTTTACTAGACCACAGCGAATTGGTACCCAAAGGAAGAAGGTTTTATTTGTTTAAGTGTGTCTGTGATGAATGCAGTTCTGGTATTCCAAAAGTCTATGTACTGCAGACTGAAAATAGGCTTTTTGCCAAATGGGAATTGAAACGCACATACGTATTACACTATTTGCCTTAGAAGAAATTAATTTTCAGCCAGAAGCAGATAGGATTATTTAATATTTATCTTCAGCTGCAGGAAGATGAATCTATTATTTTATTTTGTTATTTTATGTGTGGTGTTCATCCAAATTTTCCTATAGGAGGTGCTGACGTATTCTTGTCTGTGCTGCATCAAGGTTAAAGAGTCTCCAGCTGTAAAATTTCTCCAGTGATCCCCAGCAGAGACCATCCTTTTCCTTAGGATTGGGAGAAGGATGCCAGGGTTTATCACAAGGGTGTGCACATACCCAGGAAGTCCAGAGAGAACTGGAAAGGGAGGAGATTCTTTCCTCAGTTGCTTTCCAAGCTAATAATATCAGGAAGTTAAAACATCTCCAGCATTAAAATTGAGCAAAGGGACTGGAACGGTGTCATGTGTCAAAGCTGACTGATTTAGTGCTGGGGAAAGAATGGACTGGAGTGGATAAAGTTGCAGTCCCACAAAGGACCAGGGAGCTGGGGACTGACTGTTAAATATCAATGGAGCATCACCCTGCACTGTCAGCAAACTTCCATGTGACCAGAGTGAGAGATGCTAAGATGTCATTTCATGGATCACATTATGTGCTGCTTACAATGAGTATTTTGTCCATGGTTTATTACATTTTTGATAAATTGTGGCTTCATGGACAAAAGTTTGGTTAGCTTATCTCTAGTGTCTTTTAAAGATCTTTAAAGAGCTGATTTTGCCCCAAACTCACCAGTTAGCAGGAGTCTGTAGCCATGTGGTAACAATTTAAATTACTGTAACAATGGCAAGTCTCCTTCCTGCAACTAATAAATGCAATTTATAAGGAATGTTAAGTAGCAACTAACAACTTACTACTTTGAATTTCAACCAAACTGATTAAATAATTAAAGTAAATTTGTAGAGTTGGGGAGGAAGGGAGAAACACTGGGAATTGTGTGCATTTGTTCAGACATGTAGATACATTTTACGCGACCCGTTAGCTGTGCTAACAAGAGAACTTCAGAGTCCATTCCCTGCCTCGTCCCAATAACAGGAAAAATATTTTGAGGTAGCTTAGGTTGTTCACAGTGTAGAACCAGAATAAATCTCTTTCACAGAGGTGTTGACAGAACCAGAAGTGTAATTGTGTCAAAACAGAGGAGTTGGTAGGGCAGTGGCTGGGACAGTGTCCTGGGACACCTGGGACTGATGGTTGGCAAAGGGGTGCTCCTGGATTTAAAATGAGAGAATAGCCGGAGTGGGAAGGCACCCACAAGGATCATCATAGAGTGATCCTGACCCAGAGGGAAGTGTTAAACCAAGCATCGCCTGGCCCTGCGCAGCACAGAGCAGGTGTGGAGTGAGGGAGCAACTTGTGCGCTCTTGGAATTCACTTCCCGTCTCAGGGTTGTGGGATTTGGAAGGCAGTTTTCCTTTTACAAACCGTGAGGATTACCTTTATCCAGCTTTTGTATATTCATCCAGCATAAAAGCATTCAGATTTTTTCCCTGGCGGGTGTTGTGACTCCCAGTTCATCTACCTCAGTTTTCCACACAGGGCACGGACAGCAGTGAGTGAAGTTTGAAAAAATAACATGGGATTGTATTTTTGGTAGAAATTTTGCAGATGCTCTGTTCAGGAAGTCACAGAAATACTCGATTATGAATATTACCTTCATTTCCTGCTGGCTTCCACAGGGCTGAGTCCTGTGCACGGGGAATTCTGGGGGTTTCTTTGTTGCCTGAGCTGTAGCCTGAAAGTTCTCCAGGTTGCGCTCTCTGTGCCGTGTTGAGAAGGTAAAAAGGAAAGCGAGAAGGAAAAGCAGAAAAGTTGTGAGTCAGAGGCTTGTTCCGTCAGGTTTTTTACTACCAGCCCTGTTCTTCAATCCTACAAATGGAATAGAAGGAGAGTCAGAAACACTAATGAAAAAACATCAAATATTTAAGGTTGCAGGATTTAATAATAGAAATCTTCGGTGTGATTCACCAGGCCACATGGTGTGTGCTGTTATCCATTCAAAATAAAACTCATAATCGTGGCCCTGCAAGGGCTTTGAAATACACCTCTCTTTGACAATTTACCCGTTTTGCTGTTACTGAGGTCTTTAAAGGGTTTTAAAACAAAATAGAGCTGTGTATTGAATTCAAGTATCTTTCCAAAAACCTTTCCTGCAATTAAATCGTTTACGTGACTTTCCTAGGTCAGTATTGTGCTATTGATAGAGTGCATTTCATGTTGCAGACTGAAAGAACAAAAACCTCAAGGCCCTTCACTTCATGATAAAACAGTGACCAAAATATAAATAATCATCAAATCTTAGCTGTTTCATATTTGTTTTAAAGAAATTTTACTGGAAGTTCATGACGTTCCATAAAAACTCAAATCTAGGTAAAATATTTATAAAATGGCAAATCCATACATGAGCATTGTCTTAAATTGAAAATCCTTGTGCTCAGCCCTTTCATAGAGACTCAAAGGGGACTCCAAGTGACCCTGTTGTCTGTTGTGATGCCTTCTGGGGTCTTGTGGATAAAAGAAGGTTGTTGGAATGTGTCTGATGGACAACTGAGTTTCTTCCATGCTTTGGGATTTACCTGGGACAGCGTCACTTCTACAGCAGAGACTGCAATTCCCCAGTACAGCTTGATTCATTGCCATTAACAAAGAATGTCTGCAATAAAATATAATTGATGCCATCCCTTTGTCACACTGAAATGATATTTTTGGGTGGAAAATGGAAAACTTCAACGTTTGCACTTCACAAATTGTCACCCTCCATGTATTGGTGCTTGAGTTATGGCCTCGCAAGCAGAAAAACGCCTCTGTCTTGCCAAGTAGGTGTTAAATTAGTGTATGAATATGGAGACTTTAGTTTGTTACTTAATTGATCTGCAGGGCTGTCAGCTGGCAGATCAATCTGAAAGTGTAGGTAGTGACAAGAAGGTTTGGGGGTTTTTTTTCAGGATAATGGAGTAAAAATGGTGCTTCAATGGCTCTGTAGCATCCCATAGAATAACACTCTGCTGCTGTGGGTTCCCCAGGCTCAGGGGATCCTCTCCTCCTTCCTCAGGCAGGCCCGGGCCCAAACACCTGGGGTTGGCCCCTGATGTCATAAGGCAGCCACGTTTCTTTCACCTCATCTGAAATAAGATTTTGTTTTCCACAGTTTTTATGTTTAACTTAAAAAGCTTTTTCTGTGTCAGTGTTAGGAACTGGTTTTGTGGTTTTTCTCCTCAGTAAGGTGGCTTCCTGCATGGGCACAGTGCCGTGGATGTGTGCTGAGGCTTCTTGTGCTTGATATTTTGATGTCTCTATAAGAGGTTACCTGATTCTTAGAAAGCTGAAACTCCACTGAAAATTGGCGGCCCTTGATTTTTAGCACCGCAGCCCGGCTAAGGAACACTCAACCTGGGCTGAGTAAAAGCAAAGGCAGCCTTGCAAGAAGTGTATATTATTGTTTAAAATTTACTGCAAAGAGGAGTGATATGAATAGAAAACATATACAGTAGCTTGCTGCATGCTAGCAGGTCTTTTCTGGGCTCCTAAATGTTAACTGGGTAGTCATGTAAGTTATTACACTCATTAAATTAGGCCACAAACAAGTCAACAATGATTCAGCAAAATGGTTTTGTTTGTATAGTGCAGGGAAGTCTGATAGATATCCAGTCAAACATTTATGGCTAAATGGATGAAGATTTTAACATTACAGCCTAATAAAAACCCCATACTGTGTGATTAAATAAGAGGGAAAGCAGTAAAAAAGAGAAAGCGTAATGATGGTAACATGTAGGTCAGTTACAATTTAATTGTCATTGCACTTCATTGCGAACATATCAATTCTCTGCTGCTTAGCTGAGCAGAAAACAACAACTTAACATGTACAGTGGGCCCGTGGCTGCCTGGCAAACCCCCACTTCCATCACCTGCCTTCCACTACTTCCTTAACAGCCGCGGGAAGTCTTCCTGCCTTAATAGCATCATCCTGCTGGAAGCTCCTGCTGCTCGTGTCCTCCCCGCGCTCGATGCATCGCTGAGCAGTAAATTTACTTCACTCTCTCCGTAGAAGCTAAAATTAGGCTGTTTGCGTTACAACTTCCAGCACTCCTGCACCAAGGAACACCTGCTTGCAGATTTATTTTGGTTTATTTAATGGTTTCAAATCAAGATGGCTTCGCAGAGGCAATACCCTGATGGACGGTATCGGAAGAGCACAATGGCTGTTCATTTTTCTTACTTATCCAATTTATACTGTGGCTCCTTTCTGTATAAGGTATAGCTTCATTAACATTAATTGCAGCTTTAGCAACTCCACGGAACTGCTTATTCCTGCCGATGTTTTCCACTATATTATATTTCCAGTGGTACTGAAGAAAGCTGCAGGAGGAAAAAAAAAGTCTGTGTTTTTGGTTGGGTTTGTGCTTTCTTTTTTAATCTGGATAATTCAGTGGGATCTCAAAGGGCCCTTGGCTTTGGCACCTTTTTAAAATGTTAGCTCTAAAGAATTGTCTGTCTGGCACAGTTATGCTGATCTATAGTAAAGACTTAACAGAGTACATAACCAAACTATTAATTCAGGTGCCTAAGGTGACATATTTTATCCAGCTCTGCAGAGCTGATTTTATACAGAGTAGAACATGGTTCCCATTTGGATGGGGAGAAAAAAATCATTAAAAGTGAGGGGAGAACTGCCTGGCAACACCCAGGGAACTTCAGGAAAGAAGCTGGGAAAGTATCTTTTGGAGAGAGAATGCATTCAAATATGGGGAATATTACTGAGTCTTTTCCTTAACTTTGAGGGGGGAGGCTTTGTGCTGGATCAGCAAACCCTGCCAGTGTTTTTGGGGTAAGCTCACTGGCCTCCACTTCCGAACCTCTTACAAACTGTTGCTGGGAACAAATGGATTGAACTTCTGAACTGCTGATTTCTTTGGGCCATTCTTTGGCAGAATCAGGTTTGTGTGGATGGGAAGCTGCACATCAAATGCAACTTTCACCTGGCACAAGTGCAGCCTATGGCTGCTTGCTCCGGACACCTCATCTCCCCCAAAGAGGGTTATGGTCCCTTTGCACTGGCCTTTAGAGCACGATCAGCTTTCCCAGGTAACAGGCCTCTCCCTGTGAAATAATTTAATGGCAAGTGCGCTCCTCTGTGCACCTGAGAGCTCCAGGAGGGTTTGTGCCTGGCAGCAGCAGAGTCTCCTCCAGCTCCCCATGGAGCAGTTCATCTGCACAGCCCACGCCCTGGCTCAGCATGGCCAGCACCTGATAGGCACCGTGGAGCCCCATTGCAACAGCCTGCATTAGTGGCTTTAGAGGAAACTGCTTGCAAAAAATCAGCCCAGATAAAATACCCAGATGTTTATGGTCAAAAGGTGCATTGGGAGCCAGTGAGGCAGCAAAGGCCTATTTGGAGTGTGCGTTTGGAGGCTTAACAAGATTAACGCCTGCGTGCGCGAGCCTGTAAGGGCCCCACTGAATGGTGTTGTCTCTGTACCTGGGGGCTTTCGCTGCTTAAAAGTGAAGTTTTAATTTCTTCTCAGTGCTGTGAAACAAGGGCAGTTTGGGCTCTGCTTGTCAAAAGGAGTCACTGTTGGGAGGAAGGTGGGTTTGGCTCCCTTTCTGGAACAGGACACAACTCTAACACAGCTGTTCCACAGTCACAACAGTGGGATATTTATCTAATTCTCTCTGGTTTCTCAACACCATTACCCTGGTGATGTGACACACACCCCCTACTCAGTTAGACAGTGGCCACAATTAAAACCTGATAACAGCCAAAGAACTTGCAGTTTTTCCCCTGAGCTTTTGGTGCTGCAGTGGTGTTTGGGCTGTACAGGAATGAAAGGAATGAAGCTGTAGTTTGTTAAAAAAGCCCCAGAGGCTGGGAACTAGACCCCTGCTCTGCAGTGGTGTGGGGGGTTCTGTTTTTTCCAGTCACCAAGGAGCATCTGCAGTAGTTTTATTCCCTTTGAGTGTCTGATGATTCCATTCTGCTTCCTCACCCAGCTCAGAAATATGTAGAGCAACCTTTAGACTTTGGGGGCAGTGAAGGGCAAATTCTAGGGGAATAAAGACCCTTTCCTAGGGGTGTAAAACCTAACAAGTCCATCCTACGGCCTCATATCTAATGCTTTGGCTTTCTTGGGTACCTGACTGCTATTCATGAATCAATTTTTCCTGTGTAGCTGACAACATTTTTTTTGCACTTTGTACTTTTGACCACCAGAACCATGCACACTGTGTCCAGGTGTGTTTTCCTTGTGCTTTGGGGAGTTTGGGAGGTGGGTCTTGCATTTCCCACCCAGGCTGCAAGTGGGGCATGTGCCGCTGTAGCTTGTTGGTACAGTTCTGTATCTTGTGACATAATTTTAGGTGGCTTATTAGAGTAATGATTGATGACAGCCCAAAGAGGATCTACAGCTACCCACTGACATTCATGCTTGCCTTTTAAATATCAGGCTCTATAGCTCCAGATCTCTATTTTACACTCAAGTGCTCCAAGCCCCACATTAGCGTATCCCTTCCTCCTCCTCCAAATTAACATGTTCCTTTAAATGCACCAATATTTCAGCAGTTGGGTTTTAAACAAATCTGCATTATTTACCCTTTTCTTACACAGCTTAATTCTCAGTTGAATGTTAACAATCCTCTCCACTGAGATATAAACATAAATAAATTGTAAATATTCCCCTCGCCATTATGTCGGACCCTGGCTATTCCTTTATTTTTTTTTTCTTCCCCCTTATTAAATTATGTTTACCTGAATACATCAGGTTCATTTCACCTAGGCAGGATGTCCCATTAAGCATGACAAGTAGAAGGTTGTGAGATTAATGCCCTTCTTGAGCCTGAATTAGCATGTCAGCATCTTTTCAGCCCTGGGACCGGAGAACATAGGAAGCGTGCCATAATGGACCTTAGCCTTTAACTGAACTGCTCTAATATTATTCCTATAACAAGACTACTTTTAAAGAGGCTCATTATTGGCTTCATTAGATATGTTACTTGCATCAGTGGCTGTAGTTACTCGTATAATATGGGAGAGGTTAACACCGCGTATTTTTTATGTATTATATGGCATATAGCTTGAAGTAGCCAAAAGGTTTATGGCGATGTAATTGGTAGTTAGTGTGAAATTTGTAAGACAAATAGACAATACCTAGGGTAACCCCTATAATCCTCTCCTTTCAGTTTTTTACAGCCACCAAAGGGCCTCATTAAAACAGCAGTCAGCACCTTAGTGAAAAGATACAGTGCTTATAGTGCCCAAATTTGACAGAAAATCTGCATTTTGTAAATCTGACACCTTTGATAGATTATACAGTGTGAAGCCATTGCTTCTAAGCATTATGATAACGCTTAAGGTTCTCTTCTGAATCCAACCGTGCTACATTCACTGGATATAACAATGTGAAAAAGAGCTGGTTGAATAAAATAAAACATCCGAGATGGAGAGGAGCCTTTTTTCTTTTGATACAAAGCTCATCTCATGCAACAGCTATGGTTGATATCCCTGGCTCTGCTTGTACCCAGGGATATGAGCATATAAATATTGGCAAAATAACTGTTTAATATACAGATGCAAATAGGAACTGTGCCTACATTACCCGGTTTATATGGCTGTTGCAAGGGAAGAGGGTGCATGGTGAGGCTGGTATTAAGATTTCTTTGCTGGGTTAGAGGTACAATTCTGCTCTCACTTAAACTTGTGAGAACCCGATTGGATTCCATTGGCCCGAGTGAATCCTGTTGTCACTCAGAGTGCTGTAAATCTGGTGTAATGCACTGGCTTACATGGAATTAAACGGACAGGCGGAACGAGAACGAGAATCCGACCCAATGAGGTTATTATTCCTTCAGCTTATTTGTAACAACAGCGAAACAGAAATGAGCTGCGTACACAGAGCATGGGCTCTGAGTGCTGTGGTGGGTGGAGGAGAGCTCAGCTCTTAAGTGTTGAGGTGTAATCTTAGGTATTTCAGTTACTCAAAACCAGATTTGGTCAAGTGAACTATTTGAAACCAAGCAAACACGACTTGTCGTGGTTGATTAGTTGTGACTATTTGGTCTAATCACAAAAGGCAACTTCCAACAGCCAGCGGTCCAAAGGAGTAATTATTATTTCCCCTCCATTTAAGAGATGGGCTGGAGCCTTTAGAGCTGCAAAAATTTTTACCAATTTGCCAAAAATAAAAGGAAAACTCTTTACTTAGCTCCCATCCTTTGTGGCGGAGGAAGTTCCTCTGGATTTCTTTGCTCAGGGGTATGGAATGTAGGTTATAATGCTTACACAGGCTCCAAATGTGACAGCTGTTTACCTTTTCATCTGGTAATTGTAAGATTTCCTTTTAAATTAGAGCTGCTATAGACAAAGAGTGGAGCAGAAATCGCGTTCAGTTCCTTGGCAAAAATATAGCACTGATCGTTCTGAAAGAGGTATTTCCAGTGTAACCCTTTGATCATGGCAGAAAGCCTACCATAGAGTGTTGCCAAAATAGGAATGCAAACAAAAAAAGGGGGACGCGTTACATATGTGAAAACCCTTTCATTCCCTTTTGCATCAGGATTTGTTCCTGCCTTTAGTGAATCTCCTGCTCAAAGGTGAAGAATCAGTCCCTGCAGGTAGCAAGGGTGAAGTGACACTGCGGAAGTGCTCAGTGATTCAAGGAAGTTTAATTTCGAGCTCTTAAAAAATAAAAATCTACAAGAAGCAAATATTTGAATTGAAAAGAAAAGAATTTCTGAGGAATAATTTTCACAACTTGGAATTTTAAGGGGGTTTGTTTGTTTGTTTTACAAATTTCAAGTTCTAGATGCATTTGAATCCAGTAGCAGACAGGAAATAACTGGAGGTACATTGCGGATTAATTTGTGGCCATGGCTATTCTATAATAACCTTTCTTCATAGGTACTTAAAATTGTAAAATCAGTGGCAATATCAGAAGTATTTGATAATTTGCTAATGTCCTTTAAAAAGAAACAAAGCCAAACACCTCTTTGGCTGCATTATCTTGATCCTTGAGGTTATTTTCTTCAATAAGCGAATTGAGGTAGAGCATCTTCCTATTTCACTGTGGTTGTCCCAGGACTATTATCACAAATATTCACTATTTTTGTCAGCACAGAGTTAAAAATGTGGAAGGGTGGAAGTTGTCTCTGTTCGTGATGAGGTGAAGAAACTCTTTGTGCCTCCTGCTGCTGTGGGTTACCTGAAGCGGCATCACCAGAGAAGTGACTCCTTTTAATTGCATTCCTTGTTTCCAAGTTGTCCAGATATTATTATGTGTATTTTTTTTGGCATTTCTAGGAAAATCCTTAGAAACGGAACCTTTTGGCTTTCTTGTTTGATATTTGGTGATAAATCCACTCAATCCTGGCATGCATTCTTGGTTGGAAGGAGATGAGGCAGGGCAGGTGGAGATGCTGATCCTGGGTGGAAGAACAGGATTGTTCCTGGGCCTCCTTCCTCAGCCATGGAGTTTATTGAAGCACAGTTTAATTATAAAACCGACCACGGTATTTGTTTAAAAATTAATTTTTATTGTAAAAATAAAAAGAACTCCTCATGAATTGCAGTCCCTGACCTGGAGCAGGAAGTGGGTGTTTGTTCCTGTATTTCTTGTGGAGGGCGATGCTGTGAAATCGCAAGGGCCTGGTTTAATCCTGCACGAGGATACTGAGTAACACAGAACAGCAAATTCTCTCAGGCCGTGCAAACCAGAAGGGATTCGATTGTGAGCAGAACAGGGGCTTGCTTAGGTGTAGATAATATTGAAATCTGGGCCACCAAAAAGCCTTTGAAATGAACTTTTTTGCCCAAGTCCAGGTTGTGATCAATGTGATGGCTCACACTGCAAAGCGAGCATTTATGAGTCTCATGTCTGGGGGTTTTAATTCAGTGGATTACTCACATCTGTTAGGTGAGAATTACAGAGTGCTGGAATAATGTATTCTCATGGTTTAGATCTATCACTGCCAAGGGCTACTGAATAGTAAGTATCAACATCTGTGTTACTTCTTTGAGTTTTCTGATTAAATGTGTCTAAACATTTCAGCTCCTACTGGAAATAAAAATAAAAGTAGTTTCAAGGCAGTTGAGGCAGGATTTCAGTGGAACACACTAACAGCAGACATTAGGTTAGGACTGTGAGTGCGATTAGCCCTAAATAACATTAAGCTGGCATTGTGATTTGTATTATTGAAGGGACATCAGGCTCTTGAAACTGTAAATAATGGAGTAAATATAAACAAAGGTACCTGTATTTTGACAGTGATGTTCCACCTCTCCTTCCCTGCATACACAAAAATCATTCAAATGCCTTTTCTCTCCCTGACAAAAATATTCATTAAAAACATTTCACTGTGCTGCCTTTTAATATAGCGCGGGCATTCAACCTGCGCAGGAAGCTCCCTGGAACCACACAAATACTGTGTAATTATCTTGTGGCTCCCTGCTGGCTGCTGCATATTCCAAGCACAAAGTGAGCAGCACATTTCTAGAGCCTGACTACTGTCTTCATTGTCCCTGCTTGGAATATGAAGCTCCACTTCATTATAGCAGACCTGATCAAACTTGATAGATTTAGCCATTATTCTTGACTGTGTCAACTTTCTACAGCTTTTTTTTTTTTCCTTGGGCTCTTTTGTTTTGCCACCCAGGGACTGCATCTTATTTCTAGGCACTCTGCCTCTCTCTTTTTCTCTCTCCTTCCCCCCCACCCCCAAACAAACCAAGGTTTCAGCAAATAGTGCTGCTTGGGCATCATGTGATTCGAGGAAAATAAGGCTTGCAATTTTTTCTCAATTGTCCTTTATGGGTTTTATTGACTTCCCCCCTGCCCCCCCCCAGTTTGTTTCTATAAAAAAAAATTATACTGCAATATTGACATACAATACAGAAAAGCTTTGAAAATCCTTATTTTCTGTTAGTGTTACTATAAATTTAACACTGTGAGGGTTTTTTTGTCTGTTTTATGACAACTTTCAAGTAGCACTTCAGAGTTCGTATTTTCAAGGCTGATTCAGACAAATGCATCTTACCAAATTTTATAAATCATTACTTTGTTTGTTTAACCTCCAGACATATCACCACATTTTCATTGCAAAAGGCATTAGCTCATTCTTGGGGCAAATACAGATGTTAATGGGACTGGTTTACCATAACAGATTGCTTTGTAGTTTTTAAGAGTTGCTATGCAACAATAGTGGGGGGAGCACAGTGCAGTTGAAAACCCTGATTTTTAAAGTCCTGGGTGAAATATGGAGCATTTCCATAGATCCCCTGAATTGCCACCAAATGCCTGAGCCAATAGGTGAGGCATTTGTGCCTGAATTTGTAAGACTCCCAGGGTCAACCAACCCATCTTTGCTGTTGTTAATGAACATGATGAGCACAGCGATGAAGCTTTTCCAGCTTTACATTTGCTCCATAGTATTTGTTATAGCTATGTGTACATTTCACAGGCAGAATCCATGTGGAAAAGCACTTTATAAGTAATTTTTACATATTAAATAGCTATCCTGAATTGTTAAAACTTTGGGAAGAGATTAGGCTGCTTCCCTTTTGTTTCTCTTTCAGCTGCAGATTAAAAGGTAAAGGATGTCTTATAATTTCCAGCAAGTTTACTGAGAGAGTCTTATTGAGGTATATTGTTTAGCAGCATTTAAATACTGTTAGGAATTGCTGATATGCTTTTTTTTTTTTTTTAAATTAAAAAATGATTTTTTTTTTAGAGTGGCATTTTCAGTCTCACCAAAAGCTTCTCAGCATCTTAAAATGTAAATTGCAGAGAAGCAACACAAAGGATAAAGAGAAGATTTTGAAGGCAATCACAGTGATCACTTAATTCAGTCTCTGCATATCCACTTGGCATAAGGTAATTAGAGTGCCACATTGCTGTAAAGACAGAAAGCTTAGGGTACCATTCTGACTCACCCAGACGATAATACATGATTAGAAGTCAGTGACAGATCACAACTGCTGAATGACCCACCAAGGTCTTATCAAGGGCAAATCGCATAATTAGCATGCACTTGGCTGGCAGAGGAGTACAGTGCTATTGTTCTGGCACAATCAAATTAGCCCAGCCAATGGGGTCACTGTTCTGTGACCTCAAAGACATTTCGGGGTTTATTTTTCTACCAATGGAAACATAACAAAAAAGAAAAACAAAAAAAAAGAAAGAAAAACCGAAACCCCCGGCCTGCTTTAAAGTGAGCCCAAGTTCCTGTGGACACTGCAAATGCCCATCACAAATGGATTTTTGGAACATGCTCTGCCAAACCCTTAGTTCATCATGTATGGAATAAAGGAGCCTGCTAATGCAGTCTGACCCTGGGGGACACACGTGTAATGGAGCCACTTTGACAGAAATCCGAGCATCCAGCCAGGCCTGGAACTCATTTATCCTGGATGCGGCCGCAGCACCGCGCACATGACGGGGGAGGGGGAGCCTTCATGCAAACACAAAATCTTCCCTTCATTATGATAATTAGCACAATTATCTTGATTTGCTCATTTTATCTGTATTTTCCCCAAGGTTTGGCCGTTTTATTTGTGTGTATCTGCCGCTTCTTCTGATCAGGGCTCTCAGTGAGAGCAGGAGTGGCTGGGGCTGGCAGCCACCAAGACTTCAGGCGTGTCCTCCCCGGAATGCCGTCGCTGTGGCATGATGCTGAGTGTAAATACCCTAAAACACACAAAGAGCATTCCCTGTCTCCCCCTGGAAGACCTCTCCTGGCTTTCTAGACCATGGAGTGCTCACTGGGCTGGTGAGGAAGTGGAACCTTGCCTCCTGGCAGCACGGTTCTCCAAAGCAGTCAGAGCCATTAGCTCTTATTTCTTTTTAGATTTGAAACTGTTGGTATAAATGTGCTTTTTCCCCTTTGTTCTCAAAACAGAAATAAGGCTTTGAATTGATCTGCACACTTGTTAATATGCATGGCATAGAGGGAAGCCATTGGAACTTTTAGGAAAAGTGAGAACATGGCCTTTATTTGTATTCTCTTCCATTGCACTGCACATATTTGGGCTGCATATCCCAACCTCTCCCAGATAATTGGATCAAAAAGGTCTATAATGAATTGTCTCTGTCATGTCTGGGCCTTCATCACCGCTTCTCTTTACTACTGGGTTTTTTAAGGCTGGGTTAAGTTAACTCAAGATAGCAACTCTAAAATGTTTGTATTTCATGAATTTAAAGATGAGCCTTTGCATTCAGTGGAAAGGGAAATGAAACACAGCGTTCAAATTTCTTTTCAAGGATTTGGTCCCAGGTCTTTTGCAGATGGGAGAGTTGTCACACGTGGTATTTGAGCACTAAAGGCTCTTTTCAGCTTTCCTCCTGGTTAATACTGCACCATTACAAACAGTAGTAGTGTTTGTGACATCACAACAAGCAGGAATGATGTCACAAATGAGGAACTGACCTTGCAGTTTTGGACACGGGAAGGGGCTGTAGAGATGGGATCTTGTGACTTTTTTCCCTGTTACAATTAATCTTTGTGTAGAGAGAAAAGCAGTAAGGGCTGAACTGATGCCTGCTTAAATAATATATTTCCAGTGTTTTACTGGGCATGAAATTTCACCTTTGAGCCAATTAAATAATTCCAGCTATAACTTGGCTTTGAATGGACTGGGGCTTTATGCTGCTGAGGCTGCCCTGGTTGTAGCCTTGTAGAAGAGCTTTGTGATCCTTGTCTGTTCCCAAATACATTTTTATAGACAAACTAAGGTTCTTTACCAAGTTATGGTTTGAGGATGAAATAGGAGAATTTACTAGAGAAGGGAATTCAAATTACAGTGAGCGATTCAGCGTCTTCCTTAAGAATTAATTCCAACAATAGCTTCCATTTATTGTAAATACCTCGGCTGAGGCTGCCGAGTGTGTGCGATTGAAACTTTTCCTTGGCTGGCAGAAAGCTTATTTCTAAAGGTCTCGTTGATTGTGCAAACACAGGAACATTTTCTTTCCTTGAGAATTAATATTGACTGTGTATAGAGCGCCGGCAGTACTCCATCCAGCCACAAAATCATATAAACATATATAATTACTCTGAAAATCTAATCTATTCCTGGATACTTAGGCCATGTGAGAACTTTTGTTTCCTTGCATAAAATGATAAATTATATACAAAGAAGCAATTACGGCTGTTCTTGAATCTGAGAGAGATGGAAATTTACACTTTGTAAATATAGACCTGCTTTTCCTAAAAGGCATTTATTTCTGCAGTTTTACAGAGGTGTGTGTTTGTGTTTGGATGGATGTCGGTGTGGGGATGTTTACCTGTCTGTGCAGAATAAAATGAAAAACTGTGCCTTTGTATACCCTGCCTGTGTACTTGTATGTGTGAGCATGTAATAATTCATAGTCCCATAAGCTCTTGGTGGACATTGCTGCCTCAGTCACTCAGCCCCCACCATGAAAGTCCCCTAACAAACAGGATTAAAATTCACTCCTTTCAACCATCCCAGGCATTTATTCCTTCCTTTTCATTGAGCTACATTTGTCTGATTTAACAAGATAAGATTTGAGTGCTGATGCAGCCCGTTGTTAATGCAGCAGCCGCATCCACCACACCATCGACACTGTGCATCAGAGGGATGCATAAATCAGGTATTCAAAAAAAATTAGATATGCAGCACACCAGTTTTATAGTCCCAGCCTCAGAAATTGAAATGGCCCAGATTAATGTATTATATCTTACACACTGTCCGAGTGAATCAACTTTAATATATTGAACAGATTCGCAGAACAAGACTTTGTTATCTAAGGAGCACTCGGAAGAAGGAATTGACCTGAGGATTTGATTTGGTTCAGGTAGTTCATGTTGTACAGCAGCATTTGAATAGTTTCACATAAAAATAAAATTTGTATCAGAAATATTTCACATCATTCTGGGCTTGTTCGTATTGCGGCTCTGCAGCGGGGCAATATTACAGAAACAATGTCCAGCAAAAAGATGATTTTAACCTTTGCTTCAGACATGTCAAAACAATATAATGTAATTTTAATGCAAACTGCTGTTTCATGGCAGAGGCGCCTCCACACACTGACTTGAACTAGTTTAGGTTTATGCTGAAAATGAAAAGCCCATTGAATTTCATACAGAATGGAAATGCTACAATTTACACCGGGCCTGTGTTCTGCTGGAAGCCGTGCAGGGACAGGGTTTGGCTGTATCTCTATTGACAACCCATAAACCAACTTTACCTGCATAATCAAGGGCAGATGAATGTTAACGTGGGCGGGGGTGTTCCTTTGATTGTGAATTGCCGTCGCTATTAGGGCAGAGCGGGGGTGGCCGTTTGCTTACTGAAAATAAAACAAGAACCTGAGGGAGTAAGAGAGGCATAACAAGATATCCGAGGTGTGTGGCAAAGGAGCTGTGAAGCACCTTTGCAGAGATGTTTGTCCTGTTTATTCCTTGCTCTGAATTACCCAGTTCCTGGGTAATTTACTCGTAGTTAACCGCAGTTGTGTCTTTGGGTGAATGGTTTGGTAGCTCCTCTCAGCTCTGTACAAAACCAGACCGGGGTTACTGGGTGGGGAGCCACCTTGTGCTGGAGTGTGGGGAGGGAGTTGTCTGGGTACCGCCACCCCTTTCCATGTGGGAATGTCTGTAAAGGGAGAGGATAACTCACCACTTACCCGATAATTGTGCCGTGCTCGTCAGCACTGAGCAGAAATGCCATATTGAGTGTCCCTCTTAAAGGGCACTGGGCAGATTCTTCAGGTGTTTGTGCTCCTGGAGATGCAAGAACATGCTGAATGGGATTTTAAAATTCTCAGGCATCTCGCTGTACTGGAAATCAGTAGGAGTCCTGTGCTTCTCAGGCATCCGGTGCCTCTAAAATACAGCCAGGGAGGACTGGAGTCTTTTAAGGCTGCCCTTTTAGAGCATTTTATGTCAACCTATTTGTGCTGTTTACAAGACAGATGTTTAAAGAGATGAGGGTGGACTGGGGCTGATGTGATGTCATTATATAATAGCATAGATTACGGAAACCATGCTGCAGGATTGTAACAGGAGCCGAAGTCTGGGATGAGGAGATGAAGGTGGTGTTGACTTTTCCCACAAGAAAACAATTAACAGCACAGGGACAAGCCAATCCTTGGCTGCGCTTTTAGGGAACAGCGGATCACGCAAATGCAGTGCTACAGCGAGCATAAGAAGAGCTGGTGGAGATGGGTGGGTATTTTTTCAGTCATTTGAGAGTCTCTGAGGCCATTCTGGGCCCTGGACAACTTGCATGTCTTTAGCTTTGTCCAGAAGACACAGTCCAGCCTGAATTGATTTCCCAGTGCTTATTTTATTTTCCATAGTAAATGTTGTAATTTACAGTAACATAATGGGAAATAAATTGTAATAAGTGCATTGCCTTTTTGCCTTTTGTAGCTTGAAAGCAGAATAATAGCAAATTAGAGTAGGTTCATATTATTTTTCAACATGCAACATCCCCCTGCCACCTTCATTCCTGCCCCAGCCACTTTATATGAATTATTGGTCTTTCTTCAACGAAAGACTGATAAGGCCTAGTCCAACTTTGTCTATCTACACTGATATAAATGAGAGAGATTATTATCAAATTACCATTTATTGTGTGCTGCTGGAAAAAATAATTTTTCAAGAAAACCTCGGGGTCAACCAGCCTTGAAGAGAAATCTTGGTTTATCAACAGATTCGCTATCCTCTTGTATATAAATAATCACCTGTAATTAATGTTAAAGGCACACAGAAATGCAAAGCAAAAATGTAATTTTAAGATATGTTTATCCTTAATTGTGGAAGATCTGGCTCTTTTGCTCAGTGTTGCTCTTGAGTGTGAAGACTCTGTGCAAACCACTCATTTTCATCAAATGATCTAAATGTGCACTCAGATTGTTTGGTGAGCAGGGAGGACTTAAATGTGTCCTTGAGTGCTTTGCTGACCTTACAGCTGTATTTCCTTGACCTTTTTAGCTCTCTGTCCTACCAAGAGTAGCTCTCTAAAACTTTTCTTCTTTTTGTTTAATTAATAAAATAAATAATAAATAAAAATAAACAAAGAAAATCAGATCTCGTCAATTTTACAAACTCATAAACTTGTAAATCAGTATGAGTGGAAATATCCAACAGAATTCATGCCACTGCTAAAGTGCCCAGACAATTATGGGAACATTTTAAACCCAAGTTATTCCAATGCATTAAGTATAACTCTTTAATGCTGCGGAGTCTGTGTCTTCCATCTGTTCCATCAATTAAACCCTACATTGATCTATGAAGTTATTAAGCATCAGCCAAAATTCCAAACAGATCAGCTTTGCCACCAGTGGAAATGCTATGTTTAGTGGGAACAATAATGTCATTTCTCTAACAGACCCCCAAGCCCATTTTTTCAGATTTCTATAAACTTCCTTTTGTTACCAGGTGAGATTTGAGCACTGTCATTCCTGTCAGCTATTAGAAGATCTCGCTCAGAGGATGGCTGTTAGGGGGACAGGTTAATTCTGTCTGAGAGGGTTCTTATTCTAGCATTTCTGGCTCAGTCTTGAGGTGCTGCTTGTTATGCTCCAGACACGGGCAGTCCCTGAGTTTTTTAACCGTAATCCCTCTGGAACCTTGTTTATTCAGTTAGGAAAGGTAGAAAATGAAGGCAAGAGGTGAATGATGTTTTTGCAGATGGGCTTTGCTCACTGATGGACAACGTTCCCCCATCGAGATGAAGTTCCTACCTGATTTCTCATTTAATTACAATTTGGGAATGCTGCAGCTAATAAGACTTATAAGTAAGGAAAGTGTGGAGGAGAAGACACAACAAAAGGGAGGGAGTTGTGTCTTTTGACAAAGTTAGAGGTGGCAGCAGTTTGCCACTGTCCATTTTGCTCTCCAGGACACTTGTCAGGGCAGATCCATCTGCGGGATTTTGGAGACCATGGAGAGTTATGACAATGGACAGATCCCTGGCTGCGGGTAACAGAGCTGTTATTGGTGCTGGCACAGTCCTGGAAATTTCCTTTTGACATGGTCTTGATCTCCTTATAACAGACTGAACTTTACCTGAGTGACTTTGATCACGGCACCGTTTTTTTTCCCAGGGCTAGGGAACGGAAGGGATTGCTCCAAGCATAGGGAAAGGCATGCTGATGATAGCATGGCAACTGTCCCTTTCAGGGTTGTCAAACAAGGTGAGTGACAAGGTTCTCTTTGTTGGATCAGAAAGCAGAAATATCTCGACAAGACAGAATCCCTGCCTTAAGAACTCCACAACAGGAAGAAGCAGAACTGTCACCAAATACCCCTTTTCAAGGTGTAAGGCGTAAGCTGTCCTTTATTAAACACTTTTGCAGGCTGAGGGTCCCTAAGTTGTTCAGGATGAACTTGTCCTGAGCCAGGCTTTTATCTTGGTTGGGTGTTTTTGACACACACATAAAATTGCACAGAATTACTCTCTGGGTCAATCTTTTCAAGCCGCACTGTGCCTGTCCTTACAGACCCTTTTATCAGCATTGGGGAGTTTTGTGCAAAGTTAACTCCTGCCCCTGTTTTGGCACTGGCCTCCTGGAATCTCATTCTCTCTGTGGAACATGCTGTATGTATGACTGCATAGAGAACAACCCCAGATCCCACTCTCTCACACTCCCTGTCCCTGTCCCATTTTGGATTTGGATCTAACTCACTCTGCCTGGAACAAAAACCCCGAGTACTGAGACCACGGCAGGTTGAAAAGTTTCCCGTGGATACCCCATTCCTGGTAACTGCTCAGCAGGATGTTGGCATCCAGAGCTTGTTTGTGGGATAAGTAATTTAGGGGAAGACACCAACACCTGCATTCCTGGAGGTAAAGGGAAAAGTGCAGCAATGCCAGGGTTGGAGGGCCTCATTTTGAAAAAAACCCTAAGTAGTTACAGGTTAGAATTAAGCAATCATTTTGAAAATGCTTTTGAGAAATGCATATAAACAATAAAAAGTATTTTTATGTTATAGATGGAATATTTATCAATCCTTTGGTATTTCAAGTATGCTGCAGTTCACATGGTTCTTGACTGTCGAGTAAAGATACCTGTACAGATATGTGCTTTTCATGACAGCAAAGCTACATCTGAACTTTCCCCCAAAAGAGTCTTTGAACAAATGACTGTATCAGACACAAGTGGGTGTTGGGAAGGTGGGATCTTTTCCTAGGTTTTCCTCTTCCTTGAAGAAATAACCTTCCTTTGCAATGCTGCCCTATTTTTACACTCCCTTGTATTCCCAGCAGTTTACATGTCTGTGTCATCCAAAATATTGCACTTGCCTTATGGTGCTATTTCTTTTTCTCCATACATATATATTTATTTTTTGGGCTGGAGCAGGATTTCTGCATTTTTGCCTGCCTTCCTTCCCAGACATGATTTTGCCACTGGTTCCTTGAAACAACAGAATCCACAGAACTGGAATGCTACTGCAGCATGCTGTCAGACTTTATTTGGATGTAGTGCACACTTTGAAATGTTTTATATTAAAAAAAAGTTTAAAATTCCTGTAACACTGTCCTATAACACTTTAACATTCACTTCCAAACAGGGAGAAAAAAATATAGGTGCACATTCCATTTCAGGCTTAAAACTTCTTCCCCTCCTTTGCAATTACATGTGAAATGAAATTGTGGAGTGATATTCTGAACCTAAAAGCTGGTGTAATTCATTCCATGCCCACTCTGTTTTTTTTTTTTTAATCTGTACTTTTAATATCTTATGCAGGATTTTATCAGTCTATCTTTAAGAACACGTCTAGTGGAAAAATCCAAACCTCTTCCTTATCAAGTCTTATTTCTCAAGCTTTTTAAATGACATTTTAATAGAGGAGATATTTCAATTAATCAATTTTTAAAAAGTAATAAGGGTGCCTGGAACGCACAGAATGTCAAAACATCTGGTTCTGAGATTTTTGCAGTGATTTCTGCAGTGCTTTTGAAGGATAGCAGCTAATTATATGAATAAGCAGCCCCAAAATATTCCCTGCTCCGACAGTTAGTTAGAAACCTTCTTGAATTATGGTTTTTCTGGTGCAGGATTAAAACTCAAACAGAAACTCATGGGCAGTAAAAAATTAATTAGTGAGATTGAGCTGGCAAAATGCAGCCATCGCTGTTGTGGCCATGAAAGGTGGCCTGAAAAGCACTTTGGTCAGGGTATCTTTTTTGGGGCAGTTTACACTGAACCTGGTGGTGGTGTTCCAGAGGAGGCATTAAGATAAACTTTATACTGATTTCGAATGGAAGGAGTTGGGAAGGAAAACAACATAGGCAGAAGAAGAGGGGTTTGTGCTGGAGGACAGAGTTTTTCAGGTTCCCAGCAAAGGTAGTTTGGTTGGTGACATTATTACCGAGGTACACAAGCAGATCAGATGAGTGTTCCTGCAGAGAATCCTCACCCAGCTGTCACTCACCCTTCAAGTGAGATGAGGACAGGACATTTTATAAAGTTGGAAAGAAGAGAGAGGGGAAATCCTGTTACAACTTCCAGCTATGCCTTTGGGGAAAGCACTGTTCATTATTTCCTGATGCTTTTTAGGATTTTCCATCATGTCAGTCACTTTTTTGTGGATAAATATTTCAGTGTATATCCACCAGCGGCTGTGTCTTCCAAATACCAACTTTTCTTCTGGCAACTTGGGGAGAGGATTTTATGTCTTATTTAAGAAAGGATCTCCCCCCTCTCCCTGCTCCAGGTGTTTATGGGAGCACCTGGCTTTAGGGAACCTCAATAGTGCTTTCAGAGCGTGAGCTACTTTGTTGTGCCTATTTTTTATTATTTATAATCTCATCAAAGGATAGCTTATAATAAGGGGGGTAAAGTTCAACCCTCCGTGATTTAGGTAATTTACAGATTTATTCAGCATCACAGTAAATTGGATTGCTTCTGGCTTTCTTAGAAATTAGTGAGTGTGTAGATCAGAAAGTTTGCAGTTTGTTTCTCCAAGGGATGTTATGCACAAAGTGTTAACCCTTGATGAAGTAAAGCATCTGTGATGGTAATTTCCTTGGAGCATTTTTCAGGAGGAGGCTTGTTGTGCTCCAGCGTTTGATTTATTTACAATTTATCAGCTTTAGATGCATGGTTTAAATTGCCACCAGTGTGTTGTTCTATGTGCTGTTGCGCCTTGTGCTGTATTCCCCTTTGTGGCTGGCACCCAGAGTGGCGGAACAAGAGGTGGAAATTGGATACCAGCCATCTCCACGTGGAGAAAAACATCTTGTAACTGTTAATAATCCTCCTTCCTCATAATCCTTCCACACCTTCTCTCCTCTCCTCTCCTGTGATGAATGCACGTGCACCTATCTGCTCCTTTTCCAGGGCTCAGGCCAGACCTGTGCTCCCCTGCACCTGGCTAAAGGACGTCTTTATTCCAAAGTTATGGCTCTAGGCAGGCAGGAGATACTCGTGGCAGCTTTGGTGGCCACAGCAAGGTGGTCATGGCCACCTAAATCTGAAAATGTATCTCCAGTCCGTTAAAACCTTTTCCTGCTCTGCTGAGTTTTGTGCTGATGTTGCTGTGCTCTCTATAGGAGTGACAGGTGTCCTTTTGAGTATAAACATTCCTCAAAATGTTTTACAAAATTGTTGAGGATTTATTGAGGAACAAATTAGAACAAGTTGTACATCTGGTTGTTACTATACAAAGTCCATGGATTTCCTTTCCATAAGACTTGAACAAGCAGCACCGTGTTCCAAAGCAGTGGATCATTTTCCAAATTTGAAGCTAAGGTGTGAGTTTAAGCAAAAAAGAATGGTGATTATGTCCAAGAAAATCAAGGCTTCATTAACACAGAATATGATCAGAAGGATACGAACACCATCAATTGGGATGGGTCTGAGTGAAGTGCATATTTCAGACCTTGCTATTTGCATGTCCTGTCACTTTATGTTCAGAGATTTCGGTAGTAAATAAAGCTGCAGTCAGATTTTCATGTGAATGGAAATCTGGCCATGGTAGCCTTGCAGAGACTCTGAAAAGTGAAGTTTTTAATATAATGCTTTCCTAACAAACGTTTTGAACCAAAGAGATTTTGTGCACAAATTTTAAAGTTTCATTGAGGGACAGCCATATACTTAATGCACTTGGTCTGGCAGAGATGGGTAATAATCATCTTTAAATCCATAAGTGGTAGAAATGTTAAGTTTATGGCTAATATGGACTACAAGAGTTTTCTGTCAAGTGTTAATGATAAACCCACTGCCTGTAAAAACTACAAAAGGACAGTGCCTCTTTAACAGGGACTACTGTTTGTGCTCCATGGAGCTTTGCAGTATTAGTAAAGCAGCATGAAAGAGTTGATTTTCATTTTATGTTGTGCTTGTGAGGCATTAACATGATGTTCTAACACTTGTAAATGAATACAGCTCTTGCCTAATCTGTCATTTTAATGCCTTATAGATTTTATTTCACTCTGTGTTGTACCAGATTCTCAATAATAATAATCAACTGCTTTGTTGTTCTCTTGCAGAAATTAAATTTCTGTAGTGAGTGTGCAACTAATAAAAGATGTTGCTTGAGGAAACAAAAAATAAATATGATGAATCATAAAAGTTGTATGTAGGGGGTTGCTCATATATGAAAGACAATTACTGAACCAGTGGTAAATTCATCTGATTCTCATATTGTCAACAGCTTAATAACTCTCACAAAGGGTTTGCTGGAGCAGCTTTGTCTGTGTTGCTGTCTGTAATCAGCACCGTGACCCCCGTGGACACTGATGTGTGGGAGCTGCGTGGGGGAGCCTGGTACAGGTATATATTTAGTGTTTTAAAAGGGTTCTGACGTTACCCTGCTGTGCTCTTTCTGAACCTGAGGAGCTGCTGCTAAACCGACTTTGCCACCTGCGTAAGCCCAGCCTTTTGTCTCCTGGTCACCCATGGGGTGCAGCACCACGAGGGGGGGTGTCCAGGAGCCGGGAGAGAGAAGCCATTCTCAGTGTGTTGGTCAAACTGACCCTCCCAGAGTGCACGGGAACATTGTTTGCCACAAGCGTCTGACAGCCAGCCCTACCTGGATAAATACAAGCTTGTTCGTATTTCTAAATGTGGCTTCTGAGAATATGAAACACAGATTAGGCTTTGGCTTCACTCCTCGAAAAGCACAGAGAAAGAAAAGTAGGAGAAAAAAGTTTTTGTACAAACTCATGTCTTTGAGATGCTCCTTTTGGATTCCGTTGGGATCTCCTTACGCTTTAGGCAGTGCGGTTCAGTACAAATAGTCTGTGACTGTAGGTGGGTGCATGGGTCAGGTTTGGGAAAAAACCAGCTGTAATATCGGGTATGAGTTACTGATCTCCACTGTTTTCTCCCAGAGGGATTACAAGCACAGGTGAAAGGTAACCGATACCATCAACTTCGTATTTTAAACCCCTTCTTTCTTAAGGGAGGTGGCTGTGACCAGGGAACCAGGCTTTTAACCTGTGTGATGGGTCTATAAAAGCAAAACTTACTGTTTGGTGTTATCTGCTCTCAGTGCACCCTCCTCTCTTGGCTTCTACTTGACAACGTGGCTGCTAATTTCCCTTCCAGGCAGTCAGAGTGTTATAATTCCTTCTGTTTGATGAAGTACATGCAAAAGGATACAAACAATCTTTTATAGGAGAGCAGGGGAGTTGATAAGGATGTTTAAAGCTCAATTCCTAAAACAATTTTGCATCCAACAGTTCCCATTAGGCATCAGAATGAAATAACAAAAGTTCCCAAACAGCTTGGTTTCATTTTAGTAGGAACCACAGGATACCCAGCAGTTTTTGAAACTTACTTTTTTTTCCCCAAAAGGAACTTGAGCTCCCCTAAATAACCAGCTGCTGCTGAGGAGATGGAGTATCAGCTTTGATCTTAACCTGCAACAAGGAGGGTCATTAGGCAGAGAATCATTTCAAGAGGGTTTATATTGCTATTGCCAATTTCTTATTTGGCCCTGAATCCAGAGCTGGTGACAATGATGGGGCTGCACAGGGACAGAACTTCTCCTGTCCTCTAATGCAAGAGGACCTGGAAGAAAACCTGGATGCTGTTTTCTCTCATGGAAAAGCCCATATTTAGTGATGGTGTTAAATTTGGATACAAGCAGGGAAGTAGTTTAGAGAAAAGACTCTCTTTTGTTCACTGCTAACTGGCCGTTGATGTCATTACATTTATTTCTTTATGCTGGCACAGACCTAGTGCTGCCTGTAGGGTTGCCTGCCAAAGGCCAGGTGGAGGTGAAAGCACATGTAGGAAGAACCCAGCTGGAAAAAAATGTTGGAAAATTTGTAACCACCCCAGAACACACCTGCGTCATAAAATCAGATAGTTCAGGCTCAGGGGGTCTCTTAAGCCCAACATCTGGCCTAAAGCAAGCTCATCCATTAGATCGGACCAGCTTGCTCAGAGTTTTTGTCCAGTGGGGTCTTGAAGCTCCAAGGCTGAGCCTGCACTACTTCTTGCATTGCCAGGATTGAAATGCCTTGGGCACCTAATGGAAACTCTCATGTTGGATATTTGGATAAGTTTGGCTGAAACAGTGGCTCTAAAATCAGGTGCTGGCTCTTGAGACAGGGTTCTGGGGGCCAGTAACCCCCATGTTTTCATTTGAGTTTTGCCTTGAACTTGCTGAATGCCTTCCAGCAAGTCACTGTTAGCCCTCTGTCTCAATTTCTCCAGTTATAAAATGGGGGTAATAATCTTTACCTACCCTACAGGGTGTTGTGAGGATTAATTAGTTGTTGGTACAGCATGTGAAAGATGTAAATAGCCACATAAATGCTGGATATTATCATTATAATGAGAACCACACAGCACTGGAAGACAAGAAATGGTCTCCAAATAGGCTGCATGTGCCATTATGACCCCCCCCAAGAGCAGCTTCTGGGGTTTGTTTGAAACACCAGCAGGCATCAGGCTTCCAAATCCATAGTTTGATGCTCTGTTGTAGCATTGAACATTTCTTTTTTTCTCGCCAGTTATTTTTTTTACAGTCAGTGCAAGTTAGAGCGACAGTCCCAGGTAAACATATGTAGTGGTCCTGCTTGAATAAGCACCTGCTTTTATGTTGTTTACATTAAATGTATAAGGATCATTAGGAGGACAAGGTGACACAGTCGGTTATTCTGATGGCCTCCAGGCACTTCACCGCTGACACCTGGGTTTGAATTCCAATTGGAGACCACCCAAATTATTGTAAAAGTGTGAAGTTTGTCCTCCTGAAACTCAAATGCAGCATTCAAATGTCTATTACAGTAATCCACACTTGGACAACACTTTGTTTAATTTTATTGTGTATTTTAGAAAATAATCTGAACCCTGCCCTCCCCAACTCAACCCAAGCCCGTGAGGAGGGCTTGTCAGGGTTGCTGTGACACACCAGGCACTGGTGCCACTAGCCAGAGCTGTACTGAGTGATCTCAGCAAGTCCAGGAGTGAAGCACCATTGCTGGGAATGTTAAAATGCCCACCCAAGAGTAAAAATTCTGTCTTTATAACTCTTTGTACAAAGTAGGACTCTCACCATTGTCATCGAAGTCACTGGGTCAGATCCGCTTTCTTTTTTTCCCCCTGTATGAAATGGAAAAAAAAAAAATGCTGCTCATAGATTTCTGTTTAATAGTGTTTGCCAGACAAAGTAGAATTTTCACAGCACAAGTTCTATAGCTCGAGAGTCCTATTCACTCAGCATTTATTTTACAGGTCTTTTATCCACCCTTTCTGGCTTAAAAAAAAAGGGAAAAACAGGGAATTTACCCACTTAAAATAAGCTTTGCACCAAAACTGTCTTCTGGGGATTTTTTGTAGTGTTAATGAAATCTCGAGAAGACATTAATAATGATCTTCAGGCACAGAACTCATAAAATTAATATTAACAGCTAAAAAAGGAGAAGTACTTCCCACTCCAACAGAATATATATATACTTCCCTTTCCATAAATATGGATTCTCTCAGGTAATATTTTATAGTGAAGTGGGATCCAGTTGTATGAACGTGGGTGTGAGAGCTGAGCTGTCCTGGTGCTGTATTTAAGGCTGGATTTGGCTGTGGGTGTGGGCCACTCACTCCCCTCCCTGTCAGAATTCCCTGTGCACGGACATTTTTGTGCACAGAACATCAGGCACGTGCTGTGAGATTTTTAGATGGTTATTCCTGTAAAGGTTCTGGAGGAGGAGAAGTTGGATTCCTGGGGAACAGTGGGTTAAGTTTTGTCTTAGGAAGAGTTATTTGTACAAGTGTGCAGTGCCTGGATGTCTGCACAACCAACCAGGACACTTCAGGATGTTGGTTTTCCGTAGTTTTTACATTCTCCTTTTACTCAACTGTAGGTGAACAAGGAAATGCAGAGTAAGTCCAGGCCAGCTTTGAAATTCCCAATGTGGACCAGTTTTATGCAAGCTCAAAGTCAAGACTTAAAATCCTTTGGTTTCTTGTTCAACTACTTAGCTAAGTAGATTTGAGTGAGTGTATTCCCTCTGACAAGTATCGATACGCTTTGGAGTCCCAGCCCAACCCAGGTGGTGTGGAGCTGTGAGGTCCCTTTGTCAGGAAATGGTCCTGCCATTGCCAACCCATCCACGTACAGCTCATATGGCCAGGGAATACTGTGCTGGAAGGTGGCTGTTTAAAGGGGTTGTTGTGAGCAAGAAACACAGAGGGGCTTTTTCCAGCTCACCCATAGTTGGGCTGCAAGCAGTTGCTGTCATAATCCAGTTAATACAAAAAATCTTTTAGGAAAAGCAAGGTTGCTCTGGGGACACAGATAAATCTGTGCATGATAGAATGTGTTTTATGTTAGCATTATGTGTTTATTTTGCTCTTATATGTGCTTTCTAGCCACATAAATGTCCAATGCTTTTAATTTAGCTACATTGTTAGTGGGGATATCTTGTGGCAGGAAGTCCTGTAGTCTATTTTTTCCCAGTAAAAAAAGAAAAAAGTCATGTTTTGAATTTGCTACTGTCTGATTGAATTAATTACGTAATTAACTTCTTGAACACGACAGGCTGAAAAGTTTATTTTTCTGCTGCTTTTAGGTGGCTTTGCCATGACTTAGCAACACAGGAGAATGAACACCCAGCCAGGGCTCAGTTTCGTGTGGTTCAGGAGAAGCAGACAGCACAGAGGATCACGTTATCCCTCTGCTGCAATTCCTGCCTCTGCAAACACTTTGGGATGCCTGTGGAAAAGTTGAGTTTTGCAGCGTTTTGAGTTGTATTTAAAAAGAACCACCTTGCAAATGTGATTCTGGCTGGGGATTATTATCTCTATATGTTGCTAATTCTTGAATAATGATGTGTATGGGGAGTTCTGATGAAGGGTGTGGAGGAAGATGATTGAAGGCACTTGCAGATGGAAGTCACAGATTCCTCTTGGATGGTGACAGTTTCCAAGCTCTGTATGGCAGATTTTTCTCTGGCCTAATATGTAGTTTATCATATTTCTCTCACTTTTTATGACTGATTTATCATTGCTTTGAGTTCTTTTTCTGAGAATGCTCCCAGCACCCAGCAATGAATAAATGCAAATGGTTATTTATGGTGTGTGGAAAATGACTCAGTATTTTCTTTAATTCATTACAGTGATGAGAGTATTTCTGGAGTGTACAAATGTTTTTTCAAAACATTTTTTCAGGGTGTATAAACCATTCAATTGGCCACTGAGTCTCTTTTAAAAGAGTGTGGGCATCATTTTCAGTGGGACATGTGGAATCTGAGTATTTCAGCGTGCACATTACAGCCAGGTGAATTTGGGGTCTTGCATGGTTTTCTGCAGGTTTTTGGTTGGTGGTTGTTTTAAGGCTTTTTTCCTTTGTGGGGGACATGACCCAAAATTTAAAACCAAACTGGTGGGAGGCATGCAAACCTACTGGCATATCTATTGAAACTAGAAAGAAAAATGCTTCTTCAGACCCTTGTGAAGCAATATTGCTTAATTAACCCTACTTAAGCCCTACCTTGTGAAAAGGTTAATGGGATTTTTAATGACCTTGAGTGGTCAAGGCCTCAATTTTACATTTCTTCTGAAAGAAAATGGAAAATAGAACAAGAAAGCCGTTCAAACTTCTGTGAATCTGGGAAAAAAAAGAATTGGTTTACAGCAACAGTTCAGGTCATTTCCTATTTCATTTGAAATGGTTTACCCGTTCCTTACCTCGGGCATCAGGTGGGTGTTTGATGCAGCTGCGTGTGGGTTGGGTGGAGACGCTCTGCAGGGACAAAGCTGAACATGGAACCTTGGCAGAGATAGAACATTATCCCCCCACCCCTCCTGGAGTATTTAGAGAGCCTTACTGACAAGGGATCATTGCACTGATACAAACACCACGTTCTCCCTTGCAAGAATGCCCATCATTAATTTAATTTTTGCTACTTTTCAGTAAGCCATGTCAGGTGATTTTCAGACATTTGCTTGTCACGGCGCTTGAGCTCCAGTTTGACCGCGGAACGCATTTCTGCGTGTTTGTACTAGGAGAGAGCAGAGATTGTGGAATATTCCATGAATCGGGAGAGCTGTGGTAGGATGGTGCTGCTAGTCTTTGTGAGCCGGCCTCCAGAGGGTGATACAGATGTTCTGCCTGGTAGAAAACATACACACATACTAATGAGTGCATTGTAAGAGTTAATTAATGAGAGAGATATTGCTTGTGAACAGTCAATACAGCGATGTATTCATCCAGAGGGTCAGGAATGTGCTTTCTTTGAATTTATCTAACGTGGTATGTAGCAAAACACCTGGGGCGCTGCAGATGAAGCTATTAATTGCATTAAAAACTGGCCATAATTAGGTTTGGAATGTAACTGTAATCTCTGGGATCAATGGTTCCTGACACCTGTCAAGTGGCAGGAGGGTAAAACCTTTTATAACCCTGATGAACACGTGCGTGTGTCACAGCCTTATCGCACAGAACAGTGAACTTTAAAGGTTGGAGGGTGGAATGAGCTGCTGTTAAATTTAAACTCACTGGAATGGCGTCGTGTTTTGCTCCTGTGGCCAGGTTCAGAGTGGTGTGACTGTTTGGCATTCCTCTGAAACCAGGGAACTTGAGTTTGGCATTATGCTTCGCGTACCTGCACATCCGCAATTCCTGTCAAATATGTGTCTGCTGCCTCTATACAGAGAGACACTGTGACCCAAGACTTGATTAAATCAAAAGGAGCATTTAAAAATTGCTGAACTTAAATCGGGTGTCACTTCCATCTAATTTGTGGCAAGCTGTTAAATAAGTCTTCCTGTCTCCCCCAGAAACACCCCAAGGATCCGTTCTCTAATGCACTGTTCTGTATAAACAAGTATAAATGTTTAAAAAGTAAAGAATACTAATCAAGAGATGGAAGACACGCGCTGCTTAATAAATCTTGCCTTCAATTTATTTGTCTAGTATTACAAAGGCAGAGGAGATATCAATTAATATAGGCAAAGAGGACCCATAATTTATAATTAACTGGCAAGTGGTTTGTAACAAACAGCAGCACTGAATCTAATAGCCAGTAGAAAAATAACTGGTGTTGATTTGTCCCTCGGCAAATTAATAGAGTGCTTATCAATGACAGGGTTACATAAAACTGCTAAATAAATAATCATCAGTGAGTTAGAGTGAAGCAGATCTTTAACAAGCTTAATCTGAACCTCTTGACATCTGCAGACTATGAAGAGATTAAATGCTAAGAAAGAGAAGATGCACTATGCACATCATAAGCATGCTCAGGAGCTGGGCGACATCGTGTTCTTGGGTAATGGGAAACAAGGAAACATTTTTATTGCAAAATTACAGTGAAAAATGATTTTCATTATAATTAGACTGAAAATTATAAAAGGTATATCAAAGAAAGGCTGAATTGGAATTAACTAGATGAGAATGGCAGTCCGTCTCTAAGCAATGAAAGCACATCAGTGGAGCTGGCTTTGATACATTTTTGGCTCAAGGTTTGTTCTTGGTTTTATTACTCACCTTTGTCCACTTCTGGTTTCTGGGTCACTTTTGCTGATATTCCCTGGTTGCTTACTTAAATCATCACAACAGCTGAGCAGTGTACCTGATTTTCAGAATGGCTGTTATTTATGAGCCTGGAGATAGATATAGATATATATTTGGTATAATTTCTAGACACATTTTACTTTTACAAAGGCTTTTTGTGCAGTAAGTCCACGTATTAAGGTCTCTCCAGCACTTGTTTAATGATAACAGGAGTAAGTTTTGTCCTGGAAAGCTCAGAAGACCCAGCTAGAGCCATGCTGCAGAGTCCTAAAAGGCTTTGTCTCCAAGTGGAGACGTACAGGAATATTCTGCAGGAGTGAGGGGACAGCCGAGGCTGTTTTCCATTCTGCTGGATACACAGGGATTGGAGATGGAATGCAGATCCCAGGGTCACCAGTAGTTCCTTGCAAGACTGCTGATAATCAGTTCCTGGCTGTGTCCTGTGCAGATTTTTGGCATTAAGGAGGAAAGGGCTTTCCTCTGTAATCCACCTATGGATTAGCCTATGGTGTGAATTCCCTAGGAATTAATTCCTTGTAATTTTCCCTTGAGGCGTCTCTCCTTTTTCTGGTCCTGAGAAGACAGACATTTCCTGCAAGTGAGACTGCTGGTTTTTGGGACTGAGAGGGAATAAAGCAAAGCTCAGTAAATTCATCAGAAAGCCTTGCTGGCACTTGCAGGATCCACATCTGGAGCAGAACCTGACCTGTGGCGAACAGCTGCAGGTCCTCCTGCTTTTTTTGTGTGTGAAAGCAGAGCTACCCTGACATCGGTGGGCAACCTCTGGTGAGGAGCATCCTTTTGGGAGCTCATACCTTCCCATCCATCCCTTTCAGTCCTCTCATCCTGAAGGAGCAGAGGCACTCCTGGTGTATTCCTACACGCTGGAGGAAGTGTTTCAAAGAGATCGTGAGGCTGTGCAGGTACCAGAGATGAGCCAAATTACCTCGGGTGTGGTGTTATGAATAGGCACTAACTGTCTGTCAGCAGAGCTCTTCCTGCTCAGGAGGCTAATTCCATGTTTTTCTGTCTTCATGGTCAGGTGGAGATTTTTTTTGAGGAAGGTGGTGGTATTTGCTTGGATTAGCCTGTTGATTTTCCCAGACCTCTCTATCATTGCTGGCAAAGAATTTTATTAGCAAAAGAAATGTTGTCTTTAAATCCAGCTCTTTTGCCCTTTTTCTAGACTCTTGTCCCTGTAGAGGCTGGGAAGGAGAATTTTTAGTACCCACATGGAACAAAGTGAAATTTTTCCTCGTGGGTGGCAGTGGGAGCTGCAGTCATGAGAGAGAAACCTCATACAAATAATGCTGCACTAGTTTATTTCTGTGTTGCTCTCCCAATTTTTATTCAGAGACTGAGTCACCACTTGAAAAGAACAGAGCAGAGCCTCAATTTTTTTTCTTCCTTAAATCAAGCCTTTCTCTGGTGGACCAATGCTGTCTGGTACCACGCTGCAATAATTGATCATTCTATTGATGTATCAGTGGGTTTTTGGTGTGCTTTGGGTTTGTTTTTTGTGGTGTTTTTTTTTGTTTTAATAAAGGGAACGTGGTAGCCTCACACAGTGCTGTCACCACGTTGGCAGGACGGCCATGTCTGAGGTGCTATCAGGGAGGTTACAGGGCATTCATCAAAATCAAGCTGATGCAAGCATGAATACTCCCCAGAATGAGACCTTTTATACTGAAAAAATGCTGAAGGCTGAAAAGGGGCTAATTTATTTAAATTATCTGTATACATGTCAAGCCCCATAGTTTCCAGAGGAAGCTGACAATCGTAGAAGAGAGCTTTTCTTAAATTTAACAACAAAAACCTAACAGGGGAAGTTATACCAGAAAGCCTGAGCAACTGAGCTGATAATCATCTGTAGTGATGCAGATGTACAAAAATAGAGTTTTCTGTTATTAAGCTTTTAAATGTCAGTAAATGGCAGTTTAGTAGATCATTTGCTAATAATGATTACATTTCTCATTAAAATGTTTCCTTCATTATTCTTCAGGTAGAAATGTGTAATTCAACGATTGTTACATCAATTATACTTAAAAAGCTCATTAAAATACTGAAATATTATCTCTCATAGCCAGAGTACTTTAAGAGTACTGTACTAATTACAAACGGAATAAACTCTTGTAATATCACCATTTGAATTGATGCCTTATAAATTCTTAATGCAAAGCTAACATATAAAGTGTAAATCAAATATATAGATCCAATAAAACAAAACCTTTTTAATCTTGTTTTACCTTCAAAAGGATTCTGATTATTGTAATTAAATAATGCATGATATAATAAAGATCTAGAATGTGTGATTCTTTCATTGGCAATTGAATATTGGTGCTTTTTATTTATGCAAGCAATTTATCACAGACAATATGCATCAAGCATTAAAATATTGATACAATTATACCTATCCTGCTGAACCAATAAAAAACCCCTGTGACATGGTTCTCTGCTGATGATACAAGGATGGTTTGAAATCCTTGTTAAATTTTAATATTCTGATGTGCTGGGTTATGCTAATTCTGCTATGGAATAATATCTGCTGTTTTGCCTTTTCTTTCTGTGGGGTTACAAATGCAGCTTCACTTGGCGTGGCAAGCTCAGCTTGCAGCTCTGCTGGTCACTCCCAGGAAGGGACAGCAAAAGGCAGTTTTGAATTTCACTTTTCACAGTTACTATTTTGCTAGGAATACAACTCTACAATATTAATTTTGCTGCTGCCATATCCTGTTTTTCTTTCTCAAGAGTTTTGCAAAGGTTTCTGGCCCAAGTCAGGGGTAACTTGCTGGAAGTGGTTGGGTTTACTAAGACTGGTTTCAAAGCAGATGCACTCTGAGTTTTGTCCCAGTTTCTTAAGGCTGGCATCGGGGTGTCAAGGTAAAATATAAAAGGAACAATCAGCTCCTTTTGGTCAGAGCAGCAACTCTGCCCGGTCAGATGTAAATCGTGAAACCGGGCAAAATTTCCATATCTTTAATCTTACAAAACTGGTTGCTTTCTAAAGCAGCTAAAAGTTTGTACTGAATAGGCTGGCAGTTATTTTTATGCAGGAAAGCTGGGGTGCAGGGGACTACTTAAGGCTCTCTGAGCTTGTCCCCTGTCACTCAGTTGAAGGCAAATGGGTGTTTAGCAGCCCAGATACAGCACTGGGTGCCCACCTCCACCTGCTGTTTCAGCCAAGCCAATGGTCATGGGAAGAGCTGTATTTCCCTGGGCAGAACAACTCTGCAGGAATTTGTACAAGATTAACCTACCCCACCACTCATGGACTCGAATTAAGTTTTTTTGAGGGACATATTGAATAAATGAGATATTTTACAGCACAAAGAAAATTAAGTGGCCTAAACCAAATACTTGTTTGTGCTGGCTTTCCAAAACAGCCTTTGACTATCACTGTGCTTCCAAGTGAGGAAAAAGAATTGCAAACCTCTGAATAAACAGCAATAAAGGTCAAAACCCACCACCAAAACCTAAGGATTGGCTAAGTCTGGGTGGAAGTCAGCCCTTTGCTGAGGGCCAGCTTTGACAATGCTCAGGATTTTCAGACACCTAATAGCGACTTTCTCTCAATTGATAAAATTATAAAACCATAATTTACCTGTCTGATTCACGAAATTGATGAACACAACCTACAAAGTGTCGAACACTCATCTCTCTTTGTGCTTGCTGAAGGAAGAGAGCATTTAGTGACTTGCAGGATGAGAAGTTTTCTTTTTCCATAACTCACCATGAACTTCACAGTTAGGGTTTTATACTATTGGATGAGAGAATTTTTCTTTTCTTTTTGCTAAATGTGCTTGTTTTTCCTCAGTTAGATACTGCCTGATCATCACAAATGTCTCTGCTCTGTCATATTTATGAGCTCCTGTTTAGCTCAAATTAGAATCAAGCTCTCAGAACAAATAGTCCAGTGACCAAAGGGCTGGTATTTCAAGGCATCTACTGAGTTCACATAAATATAATCAAAAATGGGTTAAGGGGAAAGTTCTGGCACTGTTTAAAATCTAAAATTGAAAGCTTTCATTGAATAAATAATTGGGGGGGGGGAAGAGCTAGTTAATGAAGTAGTTGGCTTGCTAATTGATTTTTTAAAAATGCAGTAATTTGCAGGCATATGCTGGTGTTGGCTGTGCATTCCTCTCTGCCTCGCCCCCAGCCAGGGACTGTGCCGGGATCACATAATCACAGTGCTGTCACAGGCCTGACAGAGCCTGAGCACCCACTGCTTCTACCCACTTGCAATTTGCCAGCACTTTAGAGCCATTACCACATGTGCCTATTCTCCTTGGGTATGGACATTCCTAGGAGCAAAAAAGTCCCGAGGAAAAAAGCATCCTAATTTTTCTGTGTTGGTAGGTGAGAGTATTTTCATCCTTAGGTTCGTAAACGTGCCTTGTTTGAAATTCTGTAGCTTGGTGGTCTGAGTTGTCTCTACGCTGGGGTTAATTGAGAGAAAGGACTTGATAAGATGTAGCTTTGAATCATTTGTTTTAAAGAAATAAAAATTCTTGGGGCTTATTAGCCCTGAAAAATATATTAATGGTTTACCTGTTCCAGTAGCAGCCTGAACTGCGAATGTGCCCCTTAGAATAGATATACTTTTTCTCTATAAAAGTAGCTGATTTAGTCAGAAAGGTGACAGTTAAGGCTCGTTGCAGGGGAAATTTTTGCATCTTTGCAGAGTGACTTTTTTTTTTGCTGTACTTTACCACAGTGGCTGTCCATCACAGTTGTTATGTATGCAGGCTGAGTGAGCCCGCGGGGGATCCTAGTTATTTACACTCTTTTTCAAGCTTCGAAGCTGTTATAATCATTCGCTGTCAACTTTGTGCTGACACTGAATTTTACTTTGTGTTTTTTATGCTCGGTTTGGGTCTAAAATACTGGCATCCATACCCTACACTGTAATTCTATGGGTGACTGAGTTGACCAGCAATATACAGTATTACTAACAGAGCTTTAGAAACCTGCTGCATATGGAGATTTCAGGATTTGTTGATTGTGGACAGTAAACAAAGTCCCCAGGCTTTATGCTTTTATCCTAGTGGTGGCCCTCAGGAATAAACTGTGTACGGCGTTTCATCTCATTGCATTTTCATCTTTACAAAAATGTAAATATTATTTTCCTTTCCTCCAAAGCTGCAAAGTTAGAGCAGGAAAACTTTTTCATTGCATTTTTTATTTTCGTGCTGGCTTGTTTTCTCCAGGCCTGTGTTGTAAGAAATGCATATTTCCCTGTGATCACCATATGTTTAGCATGAGGCTGCAGAGAGGAGTGGAGCTGGTAATGGGCTAATACCTCAGCTCCAAATTGAAATAATGCCTTGTGTGAAACGCTGGGAATCAATTATCAGCCAAGTGCATGCACTGACAAATATATAGGGGGTTTTTACACCCTTTTAGCTTTAGAAAGGCAAATTTGCATGGCTGTGCTTAAGTGTCTGTGGTCTGCAGTGCAGCGAGTGAACAAGTTTCTTTGGCAATGTGCATCAAACCTTTCCTTGATGAGCAGGCCCCTGAGCCTTAGATGGCATCACAGGCTGATTTCTGCCTGCTGGAGGTGTGGGATTTCCAAGTGTCCAAGTTCCCAGCTCCCATGAGAAATTCCAGGTGCTCGGAGGCCCGAAGGGAGTGATCGCACAAAATCATCCGACCCCGTTCTTAACTGGACTTGAAATAAAACTGGTCAAGGAGCTTGTGTGCTTGGTCAATGTAATAAAGTAGACAAATAATTACTGAGCAAATCAAACACACTTACACTTCAGATGATTTTGAAATATTATCTATAATCGGGCACTTCTGTGCTAGGAGGAAAGGTTAATAAAGTAATTTAAAAAAGATTGTGTAGAGTATTACAGAAACAGAAGAGGACTGGTGATCATAATTGTTAATCTCCTGAAACACCAGTCCTCTACTGCACAAGGCATATATTTTAGTACAACTCCTTATTGTTCATTCCACTTACTGTGATATTATACTGCTTAATTACCTTTTGTAAGAAATCTTATTCTACCCTTCTTTTTTTTTTCTTTAATAACAGATAATGCTGATGGAAATATTTTAGAAGAAAAGCTTATTTAAAGTCCTACCTGCTAGGGATTGAGATGAAAACAGTTGCATAGGTGGGTAGGTAGATATTTGGAGACTGAATTGCTGTAGATGCTGTGTGAAATACCACAGTGAAGTGGGTAAATGCATCCTCCACCATCCTGTTTTAGCCACGTTGTGTGTGGCTGGAGTCTGGCATGGAATATGAAGAAGTTTGAGGTTTGGCTCTTTGGCAGTTGGGATTACTTCCTCTGCGCCACATTTCTAGTTCATGGCATTCAGATAACCAAGATAAAACTGAACAGCATCCTTGAGTTAGAGTAGCCTGGCTCCTGGTTGGGGTAGCAGGAGCAGGAAGAAAAAAGTAATATCCATAATAATGGATATGATGGGAAATATTTATAGCAGTGAGTTTAGTGTGCATTGATTCTGGTTTGGATTGAAGAAGGTCTCTTTCAGGCACACAGGGCTTTGCGAGAGAACACACACCTGTGTTCCATCTCCAGGGGGTAGAATCCTGAGGCTGTCTCAACAAATAATTTCCTCTAATGTATAATTTTGACTGGTAGTGACTAATGGTGAATAAGAATATGGTTGTTCTTTGCATCCTTTTAAAAAAACTTCACCTGAGTCGTTTGGCTCTGGTCAAGGCAGATTCTTTTTTGTCACTTGTACCATAAACATTTGAGGTGGTTGTTCTGTTAAGATTGGAATTTTCCTGTAACCTTCTGTAGGTATGAGATAGGCAGGGAGAAAACTGGATAACATCTATAGGGGCTTTACATAATTAAGGCCAGAGCACACAACAACGTGACTTTCTTTTTTGCAAATGAGGATCCAGCACCTCACACTGTGAATATCTGAGGTACGACAGACCCAACAGGTTAGAAAAGTAATACAGTCATAGTAATTACCTTCATCTGGCAAAAATATTTCAGTCAGCAGTGATGAGCAATAAAGAAAAATGATCACCTTTAGTGTATCTATTACAAAAACAATTCTCTAAAGTAAGAACAGCTTAAAATATCCACTTGAACATAAAGCATCAGTTCTGGAGTCATACGTGGTTTTCCTATTTCCATGGGCTACGGGGCTCTCAGAACAACTGACTTGCAGTGCAAGGCCTGATTCCAGACCAAGGGGGAAAAATTACTGCAATTAAGGATGTATAAATGAGGAGAATACTATCCATCATGCTGCTCTAAAAATAAAATCTTTTTTTGGGGGTTTTATACAAATCACTTATATCCTCCTTAAAAGAGATTTTTTTTTAATATAAATATAGTGAATGCGAAACACCATTAATCCAGTAGTAATATCATCTGATAGTAGTTAATCCCTTCTTAGGGATGTCTTTGCCCAGTCCTTTGGAATACAGAAATGTGCTTTCACTGTTAGGCATTTTGTTTAAGCATCAATCAGTTCTTAATGCTTAATTGTCTTTTTTTTTTTTTTTTCTTTCCCCCTCTAAAAAAGACCACCAAGTAAAATGAATCCTGTCTTCAAAAGTATTTCCTTGGGAGTCTCATTACATTGTTTAGCCAGTGATTTTGTATTCCGAGGTTATGGATCAAGGGCAGTGCCATGCCTGTGGTTTGGACTTGGCTCTCTGCTGTGACAGGATGATGCAGGCGTACCAGAAGATCCTAATCTGTCAGAGGAAGTCTATTAAGTTCAAGCCCCTAAGCTGTCTCAGCCAAATCAGTGATACCAAACTTACATTTGTTTTTGTGGTGACCATTCATTTTGGTCAAATGAAGAAATTGCTAGTGTGGGTTTTGTGGCTTCAGGGGTGAAATCTATGAATGTCACGGATCTCTTAGCCTCTCTGCTCTCTCTGAAACATTATTGAGGATGCTCTTGTATGGAAAAAAAAACCCAAGCATTTTTATTGCAGCTGTTTATAAGTCACCTTGATCAGAAAAAGGTGGGGAAAAGAAGCATTAGCTTCTATAGAAATAATTCTTTTTGTGAATAATAGATAAGGTTGAGAAAAAAGAGAAGACTGTCTGCAGGAAGAAAAAGCAGTTTTGAAATGCATGCAGAAGGACTCATGTTTTGGAATGGGAGTGAATTTAAGCACTGCTGCAGGCTGTGGACCTTGGCCTTGTTCTGGAATCTGAGGACCTGACTGGTTTTGAGGTCCCCTCAGCACAGGAGATCAAATAGAAAAAGTATTTTATGTGTTTTATTGGTCTAACAGATTTAACTACAGATCTTCAGTTTCTGTGTAAATATCCACTGTTTTGTATCAAGATGGTGAACTTAGAACTTCTTGTGCTGTTTTAGCCAGAGAATAAAAATATTGGACGGATTTGGGCCATTTTTGGTGAGATAAGAACCAGTTTCTTACTTTGTAGCCTTTTTCAGCTCCAAGACACTTACTGTCTCAATGATATTTGATATTACATTTTCCTCATCTCTCTTTTGTCAAGTTCTAAGGTAAAAAATTCTGTCCCTGTTGAAGTCAAGATTTTGGCCCCAGACTTCAGCGGGATCAAGTTTCCATCCTGTGCGCGACACTTGGCTCATTTTTTAATGCATGCTGTTTTCCTTCTGGATGGGGCTGTTCAGAAAACCTCAATCAAGAGCATTGTGAAGGGTGTGGAAGGAGGGAATGGAAATGTGGTGTTTATAAAACCTGAGTTTGATTAGGCACTGCTGCACCCCAGCTTCGTTAGCTCCGTTCTCCTCCTGCGTTGTTCAAGTTCTCCCCGTGTGGGACTTTTATTTAGAAGTTTATGTGACTTTCCACTCCTCATTCCCTCTGCCCCTGCTCCTGTTTTCTCCCCCTCCCTGTTTGCCAGCTACTATACTTAGGACAGCTAATTCTTCAGGAGGGCCTGTTTCCTCAGGAATGTGAAACAGCATTCAAAGTCCTGGCCTAATTCACGAGTGCCACAACCAGCAATAACATCTGGATGCAAAATGTGTGAATGGAAAGCTCCTGCAAGAGGGGTTAGAGAACAGATAGAGGGTGGGAAAGCCCCAAACAACTCAGTGATCTCTAGAACGTAGTCCGTGTTTAAACTAACAGGTTTTGTGCTTAGGAAGATGCAGTAGAAAATTAATCTAATTAATGCATTGGCTTTATAATGGTAAGATAATATTATTTTATGTATTTCCTATACTAAATCATTTCAGAATGTGACACAGATGTTAAAAACGTCACTTGTTTTTAAATTGCCTTTACGTGAAAAAGACAGAAGGAGTCACTTCTAGGTCTCCCAAAATGAACCACTGACTGTGACAAAAATAGTAATTAGAATACGTTTTCTATGAAAGAAAACAAAATTGCAAAGGTATAGTTAGGTCCATTTCCTTTCAAAAAAATAGCATTATAAGGAGAAAAAAAAATTGACTCAGTTATAGAAAGGGCTGACTTTTTTGTTTTTAAAAAGGCCATTTATTTAAAAGGTAATCTTATAAAACTTCATTTATATGACTCTTGCTTTGTTGAAAACACTGTTTTTAAGGCTGATAATGGGCAGTGCCAGACCCAAGAGACTAAAGTTCCCAAAGATATTGGTCCATCAGTGTCTATCCCGCTCTGCGTTGTACTTCTGGAACAAGCTCGGGAGTAGTTTAAAGCTATTTAATGGAAAGCCACCCGCTGCAGTGTAACCTTATAAATACATTTTGGAGATGGCTGGGATGGCTCTGGATCCTGAGCATCTGCAGAAAGGAAAAGGAGTTGATTTGTTGCTCCATGGGCTGATACGGATTAGGTGGAGTTGATGTCCCATCCCTCAGGCCGTGGTATTTGCAGTGAGGAAACATCAGGTGTGAAGAGGATTCTACTGTCACCGGGAGTGTGGTGGTGTGTGGCAGGAGGAATTAGGGAATGCAGCGTTCAGCTAAGCGAAAAAATAGGAGCTCAAACCTGCAGCACATCCATGTTGCTGTCTTTTGCTTTGGAAAAACTTAACCGCCCAAAATGAAAATGGTAAAACCCAAAGCTGGTGAGAAATCTCTAATGATACACATCAAGGTGTTCTAACTAACTTGGAACAAAAAAAAAAATCAAGAAGAAAGCAAGAAACTGGCAAAAGAAAATTCCCATTTTAGATTCCAGCAGATTGGACTGATCCCTCATCTTTAGTCTTTCCAGTCACTTGGAGCAGCGGTCAATCATTCCCGTGTGTTGTGAAACCAGAGGTGCTGATGTTGTGCTTTGGACTCCGTTTGGAGGAATCTGAGGGATGCTGCAGCCCTGATTAGGCTGCCCTGGAGGAAAGAAGGATCTCGTTACCTCAGAGATGCTGTGGGTGCTTTGTGCACCCCTTAGAATCCCCTCACGAATGAACACACAAAACAAGTTCACCAGGCTGCTTCCTGTCATCCCAAACCCTCTGTAATATCGCTCCTTCCACACTGCTCCTGCACATTGAAAAAAATGAGTTTGTTTGAAAAGGCCCTGTGTACGTGTACAGAACTGATTTGAATAATTTTAAACGTGCAGCAATATCGGGTATTGTCGCTCGTGGCACTGGAACAACAAAATCTGCCCGGTGCAGTGATACCAAATGTGCTTCGGAGGATGTGTGTCAGTCGCACGGGTGTGTGGTGGAGCTCTTCAATCAGCTGCGACTTGTTTCAAGTCAGTATTTCCTGTCAGAATCCCCCCAGCTAAAACAATAAAATGAAAAGCTAACCGTCAACCTCGCATTTCAAATATGAACTGGAAACAAACCCAATTTACAATTCAGGAGATGAAAATTGTTCTCTTCTGCCATAATTCAATTCACGTTTGGTTTATTTGAGAATTCATGTGTTATAACCCTTCTTGCTCACACTTCTGAGCGTCTTGGTTTGTTGCCGCCACTAAGGCTGAGGGTTTTTTTTTTTATTCTTATTATTTTTATTTCTTCTGGGTTTACATTGCAAGAGGAGACCTCCCCCTCCCGACAGGACCTTCCACCTGAGGGCAGCACAGTCATCAGCTCTGACTAACTTCGAGTCAATCTTTGTGTCCAAATCCAGCTTCCTCGCAGCTCCAGCTCAGGTTTTGTTTTAATCCCCCCCCTTATATTGTTTGCAGTAATGAGAGAGATATGATCACTCTAACTTTTCAAACCTTTCAACTTTACTGGGAGCTGCATCCCTTGCTTGGCGTCACAACACAGAGAAATTGCCTCTGTTGTTCCCCTTGCCATTAAAGTGTTCGACACCTTTCTTTGCCTTACCTTGATGTGTTAATGTAGGAGTAGCAAATGCAGGATGAGGTGCTAGGAGGGTCTGGATATCGATATTAAAACACATCCTTTTAGTTTTCATGCCACGCAAAATGACGCCGAACCTTTCTTCCTACCGTTCTGAGATTTGTTCTCTCAAACGGGATGCTGACAGCGCAAGAGGTAACACCTTTCAGCAGGTAAAATACGTTGTTAGGGAAGGGATGTATGGCAGGGATGCTGACAACAATTAGCACATGCTCCTCATTAACAACCGGAGTTTACAGCGGAGCGGGAATGGCAGGCTGCCATCAGCCTGGTAGTTACGGGGCAGTTTAATTTCTAACGAATGTGAGCACTGGATTAGGAACAATATTCAACAAAATGCTGCCTGCATTCTCTTATGGCTTTCATTACCAAATTGAAAATCTGTGTAGATTTCTGAAAATTACTTTTAAATGTAGCCAATCTCCTCGACTGCAAGGCTTGATTTGCTGGTGAGGGAGTCCTGCTGTGAGATTTTAATGAAAGATCATAGTGCCCCTCCAAGACCGTCAAAGAGCTATGGGCCCTAAAAGACCTGAAATAATCTGTTTTACTTTTAATGGCAGCCATTTTATATTCATTAAGATCAAAATGCAGTTTTGCAGGCAAATTGCAAAGCTGTTCCACTCACAGCTTGAGAACCTGGAGGCCCTACAGCTTTTTATCTTGTTCATAAGCAAATATGCAGTTAATATCTTTTAATATGCTTTGATGCTTGGTACCTTATGGGTACATTGTACTGGAGGTTAGAGAACTGCATGTTTCTTTGGCAGTGCTAGCAACGAACTAAAGCACCAGTCCTTTTATTTCCATAATGGCAGAAGAAATGAGTCTTTTTTTTTCCCCTTCTTTTTTACTTTTTTTTTCTTTTTTTTTTTTTAATTTTAATATGAGCTCTGCTCAAATAAATTGTAAAGCACCGTGTAGTATATGTTCAGGGTCTCATGGAAGGCACATTTTTTTCCCTGCATTCCATCTGTTGGTGGTTCTTATTATTTAAATTTATACGGCCACATTATTTAAATGTAAACAGCCAAATAAGATAGGATCAAATCATTGGCATCTGGGAACTGTGCTCTTATCCTCTTTGATTGTGAGGTTGTGTGCATTAATAATGGAGTTCTAAAGACTGTGATTCCACCTGATATACTGTATGACCTTAACAGTTGTGATTTTATCAGGGTTTCACTGTATGAGAAAATGAAGGTATTTTGCAGCTCATTTCTGGCAAGGTTAGTTTGCATTATCTCGTGTCCGGAGTAGTTCTGATTTGTGTGTGTGTGTGTGTGTATTTTAAACCTCATTTTTGTTCTTGATTGCTGTGCTCCTGGTCATGTTGCAATCCACATTCCCTCAGATTGTTTTCAGTGAGTGAACTCTGCTTGGACGCTTTTTCCGCGTTGGTTTAATCGCGTGCTCGGAGGGACGCGGTGCCACCGCGAGTCCTGTAGGACTTGTCACTGGTGGGCACAATTCCGCTCGCAAGCAGTTGCCACATTCCAAGGTTGCCACGAACGGGGCAGTGGGAAAGGTGCTTACGTGAACATCCTTTCTTAAGGATGGAAACACGCAGAAGTTTGCAATAAGCATTTTCTAAATCTTCCATCTGCGGTAGAACTGAACTTTTCCTCTCTCTTTTCTGATGTTATCCAGTAGAAGGTGCAAGTGTCATGCCCTGTTTTCCTCTCCCAACCAAGAAGATCCACCAAAGATCACAGAAAGAAAATTCTCAAGGCTGGTTGATTTAAGAAGGCGGCATCAGGCTCTTTATGGAGCTAATTCCAGTCGTGCCGTTCAAACAAAAACCAAACCCAAAAGGTGCATTACGGCAGCTCCGTGGAGGGCCGGATCTCCGGCTCCGCGCCCTCCCGACTTGTGCGCCTGTCTGTGCCCCCCGGGCCTGTTACAATATTGGATGACATGTTTACAAGTTCTAACATCTTACTTTGTGCAACTGCAGAGCTTCCTCGCCGGCCGGAGAACTTCCAGCTCCGTGTGTCTGGCAGAGATGGGGGAATTCGATAACCTTCCCTCTTTGGGTCTTAGGGCGAGCTGAATGCGTCTGGCCTGCCAAGGCACAATTTAATGGGCTTCTGAAAACACTCAAAAGGCAGACAGAAATGTGTGGATGGGCAGGCAGCCAGGGTGACCTGGGGGATGGGGCCGGGCTGATTTTAAGCAGGGTAAGGTCGTGAAGGAATGTTTGAGGACAAAGCTGGCTGGGGGAGTGCACTGAAAGCCTAATGTTTGACTGGAATGGATTTACGGAGCTTGAACCTGACTCTGTAACTTAAGAGCAAAAGCATTCCCACCTGTCCGGCTTTAAAGGGGAAATGGAAAATGTAAAGAATATATAATTAATTTCAATTACAAGCTTCACATATCTTTTGCTTGGATATATGCTATCTTTATTTCCTGCTGCAAGTTTCAGATCCAGTGTAGGAACTGTATCTAAAACAGAAAACAGCTCACTCCTATAAATCTGCCTTTTTTTTTTCCTTTTCTTTCTTTTTTTTTT
>VXAZ01001688.1:967669-1035130 GCA_013399875.1 Gymnorhina tibicen
GGCTGCTGGGCGACCTCGTGGCTGGTGGCAAAACACTTGAATGAGAAGCAGGAGACTTGAATCTGAGTTCCTTCCAGCGACCTCAGTTAGATCCCCATTCCTGAGCACGCTGCTCTTTGTTATGGAGATACCGGATGGCCTCCAGTAACTCACACTGCTAAACACAATCCCACCCCGCAGTACAGTGGATCACGGCTATGAAATGTTCTACCTGATCTAGGTAAAAATTTGCATTTTAATACAGTCTAGTAGAACTGCTGGGGAACTTCTGCAAGGCTTGTGTGGATCCTGAGCTCTGAATGTGAGTCTTTAAAAAATATGATTGGCCCAAAGCCGCTTTGCTATTTCTAATCTTTAAGCATTTTTTACGGCTTCGGCCACTCATCTTGCGCTGTTGTTTCAAAATTTGTACCTACATCTTTTAGTACAGATCTGTGGGACTATGGAGCTGTCCTGTTTTCCATTTTTTGAATGAGTAAGTAAACACCAGTGATGCTGTTGGTGTTGCAGGGTGTGATTTAGTGTAGGTTAACGTAGTGCAGAGGGTATTTTGCAATAAAATTTTAAATTAGAGAGAATATATTTACTGCCTGTCACAAGTCTGGCTTATGAACTATAGGCTTGATATTTGGCAGAATGTGTAAGAACTGATAATTAGGTGTGTGTGTGCAGGTAGTGACATTTGTTTAAAACAAAGTACTGTAAAACTGAATTCATTTATGCCTCTTACTTTGTTCGGTTGCTCATAGACAAGTAATAAAATACACCAATAATATCTCTGTTTGCAATAAGCTTTAATTATACAGGCACCTGATAAAATGCAGATGAGCTATCTGCTCTCTGTGTATGAGGAGTCTAATAAATAGAACTGGCAGCTCATCTGTGTGCATGTATGTGTATGAGTGAGAAAGAGGGGAAGAGAGGAACTCATCTGTAATAACAATGATAGCTTTGAAGGTGGGACTTGGTAATTTTCACAGCTTTATTGGCTGAAATTATCAGATGAAAAGGGTTGGCACCACTGTGAGTGTGTGTTTGTGTGTGTGCTTTCCCCCACCCAAGTATATAGGTACAGGGAATAATGGACAGGTATAAAATTTTGTGCTTTAATGATCTACCTTAGGGGTTTTCTTATTTTAACAATTTGCAGATCTGTTTTCTGCTCCCTTTACTAATGTCAGTAAAACGGCAAGATTTACATACTTCAGAATGGATTTCAAAATGCTGTGGGGAAATGGGGACACAGATACTATGTATTTTTAATTTTTTTTTTTTTTAATAATTTATGGTTTTAAACTTATGGCTCCTGATCCTGTAGTTTCTTTCTGTGGCAGAGGGTGCTCCTAAATTAACTTTCTGTGCCATGGTCAGTAAAGATCCATTTGATCCAGTGTGGCCTCCTCCTGTTATGGCTGAATGTTGTTAATATCATGAGTGTGCCCAGATCCTATATGAAAACATTGGTTAGTGATCATTAATCCTCTACATACTTAGTGTTTGATTACCATTTTTGGAGGATGCTGGGACTGGATGAAATCAGGTCTGCGGTAGCATTTGCTGTTCAGTGTCAGATGTTTGTTCCAGCAGCTGCCCTGAAAGGAAAATATATATTCTACATCTGGTGGAAGTTAAGGAATTTCTCCGTGGCTCCAGGAGCCCAAAGTCCAGAGTTTTGTTAAAGCAGAACAGGATATATGACACTCCTGCTGTTTCTTACTTACCTTTGGCTGATCAGAGGTTGTGGAAAAAGAATTATAATTGTTGCTTCAGCAGGTATTTACTTGGATGTTTAGTCAGGTCTCACAAGTAGCAGAGTGCTTGGGGTTTGGTCCTGAGAGCATCCTCCAGATTAACTTCCACACCACTCCTGAGTCACACTGAAATATTCATCTAGGCACACCTTGGGAATCCCGGAGTTATTTGGTTGTTCGGTAGTCCATGCAGTGTACTGTTAAGTTAGGACAAGCAGCTGGAGCCAGGCTGGGAATGTACTGGATAAGGCTGTCTCTCAAATAGTGCTCTAAGGGGAAAGTCACACGTCTCTATGTCATCATTTAGGTACTCTAGTATCTGACTAGTCTGTAGTTCTCTATTTCCAGAACAATATTCTGTGAGCATCAGCCTGCAGGAAACAAGATCTGGCAGGAATAAAACTTAAATTGCTGCTGAGAAGTATTATTAAAAATATGGAGAGGTGGAGTTAACTTTGTAGAGGAATTTTGAAAGAATTTGAAATTACACACAGGAGGTGTCAGACCTGCAGGCTGGATCCACCATCGGGTGGAGTTTGTCTGAGAGGGAAAGGGGACAGTAGCCGCAGTATTCGGGGACTTTGCTGTGGTGTGTGAGGGGAAGGATTCGTGCCCCTTAGGCAGCACTTGGCTCGCTTTGTTCACAGCTGCGCTCAGCCCTTAAATATTTGTGTTGACCTGATGGCAAGTGGAGATGTGTAGAGAAAGGAGTTCAAACTGTTGACCTGCTAACACCGGCTTTTGCAACTTGACTCCGGTTGTTTAAGATCTGTGATCTGCAGTTGAGCCATTCTCTTCCCATTGAGGAGGAATGAAAGGTGTTACACAGACGGAGAAATACCTTGTTTTCAACCCAGACTGGGATGGTGGTTTAAATACTGATACTATATTATGCACTGTGGTTTGACACTGCTAGGGAATGTCTGAAGTGCACTCGTATTAAAGATCCCGGTTCAGTGTTAAAGATCCTGATTTAATATTAAAGTTCCTGATTAATGTAGGAAAGGGTTGCTGGGTTTTTGTGTGATTTGGTGGAGAAAGTGGAGTAAGAGCGAAGTTCCCACTGAATTAACATAAGCCAGAATACGTGTGGGTATTCAAGGAAGTCCGAGTTGTTGTGGCTAGCACTTGCAAGAACCTGTGTACTGAAATACACAGCACCTGTATCTTTTTTATACTCCTTGGTGTGACATATAAATGTATGTACGTATGTATTTTTCACCAGAAGTTTAGCACTGGCAGTATAATGTGCAAGTTGTCACGGTGTTCAGGAGGCTTTCTTGACAAGAACCTTGAAGAAATCTGGGGATACATACCCCATCTCCTCCGCTCTGGTCTCGCAGGGCGGCTTCTCAGGGTTCCCCTCACACTTCCCTGCGGGGCGCCATTTTGTCTGCTCTCCAACCCCTGCCTTCCCCTGAGGTGAGGGGGACCCCAGGCGGGGGCGGCGGGAACCGGCTGGAACCGGCTGGAACCGGTGGGGCAGCCCCTCACAGCTCTGCCAGCACCCGGGCACCCACAGTCGGTATAAGGCAGCTTCTGAGAAGGAGGGTGAAAGTAAAGATGATGGAAAATGAATAAAAAAGAAATAAAAGGAAAAGTAGAGGGAGCCACAGGTAAATGAGCGATGAAGGTCAAGGTGAGGAGGCAGCGCAGGGCACCGAGTTGTTGGCGCGGATTGTGGAACACAGGACGACTGGAAGTCAGCGTGTGGGAAAACATGGAATTCTGTCCTGGGCAGATGGGCTGGACCTTAGAGGTGAGGAAAAGGGGTTTGGGAGACGAGGCTGAAAGGAGCCAGGGTCCCCAGGGGAGGAGGAGAACCCCCGGGGAGGGAGGGAGGGAAGGCTGTGGAGGATGGAGGCAGCTCCTGAGGGGAGCCGGAGCTTGGCGTGGGGGCTGAGCCCACGCTGGGGTCAGTGTCCCAGGAGAAGGCACACCCCGTGTAGCCAGCCAGGGGACACGCACTGAAGGCACTCATTGTATATAAATTGTAAAGTACTTTGTTTTTAGTGGCTGTAATGACTGTGTGTGTGTTTCTGGTGTTGCCAGCACGAGCAAGGGGGGTTTGATCATGATGTGTGTGAGGAAAACTCACATGTGGATTGCTGAGGTATTCTAATTCTCTTAATTGCTCTGAGACGGGAAAGCAGAGCTGGACAGGTAAGTTCTGCACACAGATAATTGCTTTTGGTGCTTGACAGAAGCTGTAAACACTGGTCGATTCCCTGTAAACATGTAAGAGCTTCATTTACCTTTAGTTGTAAGGATTACATCAGAAATATCCTCATGAACAGCAGATTTATCTTAGATCAACTCAGTTTGTACATACCATTACAGAACAAGTAACCTAAAACACTTACACCTAATGTAGAGTAGCCAGCCAGACTAAATTTCCTGTTTTAAATTTCTTTCATTGCTGGATACCATAAATTTTGCACGTGTATGATAGATATTTGACTCCATCTCTAATATCTTTAAAGAATAAAAACATTTTAATTACTGAAATTGTTAATTAATATGTGATTTATGCTGCTGTAATAAGATATATCAGCAACACTCCTAGAATCAATCAAGTAAAGGTTACTGTTTTATTTAGGAGCAAATTGAAGATTCTGTGTTTTTAATTAAAACTTTGTGTTATATCTAAAATATCTACATTGCTTTTATCACTCTATAGTACTATTTTTAATATACCGATTTGTTAATCATGTGAATTTATTTTAATCTAGAATTGTCACTGAAGTGAAGCAACTACAGGGAAGGAAAATTTACACCTGCAAATAGCTGCAGTTTCAGGAATGGGCAGCAATCACATAGGAGAATAAACTACTAAAATGTACTATCTTTTCAATTAAAATCAGAAGAGGAAAACTTGAGTTTTCAGAGTTACATGCATGGAAAGATATGTAAATTTTTGTGAAGTGGGAATAAAAGAACTGAAATAAAGCAAAAGAGAGATAAAAATATTATAAATTCCTGCATACTCAGACTTTGGTTGGGTGTTACTCAGACTTTCTTTAAGTGAAGTCTGTGAGAACAGCAGGATTGGGGATGGACAGAGAACAGGAAAGAGCAGATGGAAGAATGAACACACACAGGGAGGCAGGTCTGGGACAGAGGAATTTACATAGAAGTGTAAGGAAAGTGACGAAGGTATGTTTATATTCCATGGCTGTTTTGGTAATCCAAAAGCAGTTAAAGTGAATTTTTAAACCTTTATTGTTGTATCTTTCCTTTTTCTGCGCCTTCTGCAGATTTCTTCCTTGTACCTTTGCTGCCTGTCCTCTTCCCTTCTTGAGATGAAAAAAGACTTTCAGGGTAACTCTTTCCATTATCTTATCCATACTTTTTGTATAAATTACTTCATCCTTGGGAGGGATCCTGTCCACACCCGTGCAGGGACTTCAGTGTAACAACACTTATGATGTCACAGGAGTTGCTAAAAAGTTGTTAAAATACACTATAGTCACTACAATACTGCAATTCAAGCGCAGTTACCACACTGAAACACCTAATTTGGTAACTTAAAGAATAATTGGGTTTTACAGCTCTTGAGTTCAGCAGTTAAACCTGGCATGTTGCCTCATGCAAGGATAAGAAGCTCTCTGTAGCAAAAATGTAAGCGTGCACAACCTGGTTTTTGTTCTTAGTTTGAAAGATGGCAGTCACATGTCCTAAAGCACGGTACATAAGGTGTTTATGTCTTTGTATGTCTCAGAAACTGCCCCTGCTGCAGTCACTCTCCAGCATTTCATTCTCCTGGTGCATTTGGAAGAGAAAACTTCCTCTCTACATCTCCACTTGATCACAGGGATTCCATCCCACCAGAGGAAGCAGCTGATGCTGCTAGACTTCACTTTATTGTCTGGTGCTGTACATAACGGATCTTTAGTTTTTTGCAAGTTTCTCCTGAAAATACAGAGCGTTTTTTGCCAATCATTCAGGTCTTTCAAGTTGAATTCAGCCTGTGAAATTTGTGGGGAATATTTTGTACGAAGATGCCTTTGAACCCAAGACCCAATTCTAAGAATCTTCCCTGAAAATTTGCACTTGAATTGCACTGCTGGCCACTCTGTGGGAATTAAGGATGGCTAGTACTCACTAGTGGGACTGCTGAAAGTCTTAGCCATTTTGGTTGGCTGAAATTGTTTCAAGGAAATGGAAAACAGTTAAAACCAAACCCTGACCAAACAAGTTTTTTTATTTTCAGTGGAAACTCAGCTTGGACCTGTAGTTACTATGCCAATACAGCATGTGTCTCTTAAAAAAAGTAGTTTTATTTATCAGGCTTTTACAGGAACAGCCTGTTTTGCCCCTCAGTGTTGTGAAAGGAAATACAGAGTGTTTGCCATTTCCTTGCCCCTCTGAGTGCCCAAAGCTCAGTGGCACCTGAGGGAACCAGGGATGGCTTCCCTCAGAAGCCAGTTGAACTTGAGCTGTTGACTTTGCAGATCCAGCCTTTCACCCAAACAGTGGTTTTTAGTATTGTTGTTCTGTGACCAAACTTACACTTCCTTTCTATAGAAACGTGCTTCTTTCAGGGATGGACATGACCCAGCAGTTTAAGTGGCTTGGTTATATCAAATTTATTCAAGAAAAAAGCTTTAAAAAGGTAGTCTGTGTTTGAGAGCATCAGCTGAAAGCTTCCACACAGTATCCTAACTTTATCCTACAGTCCTTTTTAACTTATGTACTAGGGAGAGGATCTGTGATAAATGAAGGACAAAGAATCCTATGTTCGCTTAGTGAACCTGAGAGTATCCAAAATAAGGGTTAAAAATATTTATTTGAAAAGTGACATGAGAAGGAAGGGTTTGCTGAGGAGCAGTTTTGGTACAGCCAGACCATAATGTTATTAAACAAGTTACGCCTATAGGTATCTGCTGAACTCAAAGGAGTGCCAGAAAACCTCCTTGTGCTTCAGCAGAGTATTAGGGAGGGAGACGCAAGAACACAAGATGTACACAAGTTCTGTTACGTTGTGTGATAATGCTCTGTTTATCTTGTTGGGCTTTTTCTTGCTGGGTTGTCTTTTTTTAAGCTTCCTGAGTGGCAAGTAAAGCAAGATCTGTCAAAGTCTCTCTGAACTTGAAACTAGTAGAAAGTCTTTTATTGAGATAAAGAGGTAATTTTTAAAATGCAGCCTTTTTAGTTGTGTAAAGTGGAATTTGTATGAGCATTTGGAAGTTGCTCTGTATGTCTGGAGAAGGAAAGCTGAGGTCAATCAGTCATATAGTTGTACCTGCAGTGTATCTCCAACCTCCTTTCCATGGAGGCACTTCCTCCCCGCATGCTTCCCCAAACAAAAAGCGTGATAAGGTCTGTAACATTTAGGTGATTTATGCATAATCTCACTGAAATTTATTTATTTATAATTGTTGATAGTGTTTTATTGTTATTAATAGCTGTCCCTCAGTAGGTTCCTTGGTAATGCCTGGGATAGGATAGATCAGTATAATACAATCGTGGCTGTTGTACTGTGGAAAGGGAGCAGTCAGAGACTTGGGTGCATTTATTTGTACAGTTAGGCCTTGTTTTCAAAGTCAGCAGGAGTTTCCAAAGCTCAGCATTTTGGAAGTGGAGGTTTCAGGTATAATTACATTCAACATTGAACCTCAGTGAAATGGTCTGGTGGCTCAGATTGTGTGTGGAGGCTGTGAAGGGAGGCTGCATGTGGAAGCTGTCTCACTTAAAGGGCTTGAAATGCAGGGTTACATGTCAAGGAATTCTTTAAGACTATTATTTATTGAATTGTTTATTAACTGTATATATTTTATTGAATTTCTGTGCAGAAGATGTGGTACATATTTATTTTTTGGACAAGTGATTGAAGACCTTGGGCAGCCCCAACATAACTAATGACGAATATATTCAGAAGTTCAGAAGTGGAGTCCGAAATACTTTCAGATATTGTTTTTCTTGGATGGCTGTTAAAAACCTTTAAGTTTTGAGAGGATTCCTATGAGAAAGCACCTTTAAACTGAGAAAGGTCAATTTCTTTGACAGCCAAGACAGGAGGTTTCAGAGGGGTTACTGTGATCCAAAACCTGAATTATGTATAACAGTCCTTGGGGTGTATCTTTTAAAGTGGGAGTGATTGGGGCTGGAAACCTGGTGGGATGGTGGCTGTTCATTCCCAAATGTAAGTAGGCTATTACGCTTAAACCCCATGTTGGAGGAATGTTAAGGTTGCAGAGTTAAGTGCTCTGAAGGCAAGAAAAGCCACCATTAAGGCTGGAGAGGCAGGGATGCAGCTGGAAGGAATTCCATGGGTGTTTGCTTGTGTTCAATGCCAGCTCTCCTTTGCTGTAGCTCTTTTGGGGAGTGAAAGGCAGATGGAGTTTGGGGGAGGTTCTTTTATTTTATTTGTAATACCGATGTTTTCTCTTAAACACCACTTGAGAAGTAAGCCTCCTGCTTTTGCTTAAACTGTACCAAACAAATAGTTCTGAGGATATTTTGGCCCAAATTAAAGTTATAAGCACCTTTACAGTCAGGTCCTGCAACAGAAGGTATTTGACAAGCTGAGCTGGAACTTTGTGTTGCTGTCAAACACGCTTCACTTGTTGAGCTGCAGGGATAAAGTCTGGGTGGATGTTAAAGAGCACATTTCCACTTTGAACTGTGGGTTTGCCCCCTTTCATTCTTACTCTTTCATTCATAGTTTTATTCTGATTAAGGAATTGCTCTCTGACTGCTGGAATGCCAGAGATTGGAAACCCCAGTTAATTTTCCCGCTCTCCAGCATCTTTGGTCGGTTTTTATTTCATCATTCAGATCACAGGAAACCATTTACAGGATGTGGTGGCTTTCACACAGAGCTGCAGCTAACTATTTTCCAAAGGTTTTGAATATTAGAAAGCAAGTGTCACCAAATTCATGAGCTCAATAGTCTTCATCCGTCAGTCAATAGAGAGGAGAAAAATCACAGCCCTGAACCAAGCAACATTCTTACTTCCTTACTGACAGATTCTTTTGAAAGATTCCAGTGAACAGATCCATGAGCGTTTTTATAAATTAATTTCTACTTTTAAATGTCTGCATAATTTAATTTGTTTGTTTATTTTTGTTACGATAGTGTTTGCTATTTGCAGGGCACTTCCAAAACTTACAGCAATATTGTCTGTCTGCCAAGCATTTGAGTAGGAGGAATCCGCTGGAGAAAATAGACAAAGAGCTTGATGAACAGAACGTAAAAAGTGTGCTTTTACTTGAAAATACATATTTGATAAAATTAGCAGAGATCTTGACTTGTTTTCTGAGAGCTGTGTATACTTCGGGCAAGCATATCTATGGTAGGATAGTGGGAAAGGTAAGAAACAGAAGATGTAAAATGCAGGCTGTACTATTGCACTGAGTAACTTTCGTGTTGATTCTAAGCAAACCAACCCAGCCCAAAGCCTCCAAAAACCTAATGGAAAATGTGTGTGTGTGGAGCACAGTAAAATCTTACTACTTGTGGTTTCCTTTAATGATTCAGGAGACAACTGAAATAAAACCTTGACAAGGAATTATACCTGTGACTCACCGTGATCACAGATTGTCTCTTGAAATGTTAAAATTCAGCCAGTGTGTTAAATGATAGTTGTTATGATGTGAGCTCTATGTCGTTGGACTTCTCTCACCTTAGTTTGCATTATAAAGCTTTGGAGAGGTATTTTCTAGGAAAAATGGAGACTTCCATGTTAATAATCATGAAACTCCCTTCTCATACTCTTAATATTTTGGTTTTGATTCCCCTCCTCCCTTTTGAAAATATTGGGCCCAATGTAATGATTTTCCTTCTCATTCCTGTCACATGGAGACCAAAGGCAGAGTCGATTGTGTGAACTGCTATAGGTAATCAAAGTGGATAAGACTTTCACGGGATTTTTTTTCTCAGGGTATTTACTCCTGTACCGAGTGAGGGGGAACACTGGTGGAGGGTTTTCTTAGTATTTTTGCTCTCTCTGGATATCCTGAGGTCAGAATATTGCAGTTACTGTCTTTATGGTCATAAAAGACCCATGAACTTGGAACAGAAGGCTCTTGTGGGGGTTAGCTCAGAAATATAAATGGCCAAAGCTAAAGGGGTTGATTGTCTTTGGTGGAAATATATATACTTTTTGGAACACTGGAGTGGAAGTAAAGACAAATGAACATCCTTATGGTGTAATCACCAGGTTGAAAAATCAGGTAACTTTAGTTCTCAAACTCCCTGTTAGCACAGTGACTTTTTATGTTCTTTATATCTTCGTTGGTGGATGAGTCAATGTTTAAATGCTCATTTATCATTTACTATATAAAAGAAAAGCTATTATCTGAAACTCATTTTTACAGTTGCAGGCAAACCGAAATAATCATTTTCAAGGACCTAAAGCTGTTACTTGAAGAATGTCATCATTTTCTTCTGATTTTACTTACCACTTACACCAGTATATGAGGTACCTTCAAGAGCTGTACCTTGCACAGCCTGGCTGCAGATACTGCCAGCCTCCATACCTGAACAAACGGGCTAAAGAAACTTCGTTTCAGCCAACTGCATTCATCTTGCAGACAGAACAAAAGAACCGCTTTAAAAGCACAGCTCTCACTGAACACTTGTGCTGCTTGCTCAGTAACGTGCCCTGCCCTGGAGGCTGAGCCCCATTGGCCCAGACAGAGGATTTCAGGAGCTGGGGATAAAGCCCCTGCTCTGCCATAGAATCACACTTGCTCGTGTCCATAAGGAGGGGAGCTGCTGTTCTCTGCTCTTCTTTTCATGCTAAGAACCTCTCTGAGTAAATGAACTGTCTGCCTGAAGTGGTAGAGAAGTAGTCTTCATTCTGTATTATAATTTGATGGCTATTTTAATAGATAACATTAATATTAATTTGTGTGTGTGTGTGATCTTCTCCGTTCTCAGTTTGCGTGGGTGTAGCTCGTGTGCGTATCCGCACATAGAGGTGTGTGGATACCCACTGATGTTGCTCAGGACTCGTGTTCTGAGCTGTGCCAGGACGCAGAGTTTGGTGTTTCCTCTGGGGGAAGCACAACTTGGCACATCGAAGTGCCCTGGGATATTGTGTCAGAACCAGAGTGTTGCATTAGGGCTGCACCTCATACACACAAAGGCAGGACAGCAGTGTAGGCAGTGCCATACATTTACTTCTGTCAGTTTAACCTCACGCAACTTCATTTAATTTTTATTCCCTTGGTTCCCCCATACTTTGCCACCCCTTTGTGCCTCATTCTTTATCTCACCAAATGGCCAGAGCAGGCAAATGAGGTGATAAGCTGAGGCAAGCAAGTGACCAACAGCAGTGTCTCTACAGGAAAGGATAGAACTCCTATGCTTGTGCATCACTGGGGATTCTGCTGCTCTCTTGCAGGCCCAGGCGCTTTGCCTCTGACAGAAACTCCCGTTTTGTGCCTCTGTGTCCCCTTGTTGGTGAACAGATTCTCTCTCTTTATTTGCTGTCAGAAAGGTGAGATCCTGCACATACAAGGCCTGTTCTCCCTTAATCCTGCTTCAAAACCAAGTTGGAAACTCAACTATTCTAGGTGTTAATTCACATCAGCACCTAATTGTTAAAATCATCCTGTTAGGGTGACACATGACATGATAAAAATAAATTATGTGTGATCTTTTAAACTCACCTGTATCTGCTTCCACATCTTGCAGTATGTGAGCACCAGAAGACCGTAATTTACTTAAATGCTTATACCTTTATTTTATAAAAATCCATAGGTACTTTATAAAATCAAATGTAGTTTTTATAGTGCAATATTTTGAGCTGGGTATGGTGAGAATTGAACTGTTCTATCTGTAATAGAAAGGCATGATCTCTCTTTGGGGAAATCGAGGTTTTCTATGAGTCCTACTGTTAGCTCATGAAGTCAGTGTTGACATAAAGCTCATATTAGAAAAAAACCCAGAATTATCTGATGCTGAAAGAGACATCTATTTATTTATTTTTGCCTTTTTAGGTGTTTTGGGTTTTTTTTATGTTAGTCCCCTAAACTGAGAAGTCATCAATATTTTCACTGCAGGGGAATATTGCAAGTGAAACGGCCACAGGTTTTACTTGGGTGACTTTGCTGAGGGATCAGTTTGCTGCAGCTATTTTGTGTCTTTGATGGTTAGAGCAGAATGTCTCAACAGTTTAACATGATAAAAGATGTGGCGTCGGTGATAAGTGTGTTCATTACACACTAATTAAAAGGTGCAGCAGCAGTGATGGAATGCCACCCAGAGCGCCCCCCGTGTTCTCAGCGTGTCTATTTAAAAATTGTGTGTTAGGAACATACTTTTGTACACGTTGTTGGGGGGGGAGACCTCAGTAGTCATGTATTTCTAACCTGCTGTGTCATTTTAACAAATTGCTTTCTCAGTCATATGATCATACTTCAGTCTTGTGGGGTATTCACTGTTTTGAAGAAGAAAGGAAAAAGTTTAATATTCTCCCACGGCAGTTTGTCCCTGTGTTGTTCAGTGCCATAAGGGAATCCGAGCTGCCGGCTCTCAGCCTTCTTTGCTCAGTCCATGAGCGTTGTACCCAAAAGGCCTTGGTTTGACTTTCTCATTCTTTGTTGTTTCATCTTTCCTTCCTCCCCTCCTTCCTCTGCTTCTGGGGCTGATGCTGATGGATTGGGAAAGGCAACACTGAACTTAAAAGTAATGTGAGACAGTTAGTACTGCTCAAGAGATATGCAGAACTTGTAAGGATTGGTTCTATACACCTCTGCCCTTGAAAGGAATTACAGGGTAAAGTAATTTTATCTTGGAAAGCTTTTTCTGCCTGACTTTTCGAGTTGATTTCAGTGTTAGGAGTGCCCATTTCCACATGCTTCTTAGGAAAAAATTTTGCTTTTGTATGGGTCATCTTGTGCTCGCATAGAAACAGGTTTCAATGCAGTGCTTTGAATCTAAGTGTGCCATTGTTTGAGTTCACGATTAACCTCTGCCAGAGCTCTTTGTATATAGGGACTTGATGTTTTTAGCATCGGAGTGTTATGGTGCTCAGAGACAAGGGGACACTATCATAAACTCCTTTTTGAAACAGGAAAAAAGAAAGTTTAAAAAAGAATGTTTGTTACCTACTTGAGGAGAAATCAGAATAGTTAAGTGTAGAGAAAGTTCTTTAAGAGGTATATGAACTGCCTGGTAACATCTCAGGATCCAGAGGTGTCTACACATAAACAGCAGTCAAAGGTTTTCTGTTACTTCTCTATTCTTTAAAGGTCACACAGTATCAATACCATTCTCTGAAGAAAACAGTTGACTACTATGAATACTGGCTTTTATATGCCCACTTTCATATGGGCCGGCTGGATAATAATTAAATTAAGGTTTCTGACTCTTCCTAAGGTTGGGCTTATGAATATCTAAGGATCTGATTGATCAGAGAAGCTCAGGTTAACCGTAAAATTGATCAAAAAGCAGACAAAAAATAACAACTCAGCCGAGCAGTAGTGCGGAGTGATAAACCCACTGCTGGAGAATGTGACTGGAATGAGGCTGTAGCAGCCTGTTTTCATTGCAGTGTATTTAGCGTGGGGCCGTCACTTAATTGTGTTGTCATTGTTTCCCTCTGACAAAGAGGGCTGAAGACTGACAGGTCACATGCGTTGGTCTGTGTTGCATTTTTCCTCACTTTGTGAGGGAAGGATCTAAAATGTGATCAAAATCAGCTGAGTCTTTATCACTACCTTTTGTGCTCCCCGGCTGGGTTCTGACTGATGGTGTGACGTTGGTGGGCAGCTCTTGCTCACACACAGAGTGTCCATCAAGGAGTCTTTCCTCCACGGGCCATTCCTGTATCCAGGGAACCCTTCCTCCATTGGGCTGTTTCTGGCAAGTATTGAGCACAAGCAACTTCCCTCAAAATCAGTAAACACAGAGATTTCTTTGACAGGACAAGGATATTAGCCCCTGGTGCCCTGACCCATCCATGTGACTGTGGCTGGGAATAAACCACTGCACTAACCCCTTCCTTAGCTACACAGTCCATCTTTCTCAAAAACATGAGCAAGGAATGAGGGCTCCAGCCTGTAATTTGGAGACTGCCCATCTGTCAGGGGAGAAGGGCAGCAGTGGTGTCTTTTGATGTTATTCTCAGGTGCAGGTTCTGTGGCTTTCGCAGCGTTACGGTAAAGAAAGAGTTTTGAGTGGCTTGGTGTCCTAAACTGAGCACTAAGCTGTGCTCCGATTTAATGCATTTCCCCTACAAGTTTAGTTGTGTTCAGGGTGGGAAAAAGGTTTCATCCTTTAAGGCTCAGTGCACTCTGACCTTCACTCAGGAAAGCACTTAAGCAAATGAGCAACTATATGCTTATTATTAAGCACATCATGAAATCTTTTGCTGGGTCATTGCAAAAATCAAGCTTGCTTTGAATGAAAAGTAAAAGAATGTGATATGCTAGTGGGAGTGAGGTGTTTTTCATATTTAGTATTATTTTTACAGACGCCAAGAGTTTGTTAACTGTGAATTAGTCAAAAGGCATTGCTCTAAGTCTTCATTTTGAGGACAGAATTATTTAGGGGGTAAGAACAGGGCGGCCTAGGAGTCAATGGTGGTTAAAGGGGTTAGTTTCATGAACATTTATTTTGCTATTTTTTTGTTTCCGGTAGTGATGCTGGAGATCTGATTATTTTTCTGTACAGGGCATTTGAGTTTTTTAGGTGGACATTTGTTGTCTTGAACTGTATTTCTGAGTTCTACCAAGCTTTTCCTATTTTTCCTAGCACAGAGGAGTTGATCAGGTCTTAAGAGCCACCTAAGATTTGAGAGGCATGGACAGGGTTGACAAAGGGTGCATGTTGCCTACCTAAAAATCCAGAAAAATCAGGTAGAATAACATTAAGAAATTTTTGCTGTTCATTGTCTAGGTGTCATTTGAACTTAGACTGGAGAAGGAGCCTCAAACTCCTTGAGAATGTTCATTTTTTTGGTGTCCCTCTACCTTCAACTCTGCTCCTGTATTTTCTTGGTTTGTCTTGGGGTGTTCCCAGGACTGCAAAGATGAATGTGTGTGTAGCATTTTCCCTATGGACTGCTCAGGCTCTGCCTTATTCCTTAGAATACTGAAGAGCACACGCCAACTCTCTTTCAAAAATTTGGGAAGGAAGAATTTTTTTGTGGCGCAATGAGGCTTTTACCCCTGGGATAACACCAGATACAGAACTGTGTTTCTTTGAGACAGTGGATTATCATAATTCCACTGGACTTTTGTCTACTGGGACAAAAAGTGCCAAGGCTCTCTTGGAAAGTTCAGGCAAGTAAATATCCCCTCTTTGTGATTTTTGTGTAAATTGCAAATTAGCTGGTCTGCTCAGAATAAGTCCAAGAGTGTTCAAAATAGGAACCCAGCGAATATTTAGAAAAATCCTTATATGCTGTTTCAAGCTCTTAAGTAAATCTTACCATGAGATTTTATATTGCTGGTTATGTAAATTCCTCACACCATACTGGGAGCTAGTTCAGAGCCTTCTGTCCTGACTATCGAATCCAATCCTATCACACATTGAGGGACAGCACCATCCCATTGTGGTGAAGATTCCCTCCCTTTATTCTGTGGATTAACAGGCCGAGTTCTAACCTTTGTTTTCTCGGAATGATGGCAATAGCTGTATTTGTACATGCTGTCTTTACTGGGTCTGAATATGCACAAAACTAACTTCAGGATCTGTCCCCTGCTCTCACTGCATTCTAACAGAAAAATAAACTGCTGTAACATGCATTTTTTCCCAGTGACTATAGAAGAAGCATTGAGATAGTAAAGCATTTGTCAGAAGTGGTCCTTTGTGTTGCCTCGCGCAACCATGTTGTCTTAAAAGGATACTTATACAGTACAGGGCTGCTGTATAATACTTGGTATGATTCTCTGTGCAGTGCCAAAAATGTGGGGTGCTGTGCTTTTGAGTTTTAAAAATGTCAAAATGGAAATCCAGGCTGTTTGACACTGCACTAATTTGCTGAGAGATGTTGGAATATGTAGCCCTTTTTGTAATTTTGCACAACACTTCAGGCTGTAATATTGCAATAATTACCCAATGAAGTCGTAATTGAAAGGTAAAAATTGAATTTAGGGTCTACATAATTTAAACAGGACCAGATTTTACCAAGCGTGACACCTTTATGGTGTCTGCTATATTCCTTATAAAACATACTGAATTTTAAGCCGATAACTCAAATGGTTCCTGTGGTATAAACTTGTGAAAAGTCACAATTTTGCATTGTGCTGCAAAGCCACCTTACAATATAGTGACTACCATGGCTCTTTAATATCCAGCAGAGTTCTCCTGCTGTGCTTTGTCAGTCGGTAGCAACATCCAAGTCTTCTTGTAAAAGTAATTCACACTTTTTTCACAACACTGTTGCTTTAATTACCACTGAACTCTGCTGTTGCTCAGACAGGCCTAGCAGGACCAAGAGAGGGTCAGCGCTGCAGTCACTGCAAAAGAAGCAAATGGCTTTTTTTCTTACTTTATTATTAACAAACCATCTTTGATTGAAATGCTCCAAGCTTCTGAGACCCAGCCTTGTCTCTGTGCTCTCTTGGGGTATTCATTATCAAAGTAGACCACGGATGTCAATCTGAGAAAACATCAGAAATAATACCTAAAATCCTAATCAGAAAATGTCAAGTAAAGGCAAGATCCACATATCTCTTACATGCAAACAGCTGATCAGATTTTTTTATATGTGCACATTGAATTTCTGATAGAAACTAACTCATCAACTTACTGTACATTTTTTATGTGTAAAAACGATTTTTGCCCATTTGTTCGTGATTTCCTTTTTTCTTCATGTTTATTTCATTTGTTATATCTCGTTAGAGCCAAAGGCATTCACAGGAAGAAGTGAAAGATGCTGAAAGACAAAAGAGATTGTATTTAAAATTACAAAATACAGCTTCTGTACCTTTGTCTCATGAAATGTTCAATATTTATGTATCTTCTACACTAAAAGCTGTAAAATAACCCTTTTTAGTAGCACAGACATCATTTTCAGACCTAGGCTTGAGTGGGTTTGTCTCACTGCTTACCTTAGAAGGTCAGGTTTGAAAATAGTCCTGTCCCTCCTGGCTATGTGTGGGGGCTTAAACTCACCTGGAGAGAAATGCAGCACTTCCACCATGGCAGTGTCCTCCATAAACTGCAGCATTCCAGCGTTTTTAGTGCTGGATGTGACCATTTCTGCATACAAGGGAAACTGCAAAGTAGGTTTTGGAGATGCAACTGATTTAGTCAACATTAAATCCAGTGCAGGCTGCCAGCCCTAACACTTATTAGAATATACCTGTGATCCATGAATGGGATTAGAGATCAGCCCCATGTTTCATATCTCACCTCAAAGATGATACTGCAGACTGATACCACACCACTTAACGCCACAGTAATGCAGGGTTCCTGCCTGGCTTCAGAAAAGGGGACACCTGTGGGATTAATATTAATTTAATTAAACAGCCATATCAACTGTGGAAACACACGGGGTTTTGCATGGGTTTCTCATAGCCCAAGAATCAGAATATTCTTAATTTCTGGCTGTAGCAAGGTGAAAGCTGACTGGGTAAAGTGTTGTCCATGGGCTGCTCAATAATGCTGTGCCCTGATCAAGGCTAATAATAACCTGGAGCTAACATTAAGGAGTTAAAGGGCTGTCAGAAAACACCAGAAGAATTAATTTTGAAAATATTTGCCCCAAGTTACTTTCAGTATTTTCTCATTCTATAGTGTCCAGAATCAAGAAGGATAGAAAGTAGAGGTCAAAAAAAAAGCCACAAGTGGGGTAATGGAATTGAGGTTTTCAGCATGGATTTTGGCAAGGAGGAGAAAGACTTGGAGCAGCAGAGTAACACCTTGACTTGCAGACCTTAACACAGGAATTCAGGCAGATTAAGAAACCTGTGATGGGTGAGATTTGCTTTTCCTCTGCAGCTCTTTAGCCAGTGGTAGATTTTTCCATGTCCTCATTCCCAATAGTGGGACATGCCTGCTAGGAGTACTTCGACTTCTTCCTGGTGAAAATGGCACAATATGACAGAGTACAGAAAGCAGCTGAAATGATGATTATTTAAAATACAGACTTGCAGCGACTTGGGGACGTGTGGTTGTGTGTATCAAGGACAGAGACAAAAGGAGGGAGGGAGTTTCTCCTTCCTCACCTGCTCCTGGCACATTCAGGCAGAGGCACCACTCTCACTTCCCCATCTCCTCAGCACCGAGCTGCTGAGCATTTGTTCTGCAAAAAGGCCCTTGCAGGAGGTATCGCTTCCTACAATTTTTTTATTTTGCATTGACTAAATAGAAGTCCCCAGTCTCTGTAGTGATTTATGCAGTACTAAAACCAGCACTGATCATATGCAACAGCCTGTGTGGTTCTTTCAAGAAGCAGCATTCCTGCCCCGGCATGGATAAATGGTTCCTAGAACCTGAATATAGCAGTGCTGATATTTGCTGCTCTCTGGCCTGAAAGTACCTGTAAATTCACAGGCAGGAGATGCAGCTGAAGCTGTGGCTGCTTCTATCATGAATCCAGTAATATTTCCTGTTCCTTTTCCCCAGGTGCTTAGATGCCGCATATCTTTCCTCCCCCCAAATATTCATATCCTGATATGCTGAAAAAAGTGCTTGCAGATGCCAATGCATCTCGGGGGTGGAGAGAGGAGGCAGCAGAAACAGAAATTTAAGATTCAATATCTGGAAAATTAGAAAAGAACAGAGAAGACGACCTTACGGTTTTCCGCCATTTGAAGTCCAGCATGATTTTTCAGTACACCCCAGAATCGTGCAGCATATCCCACATTGGTATGATGCCTTTGTCAACCTCAGAACATTACAAAAAGAAGTAAATAAACACCTAAATAGCTGTTTTACTCAAGGAAAGAAGTCCAGGTTTGAATATCAGTGTTGCCCTAAGAGTTTCTGGGGTTCCTGTGTGTTCAGCACCCAGGGAAGCACCCAGTGGCTGCTGTTCCTGTAGAAGGACCTAACAAGTGGAGGAGAATTCGGACCAGCTATAATATATTGGTCAGAAACATGGCTTGGTCTGTGCCAGGTGGTTTGAGTATAAAACAAATCTGAGTTTACAGCCTCTTTTTCTTTGAGATTAATCAAATCTGAGGCAGCTTGAAACTACTGGATCTGAGAAAACAGATTGTAAAAACTGATATTGCTAGTTTTCATGGTAAAATTTAATGCATACAGAAACAGTGCATACTTAGAGAAGACTAAATGCATCCCTTTGGGTTTAAAGAAAAATAATAGTTGGCAAACTTGTTTTTAAACTAATGTTCTGAAAGGCAGGCGGAAAAGAGCTAAAAGAAGATGGTAACTACATCTCTCTAAACGTGGTAACAGTTTTGGTGCCCTGCTGAGCATGAGAAGTAGAGGGTTTAGCAACCTGTTGTAGCACAGGCAGGGAATACAATTTCATCCCCCAAAAAATCTCTGTAGGCTCCATCCTGACCATGTGACCTTGTTGTGTGACAACTGCACTTGCCAGCCATACCACACAAACAGAGTAACACCGTACCCTTCTCAGGTTTAAGATATTATTACAGCTTGTGAATAAGATTTCCAGTATGTGGACATGACAACTATGAAAAACTATAATTTAGGACGTAGAGTATTCTCTTTCTGCTTTTATGTGGAATTTCACTTTAATGCGATGTAAATGACAGTAAGAAATACATTCATAGAATGTTAAAGCCTTCCCATTAAAAATTCTGTATGCATTTTATATTCTAATTCATGTACAGTCAAAAACCCTGATAAAATCATAGTACTGATTTGACTGCTGCACTTATCGTATTAATGAGGATACTTTATGCCTTTTGAAAATTGGGATATAGTCCATTATGTGATTGTGAGTGATGTGATTGTATCACACCAATTTGTTATTCAATCCCACCCCTCCCTTCGGTCAACTTTGTATATAGGAAAAGCCATTGGTGAGCATGTGTGGAGGCAGGAAAACCTACATTTAAAATTACTATTGTCTTCTTTACTCTTTTACCTGTTAAACAGATTATACATATTTTTCCAAAGCCTGAAATTTACTTGAACTCCAGAGGGGAATTCACAGAGGTATCCGAAACACCCAGAGGAGCACCAGCTAAGGCTGGCTGAAGGGGAGACTCACCTAAGCCAACTCTCCAGCTTTCTGGATGTGTAATGTGGGATTCTCCTCCCAAATACCATGTTCTAGACTAATCCTCATGGCTCTGCTCAGTTTCTCCTCAGGGTGATTCCCTTTGTTCTCTGCCTGTCCCCCTCCACAGGCTCCACAGGGAGAGGGTTGTCTAATTTCCATTTTTTAGACAGGGAAAGTTAGATGAGAAAACGCAGTTTGCTGTGGCTGCATCTTAAAAATCCTTTCTGACCCTTCCACAGTGGCAGGAGGTTGGGGACTGAAAAACAGCATTTCTGTTGTTGGCAACGTGTTTATATGTTGGAAGTGCTTGGATGGTTCTAAATGTGTTCGTGTCTTCTCTTAGCTAGTCCTGATGTGCTTTAGCGTTAGGAGCGTTCTTTGTCCTTGTGGCTTTCTCTGCTGGTTTTAAGTCCATGGAAAATATTTCACCTTGATGAAAATAAACCCCACCTGTTTTCCCCATGTGTAGCTCCTGTGAGTGTTTCCAGACTGAGTGCAACTCCTTTTTCTCCTGTGATGAAGAGCTATATGTTCTCTGAAACACAGTAGCTTATGTATGATAGTCCTGCCTCAGAGACATCTTGAAAGCAGCATTATAACCAGAGAATTAAATCTGCTTTCTCGTGCCTTTCCCGCAATCTATCCATTAAATATTTAATTCTGTCTGTAATGACGGTCTCTGTCATTAACTTGTCATGAACGTTGTATTTTTCAGATGCTGCCATCTTCACTTAGTGTCCTGTTGCTGCCTGTAGTTTTCTGGTTTTTTGAGTATTATTCCTGGTTTTACTGCCCAGTCCATTCTTACGTTTCCTGTGTTTATAAAAATGTCTTACTGCTGGCTTAAACTTCTCTGAGGTGGAGCTGCCGTGTGCTACAATGCCCGACCCACTGGGATGTTCGTGAGAGATTTGAAACAAAAAATACCAAGTTCCTTCCATGATGTCTCGTGTTTGGAATTTCTGCCCCTGTTGATGCAGGAACATGACTGGAAAGGTTTATCAAAGTGTGTGTCCTCATGATTTTGGCTGCCAGTGTCAATCAGTTTGTCCATAATGGCTGTGACAGTGCCATTATGACAGTGCAGAGGAATGGAAGAGGCCGTGCAAATGTGTGCACGTGGACACACGTGTTGAGGAGGTATGAACTAGTGCAGGGCAAACACACTGTGCTTTAAAGTGTCCTTTTTTGGGGGTGGAGGCAAGAGATATTTAAAGGTCAAAGGGAAACATTAATAGTGTTAGATAAATTTTACCCTATTTAAATTCAAAACCAATAAGAACTTTATACAATCTTTTGGACAAAGCCTGCAACATTCTAATCTCTGCAAATCCACTCTGTACTGTTCACTGCTCTTCTTATTAATCAGTTCTACAGAGCTGTACTCCTCTCAGTGCTGTTACACACACTGCATTTTTATTCTCCAGCTTGGCCTTTTCTGTATTTTTACTTCGTCTTACATTCAATTACCCACAGCCTGGTTTGCAGAACAGGGGGCCATTGGGGGCTGCATTTAAGCTACAGCCCATTATGTCATCTTGCTTCGTATATTTTACTCTGATCTTTCTTAGGATGAAACTCATTTACGAATCTTTCTGTGGAGAAATTATGTGCCTTCTTCTGCAGGGTCTGAAATTTGCCTTCTCAATGCCTCTGTTATTAAAAGAACAAGCAAACACCCGACTTATTTACATCTTGGATCCTGGTACTTACACCTATTGTTGCAGTTTCCAGAATACCAAGGTATTCTAATTATTGTTGCTCTATTTGATGCTTTCATAATAGTATTTAATGTTCCAAATCCAGTGTCTGCAAGCCTTTTGTGTTCTTTGTGATACATACTTTCAAATTCATTTGAGAAGTCCATCTCCCTTCCATACCTGTGAGCTTGACAAGCGTTCCTGGAACTGGAAGCTGTTTGCCCAGTGAGAGTTCTCTTTGAAAAAATCCGCAGCTCAGAGCTTATGACATTTGATGAAAGTCTTGGTCACTCTTCAGGGATGGTGCCTTGGATTGAATTTTAGAGCTGCTCAGAACTGTCTTGCTTTTTATGTCATTTTCACAATTGCATTTGAATTAATGTTTCTGGTCAAGCTGTGTTAAAACCAGGGTATATTTATAGTCTTCTTTATGTATTCATATATATATATATATGTATACTAAAAATACATGTGTATGACACACTAATTATTTATATTTATCTGTAGGTATTAATAACATGCAATCATCGTCTACTTAATTTTGTTGCAATAATAGGAGTCATGGTTCACCAACCAAGGTTTTTCCAGGCCTTTTTGTCCACAAATTCTATCTATCACAAAATGCCTTTGGAAAACTGCTGGTACTGTTTCCTTTTAGTATCAAATTAGACTTCTTCCTATTGTCTCCTGATCCCAAATTTTTTTTTTGAGATGTGTCTGCTGTGATTTTTCTCCCAGGATTCTTGCTTCATCTTCTGCTTGGCAAACTGGAAATGTTTGCCGTGTTTTGATTTGGGGATGGAGACATGTGTTGGTGGTCATTTAATCCAGTTGACGTGTAAAGATATTTAATGCTTAGAATTCCAGTTAAAGTGGGATTGAAACCAGCATAATCCATACAATTGGCCAGCTTCTGGATTTGGGGTGAGAGTATAATGGTTTTTATCTTCAACATGGTTTCTGTAATGTCTCATACTGAACTATACACAGATATTACAGATTTTAGAATTAAGAGCTGCATTAGGTACCAGTAAAGAAGGGAAAAGTCCCAGCCACGACACCTTAGTAACTTTGTGCTGGCATTATAGAAGGATTTCGCAGACATAGGAGCCAAGCAAATCCTTAGCTTTTAATAGTATAAAACATAGTAAAAGCTGAAAGTTCATGCTAGTCCTTCAAAATAATTGTCTTTAATATTATTATTGATCATGTAGTAGGAGACACAGCCTGAGTGCTACAAGGATTTCAAGGGAATGCTTTACAGCTTAATTATGTTTCCCTGGGAGATTTAACATAATTCAATTTATTTTCCCTCGTGTTTCATCAATCATTATATGAATAGAAAGGATATCTGAGCTTCATTTCTAAGTGAATTCCTGTAGATTCAAGAACTTTTGACAATATCCGTATTAGAGAGAGGAATGCAGCACACCTTCTGTGGGGAAATGAACCTGCAAAGCCTCTAAACAGGGATGGTGAACTTGATCTTTATTGTTGGTGAATTTTCTGAGGACAAACTGTTGATCCATGGGGCCTCTGTAAACCTAGTTGGGTTTACAGAGAAGAAGCCCTCTGAAGTTGGGCCAGTTAATTCTTTTTAGCCATCTATTTCTGAAGAGATTTGATTGGGCTTGGAAGATGCACGAGCGTGTTCTTATTGTCTCACAAAGGGTACTGGTGAATTTAGCTCATTTTCTGTACAGTAGCCTGTTACACAGTAAGTTGTAGGTGGGGTTGAATCTTGACGTTGCTCGATACCCAGCAGCCTCTTCATCTCCATTTTGGAAGCTGCCAGATTAGTCAGGATGTTCATCACGTGCTTCCAAAGCACCCATTGAAATGAAATGGAGATTTTTTTTTTTGGGGGGCAAAATGGGAATCACCTGAGATGCTCTTTCTATGCAGTGATTATCCTAGATGTGTTTTATGCAAGGAAAGTCCTGTTTTAAGACAGTCAACATATTTTGCTGAACTGATGTGGTACAAATCACTGCACTGGTTCTCTTAAACCTGTTTGGGCCTCTCAGCAGCTGGTGGATTTTGGGGGGCTGTGGGCAGCTGGGGGGGTGGGAGCTGTGCCAAACCAGCCGAGGGAGCGTGGGCTGAGCAGCCACAGCAATGGCACAGGGAGGGAGAGGAGCTCCAGTTCCCTCCTTGGCTCACCTGCTGCACAGTCTGGGTAGCAATGGCAGGAGATCATCTATTGCTGGGGGTTGGATGAAGGAGCTTTTAAAAAAATATCAAATAAGTCCAGATCTGAGTCAGTGACTTTTAAAATGAAAGGTCTGCTCTATTACTGTTAATGGGCAGGCTTTCATAATTCTTTGCTATTAGAGTACTAACTCCCTCTTTTCAAAGCCTTCCTGAACCTCTCATTGTCCAGCATTTGTATCCCTCACTTTAATGAGTGCTAAATAAGAATTATATAAGTATTTCAATAATTCTCGCTGGACAGTTAATTAAGCATCACTGACTCTAAGGAGCAGTCAGCTATTACCTCCTTTTACAGACAAGTGCTTCCACAGACACAAAGGGAAGAGGTCAATTTAAAAAAAAATGATGTGTGGATTAGTAATCTTTCTCCGTAATAAATGATCTGGCTAACAAGCTGAAACAGTGAAATAAAAACTCGCCTTTTTTTTTCTCTCTTTTTTTTGTTCCCTCATTTTTTCGATCCAATCTCTTGTGTTCCTTCAGCCTTCTTTTATGCAGGAAGTGAATTCCCTTTAACTTTTTAGGGCCTGAATATTTTGAACTAAAGCTCTCCAAATTTGCTTCCCTCAGAAGATGGTGTGGGGCACGGCCCTGCCCAGTTCTTCATCGCACATTCTTTTTTAACAGCTTCTGTGTTTTCTCCTATTTGATAGCTCCTACCACAAACTTCAACTAGAGTGAGTGCAAAGGACCGTAATACCAGTCTTACACACAGGGTATTTTATTAAGTCCAGCAGTTAAAAATGTACAAAGTTCCTTGTAATAATCCATTCATTCTGTTCTCGCCTGATTCTTGGAGTAAGCCTGCACAATTATTCAAATCCCAGCTTTTAGCTACAGCATACACCTCGCCATGGGGCTATGCCTCTGTAATCTTGCTTTGGTCTTGCATGTCAAATGGAATTAACTCCCATAAGAAATGTATGCGAAGACAACCCAAAGTGTCTAATCCTACTGCTGTCTTAAATTTCTGAAACTCAGACCTGTCATCTTTTTCTATAGCTTTGTTGAAGTTCTCACTTATGCTTCAGTCCATCCAAAGATGAAATTTAGGGAAATTTGCATTTTTATGTATTTTTCAGTGGTGCACTCCTGTGGCCTTTTCACATGTTCCCTTTGTGGAATTATTTTTTCCCCGAACTCAAGTCCTGTTTCACACCCTGTGGAGCGCCTGGTGGAGGTGGATCCGGTTGCTTTTAGCTGGCAGTGTACAAGTTTAAACACACAGGGCATTATGATGCTCACACGTGGAAATAATGATATCATTTTGAATACACCTCAGCAGCTCAGCCCAGCTAATCACAAAACCTAATTCTGCCTCGATTCAATCTCCGATCGTGGCGCTTTCTTCCCGAATAAAGCTGGAATTAGCTGTGCTCGGTGTAACCGCGCTGTTTGTGTGTTGCACTCGGAGCAGCTCAGCTTTCCCAGCAGCATTCCCGAGCCTGGCTGCTGCTGTTCTCTAGGGGGCATGCTTTCAGATTCCAGCCCCAAAAAGCCTACATTATACATAATGAAAGGGAGGCAAAAGCACAGCATTATCAGAGAGAAACTTAATTTTCCACTTATTCAATCAAATATCAACCAGATCTGATTAGGGGTGGCCAATTTTAGATGAACCAGGCAAAATACATTTACATAGGGGGTCCAGTTTCAACATAATTTCAGTAAAAAGCAATTACAAAATTACAGTCAGATGGAAAGCTGGTTCTTCTGGGTGTCTTGGCTAAGTGAGGTTGGAAGGGTAAAACTGTAACTTATTGTAGTGGATATTTAATAAGTGGTAAAGCCGCAGCACTCTCCACTTGAAAGTTAATTAAGGCCGTGGAATGACCATACTTGTACAGCAAATATGTTAATGGGTTGGCCATGGTAACCGTCACAACAAAGCCCAGCAAAAAATAATGGCTTTATGCAGCGTTTTTGCTGATTGTTACATCTTTTAAAAAATGCTCTTATATTTTGTTTTGGTTTTGCTATTTTGAGGAATAGTGTAGCAGCATTTAATTTAGGAACTGCTTAAAGTGATTATTAGAAACTAAGACAAATACTGAAATGCAGATAAAGGTTAAAATATTTGGTTATGTGGTGGCACTATATAAATGTCAATAAGTAGTGCATGTCAGGGAGACTTTCTCTTTATTTAGTTTTTTTAGGCAGGCTGTGTGGTTATTAGAGAGTCCAATTCTGCTCAGAAAGCTTGAGCTAATCCTTTGTATATAGTATTTCATTTATGAGTGTAATTGCGGCGTTATTTTTGTTGCCGTTGGATAAGTGAATGCAGTGGCACACAGACTATCAATTGACTGGTGTACTTTAAGTGGATTAAATCTTAATATTCTTCTAAGAAGTCTCCTCATTCAGAGTATGGTCAGTTCTGGCCTTCAGGGTTGATTTTGCATGCTCAGTTCCCATGAATTTTGAACTTTACCAGCCCATGTGAGGATGGGGCAGGGGAGCACTGTTTTCTCCCTTATTTCAAGAAGTCTGGGGACAGCCTAACAAAAATGGTGCAGAGTTAAGAGAAAATGAAAACTCCCCATCCAACTCTGCCATACCCAGAGAAACGTGATCAGGTGGGCAAATGATGGTATCTGCAAGTGGATGGCCTGTTAGGGGTGACTAAGAAACCTGGCAAAGAGGAAAGGATCTTAAGGGAATATGTAATTCTGGAGGATGAATTAGGTGGGAGGAAGAAAAAAGTGTGCTTGGAGAGTAAGAAGCGATAGCACGACAGAACAGGAAAATGCAGTGCGTGTTTGCAGCAGCTGAAGGAAAAACAGAAAAAGAAGGGAAGGGAAAGGTGGGAATATTCCCAGGTCATCCTGTCAGTGTGAGGGAGTCAAATGAGGCCTGGCTGTTGTGTTGCAGTACACACCAGCAGGCTGGTGTCAGCTTTGGTCAGGTAATGAGTGATGCTGTGTGAAATCAGGAGTTGGACTCGAGTCACAGCACACACACTACAGGTGCAGTGTGAGAGATGAACAGCAGTTGTGTGTGGTGAATTCCTGGCCAGCCAAGAGCAGTAGTAAAAATGTGGAAAACTTACTTGAAGTGGGAGAGCAATGCCTTTTAAAAGTTACTTTGGTTTGGGCATCCCAAATTAACAGCTGGGAACTGTTGCAGTGTGTGATGGCCCTTGCTGTTTGTCCAACACCCGGTTATCCAGTTAACAGTTGAAAACTGTTTCAATCTCTGAAGTTCTTCCCTCATCACCCTTCACAAGGTTTTGTCACATACTTAAAAAAGGCTCACATAAACTGATGCCATGGAGTTCCTCCCATCCATGTGTCTCTTATCTAAGTAAAAAGTCGTTGGGGAAGGTGCTGTCTCTTAATCCACGTTCCAAGACGAGTGTCCCACTTTTGCCTGAGATCTTGAGATGCCAGTGAAATACAAATAATGATTGCAGCCATGCATGAGTGATTCCGTTCTGATTTTCTGAAAAAGTGTTCCATTTTACTATCTTATTCAAGAGCATGAAAGCAAAAATAGGCCATTTTGAGCAAATGATGCATAATCGTGGACCTTAAACACCTTAGCACTGAGCTCATCACTGAGGGAGGTTGGAATATTCTCAGTACTTTCTCAAGAGATATCTGAGTTGGTGTCAGATGACTTGCGGATTCTTCTGGAAGTTACAGAAATGTATAATGGGACTGTGTTTTGTTAACCCAAATATTTTTGCATGGAACCACTGATTAAGTGATTCCACTTGGTTTTAAGTGGAATATGTAAGGCCAGAGTGTCTAACTGGAAAACTTTAAAATATACCCAGTCTTCCTGAAGAATCATTTTAAAATAATCCATTATCTTATTTTCAAAGAATTCACATGGCAGGACAGGCTTCAGGTTGTTCTGAAGGACAAAATTAATCCTGAGTAACAGCGTGAATGAGAACTCCAAAACAATTTCCCTAGGGCTGATAATTTAGACAATTGAATTCTATTCTCCATAAATACTTCAAATGTCCTAGACAAGTGCTAATGCCTCTGTTGTCTTCTTTTTGCTGTCTACATCCCTCCTGGTCTCTACAGAAAGACCTCTGAACAATGTGGCTGGGGAATGGAGAGGTGCAGGGAGCTTGGGCAATAATATTTTTGCAGTGCTATCCACCAAAAGAGAAAAAACGCTTGTCTTTGCAACTACCCTGCTCTCGGGCACTCTGTGCCTTCGCTCCTGGCTGACAGTTTCTTAGATCAGTTTTTGTGTTGTTTTCTCGTGTGGTGAAACTCTTTCAGCAGTGTTAAGTCACCTTATTTTTCATATTTTGCCATGTCCTCCCCTCTTCCTTTCCTTCCTGTGTCAGCTCCAGAGCTGCAGATTTATTTTGCCCATAATCTGTTTCTGAGTCAGTTTGGGTGACCTTGACTCTGGCTGTATTTTTGTGACTTCTGTCTTTTCTCACCCTCTCTCTGCTTTGCCTGTTTAAGGCTGTAAGTCTGTACCTCTCCATAGAATTTTTGCATACAGGATATAGCCTGGGGTATTGCTGTTTAATATTCTAACGAATGTGTGCGTAAGCGTGTGTCTGCAGTACCAGAAATATCCAAAAATCTTTCTAGGCATGTGAGAAGTCAGTCCTTTGCTTGAAGCTCCTTACTCTCGGAAAGTTTGCTCCTGCAACGTGCTGACTCTTAGTCATGACTGGAGAGCTCCAGCCACTCACGGGAGTTTCTCTGTGCCAGTGTAGCAAATGTCTTGTTTTAATTTTGGGGAAAGAAAACACCAAACCCCAACAAAACAAAACCACAACCCCAAACTTTAGTGCATATGTAGGGGTTTTTAAATTCTTTCAGAGTTGCCTGTTTGTTTTCTTCTCATTTAGCTTGCTTGTTTGAGAGCACACTCACAAACTTTGGTTCTGAGTTGACTCTCCAAGGCTTGCCTTCTGTCCTGTATGGTTTTCTTGATTGTTTACATTCTCCCTGCTCCAGTATCTAAATGTATGAGCCTGGTCTTAAGATGATGGTCTCACTTTCAAATGGGAGTATCAAAAACACTTAGCAATGTGCTTGCAAGGCTCGCAAAGTGATTTTAAATGCTCTGATAGAAGCTATCTATTATAATTGCACCAAGTGCTATTATTAATGTCTCCAGCCTCTCCATTCTGTTTTTGCTCAAACCATACCCAAGAACAATTAGCTGTTTGTTTGACCTGCATTATAACATCAGCTCTCCATTATGATAACAGTGGAGTGACTAAGAACAACACATAATCTTCAGATTTAATGGGGCAGAAGACTGCAAAGGGCCAAACCCGTCTTGATGAAATGCCCTCAAGTCAGCAACTTTGTGCAGAGGTGGATGTGGCACAGTGTGATTTCTGTGGCTCTGGGTGATTGCAACACAGAAATCCAGGACTGATACCAATGACATTGCAGCAGATTAGTCAGAAACTGCTGTTGAACGTTAGAAAATACTGGGGGGATCTCAGCAGCTCAATCTTTTCTGTCTTTAGGGGAGCCAAAATTATTTTATTCTGTCTGTCGGTGTGCATGCAAATGAGAAACATTCCCTCTTCCTAAAATTCCTTGCATGTGCACAGACTGTTCCCCATTAATGTTATCAGTGCAGGGGCTGTTGCTTTGATAAGGTGGTTGGGAGCTGACCACTACTGGGGCACGTTAGTGAATGGACACAACACCGTCACAGTGCAGAATTTTCTGAGTAGAACTGTTGGTATGACACCCTGTAAATGAAACTGCCTCTTGCATTATATAAACTGTGTTTGTAGACAATAAGCTGCAAAAACATTGCATTCTGAGAGCCTAAGTCTAAAAGTGCATGTATTGGTCCAATAAATAGCATCACGTTATCAGTTTTCTTTTTCTGCTTCTGTTGAATACAGAACACGTGCTGCTAAGAAACAAAAAGAATATGCATTTATTTTCAGGCATAGGACTTCGTAGCCACTTGGGAAGAATATTCTTGATTGAGAACCAAAACATTCCATGATGCTTAACAAACCTGCAAATTGAAAAATCAACATCTGCCCTGTGTAGCAACATAGCAGGAGAAAGACCTGTAGCCTGAAAAATTCAAAGTACTCTTTAAATTATGTTTCAGTGCATTTATAAAATTATTCTTCTCTGAATTAAGGCTCAAGTTGGTTTTATATGGCAGCATCTAGTGTGTGGATGGACAAAATCTCTTCCTGCACTTGCCCGTGGCTGCGGAATGGGATGGACGGTACCAGGAACGCAGAGCTGCGGCTCCCTGAACGCTCCCACAGTGGTATCTTAAAACAAATGAGATGCATCGTTAAATCACTTGAGGATGACCTCTGTTGTCCAAACCCCACAACTCCTGCGCTCACAGTTCCCCTTCCTGATGGAATGCTGGAGTTTTCAGCGAGCAGCCAATGGAGGCGAGCGGAGCACGGTCCACATTCAGACAGAGGAAGGCACTGCTCTAAAGGAAACACAGAAACCTGTGATTATGCACTTACTGCAGTGCTGCCTGCTTGCTGAACGTCTGGGAATTTTTTTGCTGTTTCCCTTATTTACATATCACAGACATGTCTTTATAAAGTTACTTCAATAATTTATTAGATTGATCTTTTCAGAAATCTGCCCGGGCTAGGTGTCATTAGGAAAAGTTATTTCAGCTTATTTAAAGGTTTGTGCCCGGGTGGGGCATTTACCTGCCTCACTGCTGATATTCTAAAAATACCTCCATGTCCATACTATTATCCATTCTTCACGTCCAATTGCTCTGTTATGGTAATAGTCAGAAGCACACCATGTAGTAATTACTTACAGCTGACTTAAGAAAAGAATATTCAACTCCCCCACTGTTCCACTAGAAGGTCTTTATGCACTATTAACTCATTCCTGTTTATTAATACTCTACTGGTAATTCTGGCTGCTGCTTTTTAGGTTTGTAATAGGAGGACTATTAAACAGCAATTATTGACCATATGGGTTAGTGAATATTTGTGGTGGTTGTTGGGTGGTTGTTTTGTTGTGGGTTTTTTATTTTTTTTTTTATGCTTTTAGGTTGTTTTTAAGGAGCCACATCACAATATAGTCGTGCAACTTTACATCTGCCTGGGATTAACAACTTTGGCAGCGTTCCCCATCTAGAAAATGCAAATTCCATATTTCAGAAATATCTGAAGCTGTGAAAATACAGAGCAATTTAAAAAACAGGAAAACACTGTGCCAGACAAAGTGAAAATATTTTTTTTCTTTTCTCCAGCAGTTGGGGATGGGGTTTGATTTCTTTTCTTTGAGATTTTTTTTTTCCTTTGGTCTGTTTTTCTTTCTTTGATTTTTTTTCTTTTTTTTTTTAATTTTTTAGTCCTTGTCCTAGAATTTTGTAATGGTCAAGTGTAAATTTCAAACTAATCAAACTTCTAGAAAAGTGTGAATTATAGCATTTTTAAGAACTAGAAATCTGCCTTCCTCGGTAGGCTTGCCTAGTGAGAAGATTGAGGAGAGACAAAATTACAGCAATTATCTCTCAAATAGCTGGGCTGGAAAAATGGTGTCTTCCCTCCTTTTCCTCTCCTGCCTTTTTTTTTTCTTCTTTTTTTTCTTTTTTTTTAAAAATAATTTTAAAATCCAACTGCAGTTCCTGCCTTTGCCAGCAGCAATAGCTGTCAGTCGCTGCAGTGATGATTCCTTTCCCCACTGCTCTGCACTGGGAAGGCCAAACCAGCCGCACGTTTGGCACCCACTCTCATTGTGGTGAGAAAATAAAGACTTCAGCAGGGAAAAAATACGTAGCAGCAATGAGAAAAGGTAAACACGAGTGTGGGATGTGGTGTAGGAGAAAAGGGATTTGGGAGGTGAGCTGACTTCAATGCAGAAGTACTGGGCCGTGAGCAAGTATTTTGCAGAATATATTCTCATTTCTCTTTGGGGTTGTCCCTAACACCACTGAAGAAGAGTCAAACTTGGAAAACCAATTACTTGTGTTTGCCACTGACATGGCTTTTTTCTAGTATTTTCTTAATCCCTTAATACTCTTCTTACACTTTCTTAGTGCTCCTACGTGTGTGTGTTTGACTTGGATTATGAGTCTCAGCTGTGTCAGTGTGGTCCTCTGAGCTACTGACCAGTTACAGCTCCATTTAGACATAATTGTGGGCACAGTTGTTTCTGGGGATTGTTGCATAGTTGAAAAATCTCTGCAATACTAAAATAAGTCAAAAATAATAAGTCAGTAATAATAAAAGTCAAAATAATGTAAAAAAAAATTCACTTGGAATTTGAAATCTACTGCTTTATCACTGACTAAACACTCTGCTTCTTTTTTGTTTTCTTCCTTTATTCCTTTTTTTCCCTTCCCTTTAAAGGTGAAGTTCTCTCTTGGACTAACAAAATTAATTCTTGTGTGATGTGCCACACCAAAAATGATTCCCTCCTCCAACAATTACTACTTGGAAGGCAGATACTTTTTCACAACAGCTGATGCACTCCTGTGCTTGTAGGTCCTGAATGTTGTAGTGATGCTTTTTTCACGGGTGGCAAAGCTGAGAGAGGAAAAACTGAAGGGATGTGGTCAGTAGAGAAGGATGGGACTGGTGGAAGGTGGGAAGTCCTTGCTCATGGGCTTTACCCCTGCCTTGCCTGGAGTAGCTGCACAGCACTGGCAGGAATCTGCTGAGGGACATTAGACAAGGGGGCTGAAGGTATAAAAAGGTGACATTGATTTTATTGCTCAGAAATGTGGGCCAGTTAATTTTCTTCATGTGCCTGGCATCTTGGCCACGCTGTGGGATTTTTTTTTTGCCTGGTGTAGTGTGTTATTTAAAATGGTTGTTTAGGTGGAGGTGTCATTTCAAGCTTGGAATAAAGGATAACTGGGAATCCTGAGCGAGGTGGCCCTTGGTGCCCAGCAGAGCTGCAGTGGCTTGACTCATCTCCAATTCAAACCTGCCTTGAAATAATCGATTACATCCTAATAAGGGAATGTTCCAAAGTTTTATTCTTACGCTGCAAAATTGCAGGTGAGAACAGACTCTGCTGCTGACGTGTCGCTTAGCCAGGCTGGTAAATGAGTAGAGCATGATATTCCTTGAGAAACTGGAGTGGAGGAGCAACCCCTGAACATGCTCAAAGAAAAATGTTGTGCGAGTGATTCAGCTCTTCTTGCTCTTGCAGGGGAGAGATTAGAGGTGCACCACTTTTGTCAGTTCCTATCTCCTTAACTCATCATATATTATTTATTACAAGGATTTGGTTTCCTAAGCCTGTCGTCTTCTTTTTTCTTAAGATACTACTGACTATTTGATCCTGAGGGTTTATTTTTTATGATGATGGTGATGATGATGATTATTATTATGTACAGGTATGTGGGGAGGGAAGGATTTTGAGCAACAGCAAAACCCAAGCTTTTAAACATACGGAATGTCAATGTTTTTGTCTTGTTTTGGCACTTTTTGCACCTCATGCTAATGGTGTGATTGTGGTTGTTCAAATACATCTGGGGTCCCTCGTAGCCTTGATTCCGGGAGCTTTCTGACTCTGCTATAATTCTGTGCATGGAGGCTCTTAACTAAACTGGCTTAGACACCTTGAATTCATTTGCAGGATTTGAATGATAAAAGAAAAAATTTAAAAGAAAAAAAATCTTCTCACACATCAGCCACATTTAATTTAAAAAAAGTAAAATTTGTGATGACCTGGATTGCTTTTATTTGGTTTTGTTTTTACGGCAACCCACTCCCAAAACTTATGAAGTAATAAACTAAATTATAAGCTAAATTTTAACATGTAACCTCATTCAAGCCAGCCAAAGTATTTTCACAGAGCACGTGCATTCTTGGCATAGCTGGTGTTACAGGGTGGATTCATCCATTTGTCAAGTGTTCAGAAAAAGCCTTTCATTTAAAAGGAAGGGAAGTCTTGTAGAAAAAATGACTTGTATGGGCTAAAATAAAATAAAAAAAATAAACTAGGCAGGAATAAACTTGATCGTGTGGTTGGCAAACTGAGAGCAAAACTGTCATGACTTTGTTCAGTTGCTGAAAGGATGATCTGAGAATGTTTGATTAAAGAACTGGACTGTCTCCCCACCTGAGCCAGACATAAAAAGTTATGAAGAATATTAAATGAAGCTGTAGCAATGTGACACATCCCTGTTTTTTCCTCTCCTTGCCCCTCTCTCAGGCAGCTGATGAGAACAGAGGAAGGAGCAGATGATGGCACCAAATCCTGCCCTGGAGCTGAGCAGGGCTCAAAGAGCAGCCCTGTGTGGAGAAGCAGATGGAGCTCTGCAAACTGTAAGTGCCTGCTCTGGTACATTCCTTCATAAACAAACCCCCATATCTGTCTGAACTGCATTTTTGGGCAAATTCCTTCCTAAATGTTGTTTTGAGATCAGAGAGAAATACCTGCTTTGTAACTGGCTTTGGTCATTCGAGATCTACTCTTCCTCCCCTGTCTGCCACTCCACCCTTTTGTCCTTCCCCGCACTGACTGAAACATTTTGGGTTCCTTCTTTATACGTTCGGATAAATCTTTTGTAATGGATTTTTGGGTTTTGCAGCTTAACGATATCAAATCCTTCCTAAGATTTATTGTCAGTCTCACTTGACCTGGGGATCAGAACTTAGAACGTTTGATGGAATTTGTTGCAGGATCAGGGAATGTTGTGAAAGTTGCTATTTTTGGTTTCTGTTTTGCTGTATCTGGAGACTATGAGAGTTGAAAAAAATGAAATGATAAATAATGTTTTCTTGGGTGTTCAAAACATGATGAGTGTGTGTGTTTCATGAACTTTGGCTTCTGGACAAGCTGATTTGTACTGTTCTGATAAAGAGATGCAAGACATCCAAGGTTTTTAGCTTTTAGAATTTTAGAAATCCTTAAAAAATACCTGTTGCCACCTCCCAGTGAAGGTTATAGACTGCCAGAGTGAGAATTTCAGCTCCTGGTAATCAGTTTGCTTTTCACAGACCCCCGTGGAAGGGTTCACAGCCCCTTCCAGCCCTGCTGGAGATGCTTCTCAGTACAAACAAAGGAGGAAATTGCTGTGTTGGAGCTGGTGTGGACCAAATATTTATAGGAGATAGGACTGGTGTTGGGCCAGGTCTTCTTTGTAGAATACAGAGCGAGTTTGTTGCCTTCCTTCTGCAAAGTTTTGAGGCTGTGCCACCACTCCAGCTGAGTGGAAGAGGCAGCCCCATGGCAGTGGGAGGAGGAGGAGCAGTCTCACAAATGGCATTTCATCCAAAGGGGGCCCAAAAGAAATTAAGTTTAGCAAAGAAAACAAGTTTCATCAGTTAAGGCAATAAACCACAGTCCCGGAGCAAGTCAATAATGCTCAATTGACAGCCAGTCAATATTTGTACTGGATTAACTTTTCAGGGAATGTGGAGATTTCGGGGGGTTTTATGTAAACACTGTAAATAGGCTGGGACACTAAAGTACGGTTACAAATACCGCGTGTCAGATTAGATTAGGATCACTTCCCGGGAGCAGGATTTCTCCTACCACGAAAGAGACATTTATATCTTGTGAAATGAACACAGATACAAATTTTTTGTTTGTCAAATATATTCCAAAATGCAGCTGGGCAGATCTCACGGCAGTGCTGCTCAGAACACTTCAAAGGGCGGCCTCTGTCTGAGGCCGGGCTTGCTCACCTTCTGTCTGTGCCGTGCCCACGCTGTGCCAGGTAGAGCTGCAATTTAGGTGGCATTGTGGCTGCAACTCGATTAACAGGAATGCTGTACAAATTAATTTCAATTTTGAGCTTAACATAATGTGAAGAGCTATTAAGAAATATTCAGTATTTGTCATTCTGCTCCTTGCTGAAGAATCGGGCTGAGACAGGACCAAAACGTGCTGGTTTCTGACATCTGTAACACGAGGCACTGTCTTCACAAGTCTTGCGGCTTTGCAGTGGCGTTCCTGGCATCCACTTCTAAACAATGAAAAATCCGTTTACCTTTTCCAAAACTGGAAACAAAGTGGACAAACATTTTGAGAAGAAGTTATTTATTTAAAGTGATGTTGCCCCCAGGTTTCCCGACTTGTTTTCTTATTAGAAGGATCTCAAATCATTGCAAGGTTCCCAGTTCTGTAGAAATAATTGAGGATGATTTGGCCTGTCCTGCCTGTCCCCAGGCAGGGAATTGAGGGCAGGCGGAAGCTGGCACTGCCCAGACGGACCAAACAGCCCAAGTAAATCTGCTTTTATATGTATGAAACACGTGCATGGCTCTAGTGAAGTCCATGCAGGTAACACATCACTAGGAATCCCTCTTGCTGGAAAGTAGATTACTGCATTTTATTGTTCTTCCTTTTATTTCTCCTGCCCTTTTTTTTCCCTTAGAAAAGGTAATTAGGCCATAAACAGAGGTCTGACAACTAATTTTATCTGCAGCAAAATTAATATCGTAAGCAACAGATAATTTCAGCTGAGCAAAATTAAAAAAGATATATTTTAATGACATTTTAAAACCAGAAAATCTAATTTTTTTCCTTCTGAACTTCTCATACCTGGCTCTTTTGATATGTGTGGAGATGCTCACTCATTTAGTGAACAAATGTTTTGCCTCTGTACAGTCCCTGCCTCACCATCAGGCCTTGCTGGTGTCGGCCTGTGGTACGAAGTTGCTTTTAATTTCCTCTCTCTTGTTCTCTGGTTCCTTTCAAAGCAGAAATGATCTGAGGGAAAAGACATTGCTTTTCTTACCTCTAAATTTTCATTGACATTAATAGGAGGCAGGTGGCCAACTCTCCGCACACAGCTTTGAAAATTTAAGGTTTAACTTTTTTTTTTTTTTTTACCCTGGGCAGATTCTTCCATTGCTGGAGTTGTGAATCCTCAGAAAAGATCTTAAATGTGCAGCCATACCATGTCAGCAGTGCCTAGAGAGTTTACCTATGAAATTATCGCCTACCTTCCGAATCTATAACCCTAAAATATTGATTGGTTAAAAGGTAGTGGATAAAGATTAAGACAGCACAGCAGCAGATTACCCTAATCAAATAAAAAGACTATTAACAGAGCTGCTCACAGTTCTGAAGATGTTGGTTTGAAATACAGATGTCTTAACCAAAGTGCTATGTCTCATTTTCTGAATGCATTTTTGAATGCATTTAAATAAATTACCAAATAGAAAGAAAGCAGAGAAAAACTCCACATGCTCCAGACGGTAAATTTCCATTTATAATAAAATTATTTCATGCCTTTCAGGAAGTAGTTGGAACTTTGAAAGATCTATTCCATTGGATAGTATGAAGTCAAGCAGTGGATTCTCAGCTTGGAAGGCTCCATAGGCACATGAGCAATTTTAAACCCGTTAGGTTGATTTGGAGCTCTAGGATCCTTTGGAAAACTGTCCCTGCTTAAGACCAGCACGTGGCTTTGAATTTGTCACACCCAGCACGTGGGTTCGAGTGGCTTTGAATTTGTCACAAACATTTTATTTAGCTTATTAGCGTTCCATAGGAGTAAGCTACCGGGAATTCCGCTTGGAAAAGAGCAGCATTTGTCACTAATGCTTTTAGTGTACGGTGGGAATTTTTATCCAGCCAAAGGCTGAGCTGTGGTTTATCCCCCTTGGAAGAATTTCCCATTGAGTGACGGCTGAGCAGGGATTGAGCTAATAACCCATGCCCTGGGTTATTGGAGGCATGGAGACAGAAAGAGAAAATAGGGCGGGTAATGTATTAATTTTCATCAGTTATGGACAATACTATTAAATTACTGACTCTTGTTGAAATAATGTGTCACCGATTAATAATGTCATTTCAGCTTCCCAAACTTTCCTACCTAAAAATTTTAATTCAGAAAGAAAAGATTGAAGAATGTGTGAGAGAGGTTTTGGCGCTCTAACTCATAGGTATGGAGGTCTTTTGTTTTTGTTTGAAATCGCACCTAATTTTAAGTTGCAGTGTAAATGAGGTTTTAAAAGTTTTTAACAGTGATGTGGATAAATTTGGAATTAAAATTGAGATCTGAAATGTTGTGTTGCTCCACTTTTAAAAATAAGTTCCCTTCTCATTTGCAATTAAAATGCCTAGAATCTGCATTAAATGTGTGAAATTAGAGATAATTGAAATACAGTAGCTATAAATATGTCTACTCCATTTGAAAAATAAATAAAATGTCCACTAAAAGGGTGCGAAAGCCGTACCCCCTTCTCTAGTTTCTCACATTTGGATCTCTGGCGTTTTTCACACTTTTATAGCTAATTTTTATTGCAAAACAATATGTTACATTTGTAGCCGTTGTGGGAATGCAGAATAGCCCCTGGCAGCTCTGTAAAAAATGGAATGTTGGGAACACATTTAGAAGAATATAGCTTTCAATTTCATCCCCAGCATTGGTGTTGTGGAATCATATTAAGTGTGATCTAACAAAAACAAAGGGGGGGGAAAAAAGAAAAACATTACGGAAAATAATTTAAATCAGCTATTATTTAAAGTATGTTCATTTACCCTGTTTGGATGTTTTCATAACATGAGTCGTTGTGATGTTGTGGGTTTTCCGGGAGCGAGACTCCAAACCCGGGTTGGTGCCATTCCTCGGAATGTCCTGTGCCGCTCCATCCGCAGCTCCGGGGATGAGCAAACACGGCCCGGTGCTGCAGTGGGTCAGTGGGCCCTGGGCAGGGAGCCTGGAGGAGCCTTCTCCATTATCAATTATTCCTTATTAGCCTGCGCTCTCAGGAGTGTCTGCCACTAGAGTGGAGCAGTATCTCACATGCAAATTGTGAAGAGCTTCTCGAACTTCAGTCTTGAAACTCGGAAAAATATTATTCCTGTTCCTGTACCGCCCTGCGCATCCTTCTTAGTGAAATTGCACTGTGCCGTCCTGTCATTTCCAGTGCTGCGCCGTGTTTCTGTTCCTGGGGAACACCAATCAACTCCCAAAGAGCTGCTTTGGTGGGGAAATGGGCAGCTTTTCAACTGCTCCGCATCCAGCACAAACACCCACCGCAATTTGCTGTAATTCACACAAAACTGAATTGAAGGGCCTGGGTGAAGGTTGCTGCCCCAGCTCCTCGGTGCTCCCCGTCCTGGGATATTATTTCTGGAAGCCCTGCTTTCTGGAGGCGTGCCTTGCACAGGGAATTATGCCAAAGCAAAAGAGTTTCCGTGCAGGTATTATCCTGGGGGCAACAGGAATTCGGCAGGTTTGAATGTTGGTGGCTCCTTCAGTAGTTCTCGCTCTTCCCTGCTGCAGTGAGTGTCACAAGGGATTTCATTGTGCCCTGGCTTGGGAATTTAATATTTTTTTCCCTACCCTCCTCTTTCCTCCACCCCAAGTGTATTTCTCAGTAAATCACCGTACTATATTTTTGGCGGAGGTATGAATGTGTGCTGGACTCAGGTGCCTCGCTTCAAATCTTACACGATTCCTGATTTGGGGATAAGAATTACGAGGAGGAGGCAGATTTCCAGGATGTATTTGAGGAGTGCTGAAATGTTAATGCATTAAGACTGAAACGGTGGGATTTAAATCGCTACATTGAGCAGCACATAGTACAGAGGGATTGATCCCAGAAAAGTACCAGAGAGGTTGTGTCTCATACAGGCCTAACCACTATGGAGTCATTCTTCAGAGACAGACCAAGCGACAGAAGAGCCACAGCCTTACCTGCAAGGTGCCTTTTCATACGTGCTTTTTTCTCTCCTTTTAAGTTGTCCTCAAGGAAAAATAAGAGCAAAAAGTCCCTATGCTTCTCACTGCACATCTACAGCACTTCATAAATAATAGTGGCTGTTTTAAAAGCAGGGGACAGGCAGAGGGTTACAATGGATGAAAGCTAGTTAGTGAGTTAGCCAGATAAATGCTTAAAAGAACAGCAGCAAAGATAATCCTGCATTTACTTCTGAGGGATTCACCAGATGACCCTTTTCTGTCTTTCCTGATCTGTGTTTCTTGAGTCAAAGGGCTGAGTAGAAACCTGAAAAACAAACCTGCAAACTTGGGGTATTGCTGTGATGTGTGATCGTCCCTCCTTCGGCTCCTCGGTTCCCTTTCAGAGCATCTCAGTTAAACCTTGTGTCCAGCACGGGGTGGCTTTGGAGGGAGCTGTGGCAGAGGCTCCCTGGCACACATGGGCACTGGCTCACTCTAAACTTACTGAGTGACATGTGCAAAATTGATCATTTCAAGAGCCTTTTGTATAACACAAAACTTCAAGCAGAGAACCCAAGGCATTTCCTTTCATCAACCTGGTTCTAATTTGATCAAAGCACGAAAAAATTCAACCCGCCTTATTTCCTGTCCAGTTCTTTTACACTTTACAGCACATTATATATCAGTCTCATATCCCTGAATTTTAAGAAGCAACCAGTTATATAATTGGATCAACAGTTGCCAATCACTCCAGCACAGCACTGCATTATTACTAAGCTGACTATAATTTGGAAGCTCTTTTTTTATTATGCGTATGACTATATTATCACTGTATACATATTAGGATAGCTGAATGAGCCCCTCAAGGAAAATAAGGGTTCAAATAACATTGAGAGGGGAGAGAGACGAACAGAATTGAGGATTCGCCCCTGTTAACAACCGTGGTGCCTCATGGCACGGTTCCAGGAGAAAGGAAAAGAACAGTAGCCGTGTGCTGTCTGTGAATCCTGCCCACAAATCAGAAAATTGCAACGCTGCTGAAGTGGGCCATCTTGCATGCTTAAGCAAATTAAAAATCAAATGTGTTTCCTGCTCTCAAATGTGATGGACCGCAGAGGAATTTTACAATATGTGAGTCTTTAAATCCAGTTCCTTCACTCGCAAAGCTCCCTCCTCACAGACACCTGGACACACAAGTTCAAAATAAAGCCACTCTGGCTTTGCACTGCTCCTTCCTGAAGAGCTGGGTGGTTGTCATTTGCATGTGACAAAAGCAGGCACTGCTTCATGTCAGTAATTTACACAATTATATAAGAGAGTTAAAAACGTCAGGTATACAGTAGTATTTCCCCCTGAAGCCCGGGAAGTCAGAGTTCTTTGGAAGACCTTGAACCTTGTCTCAGTAGTATCTCCTTAAATAAAAGTGAATGACAGCCTGTTATAAAACTCCATGTTTTATACCATTAATTTACAGATAAGCATTGTTAGTCAAATAAGCATTTAATTCCCAATAGCCTGAATATTTCAATACCTTGTAGCAAACGAATACATAGAATGTGCACAATGGCAAACAAATTACAGAAATATTCCATAGAGTTGACATATGAACTCATAACCTCTTAGGTAAAGGTGAATGGCTATTAATGTAATTTTTTTGTTGTAAGGACCTCCCTTCTTTTTTGTTGTTCTATGCAATTCATTTGTATGCATTAGCTTGAAAGAATTAAACTTGTAAATCATAGCTTAGGCATTAATAATAATATGAAGAAAACAATATTATTCCTTCTGGTTTTGCCACTCCAAACTCAGACATTTACCTGTTTCTGCTTTGGCTTTTTCTCTCTGAGCATACACACAGAGTCATGAATAGAGTTGTAGGCTTTTTCAGGTATAAATGTGTTTTGTAGGAACATATACACGTGTTTCCAGTATAGACATTTTTAAAAGGGCATTAATTTCATACATTTTACATATCTGTAGGCACAGACAGACAAAAGCATACATGCATAAAAATGCAATGTCTCTCCTCAGCAGTCAGATTCTGTGCCCTACAGGACTTCACCAGGAAAAACTCACGAGCAAAATGCAGTTTTAAGCATCTTGCTGTAGTTAAAATTGCCCAGTGATTTTCGGACAAAGTGATGAAATTCAGGTGAAGGGGAGCCTGAATTTGGAAGTCAGGGGGGTTTCAGTAGGAGATTCTGATTTGCTTGGTTTTTGATTTTGTGTTTTTTGATGGTGGTTAGTGTTCATTTCATGTCATATGTATTTAAATCTCAGATCAGAGCGGGTGCCTCGCCCTTCACACACCTGCACCTTGTCCATAGGCTGATAAAATGAAATAAGTGTCTTATCATATTTGCAGCCTGTTTTACAGTACTGTATATTTTCTTTAGCCATTCCTGCTGTGTTTTTCAGCAGTGCAATAAAAGCACTTAACCATCTTCCTGTATGAAACTGGTTGTTGCACGAGGAGCGTGGTCGTCTTCGGCTGCTGCCGTGTCCTTTAAAAATCCCCCCAGCCCAGAGACAAAGCCAGCCCCGTGCAGTTGCTGTGTGCGTGCAAGTGTGTGCATGCAAACAGAACTCAATCTGTTACAAACACAGAAATTGGATCAGCCGAGAAACAAGCCCTGTGCCCTCGTCCTCCCCCTCTGCCCATCCCTAGGATAATAGGAGAATTGAAATTCCCATTTCCAGACTCACTACAGATTAATATGGTTCAGCATAGATACTTATTTCTCTGATAGTTTCCCATGCATCTTCCCAGTGAAGTTGATAGAAATTACTCCAGCAGAATGCGTAAAGCAGATGTTATCCCATTAATTAGCTCTGGACCTGAGCAGGCTCAAGACTTTTCCATTTTCAGGCCGATAGGAATTGGTCCCAGTGAGCGTGCTCCATATCCACATTTAGTATCATCTCATAAACAGCACTGAAAACACAGCAGGCCCTTGATGAAGATACATTAGCTTATTTCTAATTTAAAGTTATGTTGCTTAACCTTAATGTAATTGGTCACTGGTGACCGACTGTTTGTATAGCGAGTTGATGACCAAAGAGCTGTAATAAATTATAAAACTTACTGCTTAAATAGAGGGAATGACTGTTCTGTTAAAAGCCTTGCTTGTAATAATGGTAAAATAATTACACCTCAAACGGAAGAGTCTTGGATCTGATAAAGCTACCGAAGTCTTTCAGAGGAAGGTGTTTTCATTCTGCTTTAAAGGACATGTAGAAATCTTTTTTTATTTCCTCTCAGTGCAGTCTCTTGTATTGGCTGAATAGTCAACTTTCAAAGCTCAACCTAATATTGATTAAAAATAAATTGGTAAATCAAGATACTTTCTTTCTGAGGGGTTGTGGGGATTAAAGTAATTAACCAATTTCAGTGGTTAACAAGAAACAAAAGAAATTTGCACAAATAATTATATTCTTTACATCAATTCAAAGTCACTGCTAGACATATGTTAGAGAAGAGTTGATTAGCTGGTAGAATAACCAGGATAATAATCAACTATGGAAGTAAGTAATTGGCACTACTTTTATGTTTAATAATGAATAGCATGCCAGGGGCAAAATTAAGGGAAATCTGCTTTCTGAGACCCAGTTCAGACCTAAAGTTTCTTAGGCCAAATATAGCAATTACTGGAAACTCCTGAACTGCTTCTGCCGTAGCACAAGTAACAGGTGTAGTTAAATGGCAAGTGCACAAGTGGCTGTATTAAATCTGGTGGTTCCTGTGTGCTGCAGCTTAATTTCCAGCCTTTTCCCTGCTGAAGACTCAGAGGTTGATTTTAAAACTGCAGGAATGTAAGGAACACTTACTCTTCCACGACAGTTCTTGGTTTCTCCAAGCGGCGTCCTATTAACCACCAGTTCATTAAATCAATAAGAGTCAGGAATAAGTGTATGATTTGCTTGTCTCAGAAGCGATAATTTCTCTCTCTAAATATTTGCATTTAAAATTTGGGCTACCTCCAAATGCCCTAACTTCACAATAGAGAAATCGAGTTTATTTTTTTTAATCCTCGTATTTCATTTCTTACAAGGACCTTCCAATAATTTAAACTATTTACAGTGCCTCAAAGATCATTATTTCCCCGTGACTCCTCAGAGAAATATTGGAGCCACTCTATTTATTGCTGACATTAGATTTACCTTTGAAGACTGGTTTACAAAATGGAGACATTAGGATGTGAAAGTCATTATTTTTTGTACATTGCTCAGAATGGTAAGTTTTTGTGTGTGCTCTATTAGAGTAAACATTGCTGTAGCTGCTCAGTTTGTTATGGAAACTTGAAAAGCAGATGCATTAAGGTATTTTGTTTTTAAAAACACACAGTTCTTCATAAGGAAAAATATAAATGCTGTTTGGGGGCTTGTCACGAATGTATATTTAAAAATAACACCCCCCCAAAGCAATGAATAAAAATGCTTTTTGGCGTTCTAAATGGAGGCAGAGAATTGCTCAGCCAATGGAAAAGCAGGTGGGGTAACATATCCTGATTCTTCTAATTGAGGCTGTAAAGAAAGATGAGAGATAACGTGCACTGTTTGTGTCACAGTAGTTGTGATCTGTGAAAATAACTTCAGAGCAGCCTTTCCTAATATTAAAATGTCTCTGTTGCTGTTCAACTAAAAATCAATACAGCTCACAATTTTAATAAGGAACATGAATCTGAAAATGTGTTTAGTATCAGGTTATATAAACACACCCTAATGAGATACTATAAAATCCATCACATTAAAGGCTGGTTCCTACAAGGTATATTAGCTTAAAATGTTCAATATATTAGGTCAGTGTACAACACTACACATAACAAAGCAGGTCTGTCAAGGCAAGATGCATGTTTTGCCCCTTAAAACTGTTATGTTTTGCACATTTTATAAGGTTCTTTGAATACATGAATAAGATAAGTTATTCCCATCTCTTTCTTAAGCAATCTCAGAAATGGCTGTGACCTGAAATTGGAAATCTTGTAAACACCCATCCGAAGAAAATGTGTGCAGTTCTGTCTTAAAGAGATGGTACATGTTTAATTATCCCAACTTCTTCGAGGAGAATACTATTAACATACACATTAGCATCGTCCCATTGGTTCCTCCTGCTGCTCCACCTTAGGGGCAGCAATAGGAGCTAATCTTATTGCTCCCATGCGCATAATAATGAAATTTTGTCTTGTCTCTAAGGCGGTGTTCTTTGGTCTAAAGTACAGCGGGAAACATTCCTGGTTTTTTAGAAAATTTCCTGACCAACTCGTTTTAAAAAGATTTGAAAAATTAAAATTCTTCCTGTGTGAATGCCGGAGCCCGCAGAACGTGTTGCTTTGACTTGCGAATCAAAATTAAGCAATTGTGCAAATAAATTGCTCTGTATTCACATACGGAATACAGTGTACTGGAGCTGTGGGTGTATTCAGCTCTTTGAAAAACTGGAAGCCGTGCATTTGACGTTATTTTATCCTGCAGTGTCCATATAGGCTATTCTCAAAGAATAACATAAGAACAAACAAAAAGAGATGGGTTTAATATAAAATACCTTTGCCTTTTCCTAGCAGTGTTCTACGGACTATAATGGGGAGAGGAATAAAAAAAAACACAGGCAAAAAAATACATGTGAATTCAAGGCTACTGAATTAAGGGAGGTTGTACCAACATTTCCCCCACTGTACATTATTTGTATTCAAGGTTTTTGAAATGACATTGTAATCTGATGATGCACCAGCCTATTATATTGTCTAGCAGGACAAATATCCTTGCGTTTTCTCTGTAGAACTAACACAATTTTTCCATGTCAGAGGTGCATAATATCCTGGCGGTCATAAGGAATGATGCTATTAATCCTCTTGGGCAATCTCCAGGTCTGATTATTAGGGAAATAAATTTGCATGCTGCATATGAGCTAGGTGAATCACCGAGAGCACAAATTATATTTCCTGACAGCAAGTTAGAGAATGGAGCCACATCGCTTTTTTATCTTTTTTTTTTTTTTTCTCTGAAAGCTATAGAATTTCAATTCATTACATGAGATTGGTTAGAATTCAAGTCTCTTTTTAAGTTGATATTAAGTTGAGTCTGTTATCTCTGTGAAGGCTAGTAGGTTCCCCTGAGTATCCACCTAATCACTACTTAAAAAAATCGAAACGTATAGTTAGTGTCATGATTTAGGTACCAGAGCCACTTTATTTATCAGTGTAGAGTGAGATAATTTCAATTTGAGGCTCTGTAGCCCTCATGAATTTAACCATTTTGAAAGCTTTTTTTTTCCTCTGTCTCTCTTTTTCCTCTCTCTGCCTCTTCCCCCCCCCACCCCCCCCTTACTGTGCATATTGTAATAATGGTTATTCTGGGCACCTGTTTCGCCATGCTCTATGCTTTTCTCAGACTGCTTTATCTATCACATCATATATATTTCCTGGTATGTTTTGAAGATTTTTTGGTGAAATGTTATTTGGATTTCAGTTAAGAAAATTTGGCTGTGTTCTCTGTGCCAGGAGTAGTGCCAGACATTTCTGTTTTTCATATCAATGATAAATGTATTTTTATTATTTTTACCGTTTGGCATCTGAGCAACCTTTTTGCATTATTAAATCTGAACAGGGAGAATGATAGCAAATGAGAGGGGAATAAATGGCTGTATGTCCTGATGTATTAATTAAGCAGACATTTATTATAATCACAGTTTTATAGATGTTGTAAAAAGGTACTTTTTCATCCATGATATACATCTGTGTATGGTAACTTCTGTGAGCATTTTTGGAAATGTCCAGGTTTCTTAGATTGGAAAATGGGGATCGCTGGTGCAGTACTGTACATGCAGACAACAAGCACAAACAAGCCCTGGGGTGGTGAGTGTAGATGGATCCAGCTTGGAATTGAGTGAGGAATGTCTCGATTGAAGGTGGGGGGCTATAAATCCATACGGATCAGGTGCAGCCCGGAGTTTGGGGGATTCTGCAACGCCTCTTGCTCCTCACTGGAGCTGAGCCAAGCTTGGAGACACAGAGAACCCCTGCACTGGTCAGAGCTGGGGTTATGACTGAAACGACACGAGCCAGGTAATGTGTCTGATAATGCCAAATCTGAAGTGTTCTTAATCATTTACTTATTCATGAAGTGCAAGCAGCAGCACTGGAAGGAAGGGGATATATCTCTGACTCAGATTTCATGTGTTGCCAAATATACAGCAAAGGAAGCACTTTTAATCATCTTACATGAAACCTGTTTAGGATTTGTCTATTCTCTCATCCGTTGGGTTTCTTTATGCTTCCTGAGCAGAGCTGGTGCCATTTCTTTCCAGAACAAAGGTCCTTTTCTTTGTTTTCTTTTTGTTTGTTTTATTAATTTTCTGCTCGGCATTTGGGTTGTGCTGCTTCACAGACAGGAAGTATTTCCCACATTTAGGAAAAGGAAATAGCCTTTGGAGAAAATTCAAAGAAAGTCCATTGGGGAGTGACTTGCCTGTTCAGAGTGTTATTTCCTATTCCTGAATAGAAACATCAGACTTATTTTTGGCATCACATAGCAGTGCTGCTATAAACACTAGCCTCTTTAATTCCCATTTTGCAGTGGACATTTATACTGGTAACAGAGAGTGTTTGTTGCTCTCCTGAAATAGGGATGAGTGATAAAAGAAGGAAAATTTTAACAAAACTGCAAAATTGCCTCTCTCCTGTTGTCCGTGACCTAGACAAGGTCTCTCTGATACTGCTGAGCCCCAGCAAGGAAAATGAGGGGCCTATTTAAACACGAGTTGTCTGTGATTTTGGAAGTTGTCAGCCTGGAATCCACCAGATCCATGACAGTTGCTGTCATAGGGCTGCCGTTCCTCTGTCTGCAGAGGAGGAGGAGGAGGCTGCTAGGAGAATGATGGGTGTTTTAATGGGCACTCCTTCTGGAGTGGGGCTGGAGCATAAGGCCATCTATGTCTTTATAAATTGTAATAAGTAGATAAAATCAGCTGGTGATAACGCAGAGAGGAGGGAATATAACGATGCCCAGTCGTGCTGCTTCTCTCCAGCAGTAAATCCCAAACAGTGTGTGGATAACACCTGGCAGAAAGGGCAGGGTGGGGAGAGTCACAAACGAGCCAAAGGATGGCAGCTAGTAAAGCTTTTGTTTCAGACTTTATCTACTACTGCCCCTCATCATCACACAGTGAAAATACTCTCCTGAAAAGAGAATGAATGAGTTTTGAACTTGAATAGACAGGGAAAAAAAATCAAATCGAAAAGATTAAAACCAGTAGTTTCGCTGCAGGGGGGAAGAAAAGTGTCTCCCCAGCTGTTCCTTTGGATTTCTCCTTGTATATTAATGTCCATGGTGTGTCTGTATCTTGAACCTTGCACCTGGAAGATCTCTGCCAGCACATGAGGGACACCTGCTTAAATCAGTTGTGCCTGTGTGTTGTCACACGGCAGTGTGTGCCAGTGCATCGGGATTTAGCGGGGCAGCCTCCTCTGCTGCAATTTCTAAACCACCTCAAAATCAGGGTATTTTGCCAGCTGGAGCTTTCACCTTCATTATGGATGCTGTTTCCTGAAGGTTCATAAGCTTAATGTAAATATGTAAAAAGCAAAGCAGGTACAGTGTTGATCTTGGTTCCTCAGCTCTTAGGAACACGAACAGCTAAGGGAGCTGTACCTGGAAATCAGCTGCTTTGGCTGAGGAAAGCACCTCCACTGCCTGAACTCTTGTGTCGCCCCTTAAACTTAGAATTGTCAGTCTGCAGCTGCCAGTATTTTGGGTTTAGTAGGATGAAAAATCAGGGAACACTCTAAAACCCAGAAACAGAGATGTAGCTTCTCTTCTGGTTTCTTGTCGTGAGTTTGAATTGATTCATGAGGCCTCGAAGGAGCCAGTTCTGGCTGCCACTTCTGGGATGTGAACAGCACTGCATCTGCCTTGCTTGTGGAGGCATCCTAAGAAGAAGAGTGAAGGGGAGGGGGAAAGTCCTGAACCAACCCCAAGCAAGCCACAAAAGCCCCCAGCCCGGAATATGCGCCCCGGGCTGCATGTGTCAGGGAAAGGTTTCCTGCAGCCATGTGTGGCGGAAGGCTCTGCCTGGCGTCCTGGGCGACCACTGTGTGCCATCAACTTGTGTTCAGTGACCTGTCAGAGCAGAGAAGGAATTTCACATGGCCTGAAAAACTGACAGAACAGTTCACCTTTCGGAGAAATGTAATATTTTCTGATAAGGAGCTTATGTTAGTTTTCTTAGCAAATAGCCTGAAAGCATTTCTGTCTGTGGCATTTCTAGATGTGATAAGTTGAAGGAAACATCCTTGACCATGACTTAACAAAACAGGCCATTTGTTTCATGGGGTAGCTGTTTCCAGAAATGTAAATAAATGGCAACTTAAGGATGATATAAAATAAACGATCACAGAGACAGCCCAGAGCTGCATTGTTTCAGGAAACACAAGGCACTATTTATGGAGCTGTAAACAGAGGAGTGTGTTTATTATTGCACTTGGAATTAAATCAGAAAGCCAGAAAGCTGAAGTTTTGGGAGAGACCAGCCCACATTTAAGCAGCTCTTTGGTGGGGTTACTGCTCATGCTGCGTGTTTGTTTTGAACTGAGCCAGCCTGTTCTGTGAGGGCGGCGGGCCTGTCTGGCAGGGCCTAATTCTGCCATTTATTTCGCCACCTCCGTGACATGAGTGAAGCTGAAGGGGAGGTGGTGAGCACAGCTGGGGGCAGAACACATCCAGATTTCATTTTGTGTCCATGTCTCAAATATTTTTAAGAGTGTAAATTGAGAGCCAGTGGTGACTCTGTAGAAGCAGGTCCTGGTCAGAGCCTCACAGCCAAACCTTTGTGACTTTCTCTGCAGCTCATGGCCAGAGTAGGAGTATCCTGAGCCAAATCTGGTGGGATAAACAGAATCCAAGCCTGGTTCTGTGGCTGTGGTTATTCTGGGGTGGATTTAGATGTTTTTGTTCTAGGCAGTACCTAGCTCTTTAAGAAAGACCCCCAATTAAATAGCGTTCTTGGTAGTTCTGTGCCACATGGTTTGAAACTACGACACTCTTACTAACGATCTTCGTAATTATTAGAACTATATTTTTGCAAGTCTCACCTGTACCATATGTGCCTCTCTCAAGGAAACATGCTTGGCTCATCTAATACAGTGTTATAAACTGCCTTACACACCCCTTAAATTGAAAACGCCTTTCCCCCCACTGTTTTACTGGTATTCCTAAACTATTACACCACATTTAAAAATGAATTGTGTGCAATGACATTAGAGAAGGGGGTTAGGCTTTCTGAGCTGCTACCAGTGACATATGACTGTAGTGACAGTCAGTCAGCAGTATTCAAACTGAATTAATCTGAAAAAGCAGCAGACTTCAATGTGGAGTTTAGGAGGAGGCTGAGCAGCTACATATTTACAAAAGGGATGTCACTGAACCGTCTTTCTACCCAGGGATAGCCTATGGCTACTTAATACTTTTAAACCAGTAGTGGAAGGATTAAATACACCTGAAGTCAGGTCTTTGAGGCCATTTCCCTCTTGTGCTTTCTTTTCCTTACTTGAGTTGCACCTCAGCAGCTATTTTTTTGAAGCGCTGTGAGGAAGGGTGGGTATTCTGATACCTTTTATTAGAATTGCACAGAAGTAGGAGAATCCTCACAGAGACGCAGGCTCCTTTTTCTGTTGCCTTTGAAAAGTTAAGACATGTGAGGTTACACAAGACACAGACACTGCAGTGGAGGAGGAGAGATATGGTAATAAAGGTGATAGTGATACCTTAATTTAACAAATATGCAGTGCTAATTATGTAAACATGTGAGAACTCTAAAATCTTCTCATCATGTGTGTCACACAATTGAAATATTTTACAGCCTAATTCGAGATTATACAGTAATAATGTTATTTTATATTGGCTAGTTGACAAGCATAGGCCAGGGCTGTCTATCAAACAAAACTGTTGTGCCAGATTGTATCTTGGCGATAAGCACAAAAGAAGAGCAAGTCAAGTTCTGTTTACATATTAATCATTGAATCAGATTTAGGTCTGTACTGCAGACACTGCCTTAACTGGTGTCTGTAAGGGGAAAAAAAAAACTGTGCTTGGGTGGGCCATATTTTGAACAAAGTAATTTCTACAGAAAGCTGCTACAAAGCTCCAGGTCCTATTTTGCAAATGTACCTAAGAGATCAGGTTCCATTCAGAGGGATTTAGGTGGCAATAGCTTTTCTCTTTTACAATTTTTAACTTTTTTTCCCCGTTTTTGCTCACGGACGTTGGGATCGACGCATTGAAATCTGTTGGGATTCTGGCACCTTAGCTGATTATAGAGCTTTATTTGTACTTCTGTGTTAACAGGATGCTCTCATGTATGAAACAAAATGAGCATGGTAAACAAATTATAAAACCTGGACAGGTCTGGTGGCATAAAGTAGAAAACACGGTTTTCCCCACTCTCAAGTGTGCGCTACATTTGGTACTATTTTGCTCTAAGTCTCTCAGCGTTGCATCCAAAATTCTCCTGCCCTCACTACCATGGCAAACAGCACTCTTCCCAAAATCCAAGTCTGAAATCCTGGCCTCAGTGAGGACAGCGGAGGTGCCACCTTCAGGTCAGCACAAAGGGGTGTTGCTGTAGATGTGCTTGGTGAGACTGGACTGTCAGCCTATCCAGCCCCAAGTGCAGCTTTTGGGAATACTCAGTACCACATTGCTCAAGGGAAGACACAAACATTTTTTAGTGCCCAAAGAGGATGTTTCTCTCCAACCTCCATCAGCCCATGGTTCCTGTCTGTCACAAAGCATTAGGGGTTTCAGCCTTTCTGAGATATTTATCTTAATCCTAGCTGGAATGTCCTCATTATTCACATAAGCATCTAAATTAAACTATTCTATATCATATTAAGTCCTTAGCCAGAAGGATATCTTGTGGCAATCAGTTCCGTAGGTTAATTATGAACTGTGTAAAATAATATTTCCCTTATTGGTTTTTAAAGATGTTGTTTTTCAGCATTGTTGCATTAGGAGGAGAGGACTCCAGGACCAGGCAATTGATCTTCTCTCTAACTGTCATTAACTCTCTCGTGTCCCCTTTTTATTTGTCTTCAGTAAACTAAGCAGCCCCAATCTTCACAGTCCTTTCTTCTGCCACTAATCATTTTTGTTGCCCCTTGCTATTTCAGCTTTATGGTTTTCTGAGTGAGTTGATTGTAGCTTGGTACAGCATTTCAGATACGCTGTCCAGTTATTCAGTGATGTGGTAATTTAGTATTAATTCCTATCCTGTTCTTTATGCAGCCCAACAACATATTTACTTTTTTGACTGCTGCTCCCAATTCTTCAGCTTTCTCATTGAGTTGTCCAGAGTGGCACACGTTCTCTCCTCCCTCTTTTTCCCAAGTGGTTGGTTAATTTACAACCTAGCCTTGTGCATGAGTTTTGAAAATTATTCATTCAAATATGCATTACCTTGCATTTATGAACAGTGGATTTCATCTGTCTTCATGCTGCGCATCTGTCTAGCTTTTCTAATCTTTTGTAATCACGAGTAACCTAAATATTTTTGAGCCCTGTGCAAATTTTGTCACCTTCCCCTCTCTTTTCCAGAATGCTAATGAATATATTAAACATCCCCAGTCCTAATACTGACTGCTGAAGCACTTCATGGTGAGCCTTTTAGCAAGCTAGCAATCAACAATTTATTTCTACCCTTTTGTTTCTGTCTCTGGCTGTCTTTGTTTAACATACAGATTTATTTTCAAAGCCTTGCTATTTCCAAGTGTTCTGCTGAGAGCCCTCCCACAGGGTGTGGGAACAAATGCCTGGCTCTGCCCTCGGATGTCCAGTGATACCCGACACTGGTGCCTAACACAGCGTTCACAGGTCTGTTAAGGTTCTGTCAGCTGTGGTGCAGAGGGGTGGACTTGGTTAGGAAATAGAGGTGCAGGTACTGGCAGGTTTGGCAGCCTTGTTCACATCCCCCCCAAAATAAAAAGAGAGGAGAGGGAGATGGATTTATGCAGCTCACTGAAAAGAGACTTTTTTCCCTCACCTTCCGCAGTTTAAAGCTTTCAGAACAGCGCTGCTGGCCAGCCAGGGTAAGTGGATATATAGCATGAGGCTCCTTGCAGTAAGACTGATGGTTTGCACTGGGGTTCCAGGAACAAAAAGAAAAGCCAGTCCTTCTCCCAGAACTGTGTTTGAGTTCCCTTTCAGCCACTTGGTCACCACCTTTCACAAGAGGCAGGTGACAAGTCCATGGTGCTGCCTGCAGCTAATTGCAAAGTGTTTGGTGCTGCAAGGTGCATCATATGGTGATTGTTATCATCATCATCATCATCATCATCATCACCTCGGTCTGAATGTTGCTGGAACATGGAAAACAATGGTCAGGCCCTGCTTTGTTCTTCTCACAGGGTGTTAATGGCCTGGGTTTGGTTTTGTTAACTTTAATGGGCTGTAGTTTGTTCCAGTTATTGAAATTAATTCTCTTACGGCTCCTCTGTCAAACAGAGACACGTTCAGTTTGCAGGTGGGGAATTGGGGCAGGGAGAGGCTTTGGCTGCTCACAGGAAAGGCTTGTGGCAGGCAGAGCGGCGGCTGGGACCCCTCTCTCCCAAGTCCTAGGGAGGACCTGCTCTTTAGTTTTGGTTTTCTCAGCAGGAATTCCAAGATTATCGTGCCAGGCGAGCACGTGTCGGTTTTCATCACTCCCGTTGTTCCCGAGTCCCTGGCCATCGGCCTCTCTCCCTGCTCCCTTCCCTGCATGGGCTCTGCTTTCTATCCTTGCTCCATTGTGTGCTTGAGTGGTGGCTCATACCTTAAAGCTGTTATTTTCTAGTTTTAATAATATTTTGCAACTCATTTCCTGTTTCTTAGCTGACAGCCATTCCAGAAGTAATATTTGGCAGGTACTAATTTGGGTGATGACCACTTGATCTACATTTTTGGTGGGTAATTACTGAGTCAGAAGTGAGCAAATTTGATATCCCCTGACAGTCAGTGAGGCAGGCATTTTTACTACCCACTCATTAGAGATTCACTGGTAGTGAAATGCCCTGAATTTTGTTAGTTCTCCCAGACACAGGAAAAATCTGTTTGTTAAGTACCACAAGTTACTACTTATGTTTATTTTGTCACACTTGCGTGGTCCAGAATACATTGGCACTTCGAACAACGCTTTCTTTTAAGACAAGGTGCTTTGGTAGAGTGAAACCACCACGGGGCCAAAATTCCTATGGCTTGTGAAGCTGGGCACAGTCCTGTGTCCTACGGCAAATCTCCTCCACAGAGATTTGTGTTGTTTCACAGCGATAAGTGAATCTCAGAAGATTTGGAGGCCTCATTTGGAAAGTTCACAAACTGATGCCAAGTCTCTCCAAACTGCAGGAGCCAGATTCCCTGGTTTGCTCTGGCAGCTTTGCCTCGCTCTGGTGATACAAAGCAGCTGCAAATCTCCTCGTGCTGCCCAGCTCAGCGAGGTTTGTGGTGCCTCGCGTTGCCAGAGCACACCAGTGAGCCTTGCCCTCCGAACTGCCTGTGTACATGGAATTGGGCTGGATGTCTCCTGAGAAAAGGGGCCAGTCTGAGATTATCGGCACAGCTTGCTTCCTTGCATTACTTTGGCACCAGGCTCTGCTTCCCGTAAGACCTTGTGCAAAAGCGAGCAAAAAGAAAACATAATGTGGGAAGAAATAGCCAGACTTCTTTTCAAATGTCAGAGAGATTCAGATTTATTTTGAGTTCTAGAAGAAATGTGGGAAAGGGATATTTGCCAGATTCTTGGCCTCCCCATCTGGCTTCTATGAACTACCTTTTTATTCCTTCTTTCCCCATAAGTTTTCCCAAATCACGGAGCTCAAGTCCCCACAGCAACTCCCCCGAGAACCAGCTTAAGTAGACTGAGAATCTAAATAAAACCTGATCGTTGTTTTTGAACCAAGAAGCAGCTGGTATGGTGCCTAGTTTTTTCATTTTCCTTCCAAAATATCTAAAGATATTCAAGTTATTTTGAACGTGACAAGGTACCTGAACCAATACTTTTCCTGGAACACTCAATAAAGCCTTCTCTCCGTCCTTCACATCTCATTCCACAGTGAGCCCTTCTGTGTTTGTAGATCATCGTTCTCTTGGACTTTTTCCTGACTCCTTGTTCGCACTCAGCTCTCCATCCCTTTTGGTTATCCCTTGGCACGTGGGGTCAGCCTCCCTCAGCTGTACTTGTAGGATCATTGCTTTGGTGACAGCACTGAGGGTGGTTTTGTTGGTGTGTAGTATGTGGCTCTTCAGGTTTCTTTTGAGCAATATTGATTAAATACATTTAGTCTCTTAATGTGGTTTAAATACGCAGGGTGTGTTGTGCAGTCCCTCCACAGAGAGGACAGAAAACCAGTCCCCAAGAATTCCATCAGAATTCATTAGGGTTTTGATGAATTGCAACTGCTAAGAAATTGTCTCCCAGGACTTGGAAATTAGTCAGTACCGAACAGTACAGATGTCAAATCAGCTGAAGAGAATAAATCTGAAAAATACTGTCTGAGAGAATTGTCTGTGCCGCAAGTCTGCAGAAATGGTTTAAAAAGGAAAAGAAAATCCCTTCAAGAAGGGATTGGGCATCCCAGAGATGTGGCTTTACTTTCTTGTTCTTCTGAAGTGCTTTCCAAGGAGGGTGTGTGCATACAAAATTAGCGGGGAGAATATCGATTTTAGTCTCTGAATTTGATTTCAAGGTTTGGATTGATTCAGTCTAAATACATTGAGTTTGAAAGAGATCCAGCCATTTATTTCTAAGTGGCATTTAAAATAAATATTGCTCTATATTAATCTAGTGAATAGTATTGTAAGTGCCACAGTTTATGCTTATTACACTTATTGAACGGGCTCCAGTATCTCCTATAGAATAAATGGCGGAAACAGGAAAAAATTCTTTTGATTCTTCAAAACTGTATCAGTCACTTCCTGGACTGAACATCGGGTCAGTATTGGAGGAAAATCATGCACAGATCTATATACCATTGGCAACGTGATTATCTTTTCAGTTGTGAAAACTATATGTGTACCCTTTGTTTTCTGATGGAAATGAGTATCTAAGTATCCTCCTGTGTGGAGCAGGGCAGAGATGTTGTTCGGAAAGCCCAGTTCTGGAGACTGCTGGAGCAAGCAGTGCTTAAAGGTGCTCGAGCTGGTGGGATTGGACACAGATAACAGCCATTAAAGACTTTAGCAGCAGCCTGGTGTGTTTTTGGTGTTATTCTGAAGCTTTGAGGGTGTTTGGATGTGAGATTTTGCTTTGATTCCCCCCCCCCNCCACTGCCTGTTTGCATTTGGGATTTTGCTAAAATTGGATTTTGAACCCCAAATTCAAGCTTTTATTTAAAACGCTGATGTTGGCCAATCACAGAAATAATTGCCAAAGTAAAACTGATCCAGAATTAATTTTGGATCCTGGCCACTGTAGAATTCCACAGGTTCTTATATCTGCTTCAGATCCCACCGGAAAACTGCTCTTGATGCTATAGGTTTGTTTATATGGTTTTTCGTAGGAACAAAAAAAAAGAGGAATGAGAACTAAAAGTGCGTAAAAGGAAAAACAAAGGGAAAAGAAAGTGTGGAATAACAACATCTGGGTGTTCTTTGTGGACTGGAAGATTTGTTTCCCCATTGATACGTGGGAGAGAGGAGTTATTCTGGGGGTAGTGAGAATTTCCTATCATGAAAACCTCTGCTAAACTCATCCTTTTTTCAGTTTGGGAGTTGGTGTTTTCTCACTGTATCTTCACATACTTCAGCACCTCCTGGTTTAGGGAGAGGACCACTCAGGTAATGCGATATTTCTGACCCTGCCAGAGTAAGAAAGTCCTGAAGAACTCACTCCTGAAAGGTTACCTGAAAGGAACTCAGCCTTTTCTGGGGTTCATCCAACTTGCTGAAAGATTTAAATCTGATTAATGCTAATAATGGTGCATAGAAGAACCTAATCTCTTGTGTCTATACAATGCAAAGAGAGAAGGAATCTTAGAAAGCAAGGAAATATCATGTATCACTCTTCTGTCTTTATTTGCTGTGATTCTAATTCAGTTTATTTACTAAACAAAAGAGATTAGAAGGTTTCTCAAACAATACTTTCATATAACCCAGTCTCTTAAGTTGTACTGTGAAATTTTCATGGTTTTGTATTTAGCTTCCCTACATTTAGCTTTACTAGAGTAACTCTGAACCGGCTTCCACCATTCCACCCTAAAAGCTATAATTTCATTATGTTATCCTTTTCCCCTTCCCCTCTTTGCACTCTTGTACAGTTATCCAGTGTTCAGGAAAGCATTTAAACACTCACTTGATTCCATGAAATCAGTGAGACTCAAACATGTGCTTAAGTGCCTGCTGAATTAGGGCCCTGATTTACATCATAAATCCATCACCCTCACTCACTGAGGCTCATCACTGGCAGCTCTCACAAACTTTGTCACTCACCCTCTGCTGCCTGCAGAACCGGGAGAGGTTCCTTCCTCCTGCCGTCCCACCCTCAGGGGAGGGCACAAACCAGGCCCTGCAGCTTTTCCCACATTTAAACAAGTTCCAGGAAGATTATTGGAAGCTCTCAGCCAGGTTACGCAACCCATAAAAGTACAAATGATTTACAAATATTTAACAAGGAAAAAACTAATTATGTGGCTCCTGTCACAATGAGGGCAGGCTCAGAAATGGTATAATCAATATGGGAATGTTAGCTGTAATGCAGTCTGTCAGCTTTTTAACCAACCAAAAAACTCCAGCGAGTCTATAAACAGGATTGACCCTCTCTCTGCTGAATCCTGGCTATGCCAGCAATATTTTCCTCTCATTATGTTCCGTTTTAGCAGTTGTCTGTCATGGGGTCTTTTGAACACTCTTATTAAAGAGGCATCTATCCTGCAACTGAGTGAACTTACCTCCGAGTACAGCAGCTAGGAAGGAACTAGCAAAACCAGAATTTTAGCCAATTCCCAGAAAGCCAAATTCCATTTCAGGCCCCAAATGAGTCTTTAGAGGTTCACAGGAACCTGACATTTGCTACTATGGCTATGAAAAATCACCCATGGTTCAGGTGAAGGATATGTTTGAGGTTTTGTTAGACAAGGCTTGTGTTTCACCTTTGCACTACTGCTACCTGTTAGCTAGGATTATTTTAGCTATATATTTATATCACTACATGTTTATATATAATATATATTCTATTTTGGGCTAATTTCCTCTAAAGGGGAGTAGGTTTCCTCCAAAAGGGTCTGCCAGCAGCAGCTTGCTGGTGTTGGGTGTCATGGCTCCTGGGTGCACAGAAGATGGAAGTTTGAACCCTTTCTGCCCGACAGAAACTACTGAAATCTGACTACACCACATAGTGCAGGAAATTGTTTTCTTATGAGGTGCATATGTTTTAAAAGAAGCAACATTGCCATGTATTTTACATGGGTTATTAAATAACTGTATAAATTTAATGATTCAGATGTTTTGCATTATAACCTGGCATCTCAGGAGGCATGAAAATAGCACAGTAGGAAAATGTCATTGCATACTTCATAGGCAGAGCTGTTAACAAATGGAAATCCTTTTATAACTATAGAAGAGATCCATCTTTAGTCCCCTGCCTGTCTCAACCTTCCACTGGTCTTCTGATGTGAATAAACTGTGACTAACGTGCAGTAGAAACGAGGCTGTTGGAACTGCCAGAAATCTTTACTTACTTAGAGAGAGAAGAAAATATCTCTAGTTTGCAATTATTATCAGTGCATGAAAATGGCAAGAACCCTGTTTTGGCATTCACCTCAGGGAGCAGAGGGAGCAGATCACCATCATCTGATCTCTTGAAAAATGGATACTTTCTAACCTGGGAAGTTTAAGCACAGATCATCAATATTTCTGTTCATAAAGTGCTGGGTGGGTATTGCTCCCCTTGATTTGTTGTTTGTTAGACTAGTTTTGGTTGGTTACAGCATTATACATTGTAGGAACTTTATTTATTGCCAGTGTCACAACAAAGCAAAGCTGCTATTATGTTATAACAAACTAAAGCCACATTTCTAAAGCATCGCACCTGCCCAAACTGCAGTGCTGTAACACCTAATTTACGGTTTATTCCAATCGCGTGGACACTGGAAACGTAAAATAATAATAAAGAAAAGGTTTAGTTGGCCCGTCCCAGCAGAAGTCCTTTCTGGTGTGGCTGTTCATCATGCAGGAAGCTAAGAAAAATGTATTGTCCAGGCTGGTTTTGTAGGGTAAGCGCACAGAGGCACAAATATTGGTGCAGTCAAATGCCCTGTGAGCCCCTGGCCGGATGATGGCTCACCAGGGTCTGCTGGGGTGGAAAGAACCGCAGGTAAACGCAGCTCCCCGTGCCACGACGTGCAGGGACAGGATCTGTGGAAGGATGAACCCTAGGAAAAGACTGTGGAGGGATGAAATGAGTGCTTGAGAGTGCATCTGGAGGTACTCTCTACTCTGGTAATTTTTTCTGGTGCTAAAGCACACCATCCCAGCAGGAAACTGGTGGCAGCCGGAGGTGTTGAGTAGCTTTTTTCATTGGGATGTTACTGGTGAATCTTGGTCCTGGCTGCAGCTGCCGCTGTCCCATTTTACCATGGTGTTTTTCCATGCTCCTGCACGTCGGGGTGATCTTGCAGCATTCCCAGGCATTTGAAAGGGAGCCCCTGGACAATATGTTTTGGTGTGGTAAAATGTTGGTCTATGTCTGGAAGAGTTGGCAAGAGGAGCTTGACAAATAATTTGCAGTTAATAGTTTGCTTGATTTTTTTTTTTTTCCCCTTTTACTTTTTGGCAGATAGTTCTGCAGACTCATAAATTTGCTGTAAATAACTCCTAAGAGCAGGAAGTACTACAGCAGTTCTTGAAAAAGTAAGAGTAGCAAAAGAATGTGACAAATTCAGTAGCTGAGCCATCAGGATACAGAGAGCAGGTATCAAGCTGTGCCATATGTACAGTCACGGTTGGCTTGGAAAGTCTCCTCTCGTAAAACCAAATTGTTCCACTAGGAAGTGAAGCCAGGAGCCTTTTGCCTACAAAATTAAATTGTTCTTTTTTTTCCCCAAACCAATTGCGCTTTTTTTTGTTTTGTTTAATGAAACACCAGGCAGAATCTCATTTTTCTCCTCCAGCTCTACCTGTCTTTTTCCTCTTATTTCACCCCTCCCCTGCCCGCCTTCCACCTCAGGGCGAATGGAAAATCTCATCTTCTTTTTAGGCTATTTATCTTCTCCTTCCCAAAACAGTCTCCTGCAACCCTCGCTGTCTTCTGCCAATATGAAGTTGGACAAGTAAAGAGAAATGGCCAGGGGAGCTGGAGGGAGGCTGATGACTGGAACAGTAACCAGCTTGTTCCCTGACTGACAGAGTCGAGTCCGGTTGAACCTCGCTCTGGGAGAGGCAGCTCAGGCAGGGAAGGATGAGATCCTTCATTTCCCCGAGATTATACATTCAGATCGATGACTAAACTAGGGAGATGGGCCTGCTTATTGTAAAGCAGCAGAAATTGAGGAGTCATCCTCAATACACAGAACTCCCTTCCTCCTTATAAATCGGAACCTCTGAGAACCTGAAGGTGGCTCATATTTGGACATTTCCCCCTTCAACATCATTCTCCTGGGCACTGGAGTCTCCAGGTCTGTGGAAGGCAGTCTTGATAGTGAGGATTTGGTGGCTTTGCTTGGTCTTAATACACGGTTTGGATCACTCAGCAGTGGTGAGGATTGCATCACCTGCTATTGTAGAAGTATTTTGCTAATGGCAAAATCTCAGACCCAATCCTGTAAGGTTCCTGCTGTGCAGGTGTCCCTCAGAAGGAATTAAACAATCCCACCAGCTTCAAGGATAACAAGACAAGACCTTTCTATCGTTTTCTGCACAATTGTGGTTGAACAGTGTAATATAGTCTTGTAATGTCCCTTATAATGAGAGTGTTTTGCCTGGCATGCACTTTGTTTGGAAGACTGTAAGTGAAGTGAATTTGGTTTAGCTGTGTTCAGGTGTGTTGCTGTTGAACATGCATTCAGCAGCTTCAGTCCTGAGAATTTTGACTGCCAAGCATATAAACCAGAGAGATCTGGCCTTAGAGTCAGACACAAGCTCAACGCAGAATGAGGATCTGTAAAATATCAACACAACTCTTATTTCCTATTCTTAATATAAGGAAAAAGCAGCAGCAACCCCAAAGGCAGCATGGGCCACTTGTCCTCTGGGGCATATTCCCTGTACACCTGGTGGTACTGGAGCACCAGGGTTTTGACCAGGTAATGAAATCCACTCCTTCTGCTGGAAATCAGAAGGAGGGAATCTCTGGCTTTGATGTTTCCTTTTTCTGGTTAGCTCAGTTGGTTAGAGCAGGTTCTCGAAATGCCAGGGTTGCACGTTCCATCCCAGTCTGGGCTCTTTGCTTAAAGAGCTGGACTTGATAATCCTTGTGGGTCCCTCCCAGGTCAGGATATTCTGTGATTCTCTCAGGTGTCTGCAGACCCTCCACATTCATTCTGGTGCCACACTGGGTGCACTGGAGAACATACTCAAGGGGGCAGCCCTTCCCCACACAAATGTGCCATGTGGGGACTATTCCTAGGCCAGCAGCAGCTTTGGGAAGGGGAAGCTGGCAGAGGTCAAAGTGGAAGGTTGTTTTCTCAGTGGAAGTTGCTTAACGTGAAGAAAGGAGGGGAATCAGAGCCACAGACAGACAAAAAAGAATGGTCTAGGCAAGTGCAAACCAAGGTTTGTAGATTGGTGGAAGCTGGGGTTGGTCTGCTCTGACCATGTGAAGGTGCAGGCTGGAATGCCTTTTTCCGCTCTCCAACATATTTAATGGTGCTGGGAACCAAAAGTGAGTCACGTGCAGAGACAGAACCCAGTAAGGAATGGTTCCACTTCAGTAGCCTGCCATGAAGGAGTTCGGGCATCCTGACCCGTGCATTAACCACATTCCTGCCTGTGGGTGCACTGTCACCGAGCAGCCTGTCTGGCACTCGGGCTCACCCTGCCCCTCACATGTGGTCACTCAAATCGATGACCAGCAGCCTCCAGGCACACTGCAGTGAGTTCTCTGTCTACTCACTGTGTCTTGGAGCAGGCAGAGAAAAAAAAGCAGAAGTATTCATAATTGCCAAAAGCCATCAAGGAAAATACATAAGTGGAAGCATCATCACTTTTAACATAAATTGATAGCCACAGCCCCTCAAATTATTGTGGTCTTTGGGTGATGCAAGGAAAGGGAACACAGCAGTGCTGCAGTGGGGTCTCTGCTCTGCCCCCAGAGGACCTGGCAGGCAAGAGAACAGCGTGCTGCTGTCCATCTCTCCAGCCTGGCAGCTCCCTTTGTTACTGCCATGGGAATGCTGCTCTTCATGGAGTGTTGGCTCATCTGTGTTTTCACCACACAAATCAAAGTAAAGCCATTTCCCTCTGCCTTGCTCAGGAAACTCTTTAACATCTCGTATTTAATAATCAGCATAAACACACAAAGATAGAATGTATGAGATGCTCGTGGTACATGGCTGCCACTTAACAAGTGTCGCGTACTTGGGAGTGTGTGTAAGGCAGAAAGGCAGCATATGTATTTCGAGATTCTGCGTTGGCTCTGCTGGTTTTGTGTCACCTCTTACATAAAGTAATAACAAAGTGAACACAACACAGATTATGTTCGTCTGGATCCCTGAACGAGCTGAAAGGAATTATTTATTTCTTTTTCTCTGCGTGTGTGGTCACAACAAAATGAGTAACACCGCATAGGGAATATGGAGCATATCACAAAAAAGAGAAAGAAGTAATATATCTCTGAGAAAAAAATGTAAAATCAGGGAGAAAATAAGAAAGACTGTAGGCAGGAAATAGACATCAGTTTCTTGTGACTGCCACAATGGAAGCTAACGCCCGGGATGCCATCTTTTGTTGAGAGGCATCAAATTATTATGTAATTTAACAGCCTGATTGGCAGGGCAAATTTGAGCTAAAGTAAGGTGTGTGTACGGTTTGTCAGATTCCAGGGATGATCATTTGAAGCTAATCCTTTTACTTTTCACACAGTCGTCTTTACACAAGTCTTCCCTTCATGTTTGCATTATCTCAAATTGTTGGGCAGCTACATGTGTATTTTTTGCATGTATGTGATAAGTTTAATTTATAATTAATTTCCGGATTAAGACATCTAGGCAGGCAGAGGAATCTTCAGATGTTGTTAATTGTTTTCTGTGGGATGTGTTTCTTTTAAAGTTTTAATAATCAGCAATTGACGCTGAAGAGCTTTTTTTGACAGGATTGTTTTTGCAAGCCTGTAAGTCAAAGGAAATAGTTGAGCTTTTCAAATATTTTAGTGGTGAAAAGCAGAGTCATCCCAGTACACCAGTTCCCAGAAGGCTGTGTTAAAAGATGGAATCTTTGTGTTAAAAGATCTGGAATCTACAGAGTGATGTGTGCGCTTGTTGTTATTTCAGATGTATAGGACAGGTTTATTAGCAGAGCTCCTCTCTGATACACTCACGCTTTTTTTAGGTGCTGAGATGGGAGCTGAGCTCCTTCTAAAACCTAGAGAATACTGAGCACTTGAAAATGTGTCTGAGCTCATTTGGAAGTTGGGTCCATGATGAGAAAGCAATGCAAGCAGCATTAATGTGGCACTTAATTAAAAGCTATTGAGTATAAAGTGTTAAGAATTTTGATCCTTACTAGAAAATGTGCTTTTTATTATGGGACATCCACACATCAGCAGAGCTCTTGGAAAAAATTTGGCTACTTCCAAAGTAAACGACTGTGTAGCGTAAGTAAAATCAGTACCAGCTAACCCAGCAATGCTACACCACAGTATTTAATGTTATTTCATTTGAAAATGCAAAGCAGTTGTTCCAGCATGGAATTTCTGTTCCCAAGGATCCAATGAATGCTTTGGGGTTTTTTAACTCCTTAGATTAGAGGATCTGCTTCTAACCCAACTCTTCTCTCATGAGCTCTTGCATATTGCACCAAGGTTGAAGTAAGTTGGAGACTGAGAGCACAGTGATTTATCAAATGTGATCCGTTTTCCACTGGTGACAGAACATTCGCAACTTTCTTGGAAGTAATGGTGGGGCTTTTCATGCGTTTCTTCTGTGAAACAGCTACTGTTGCTAAAATGTTTTGCACAGGGAAGTAAAAAACAATTTCTTTCTTAATTAGCACCAGTGCCAATGCTCCGTGTTTCACTCAGACACAACAGCCGCGTATCCAGTGTGACTCACGGAGCAGATATTCCTTGGGAGAGCTCCCTGCCCTCTGTGCTCGGCGAGGATGTGCCATCTGCACTGCATGGGAACTCCGTGTCGGTATTTCTGTGTGCTCTGCAGTCAGTCTTTGAGGGGAAAACACATGTTACTAAGTAATATTAAGATTATTAATATTGTCTGTTTGAGCCACATTAGCGTCTGCTCAGTAATCTCTAAGTGCTGTTACTTTTCAGCAGTGTGCTGTAACAAATTAAAGTGCAACTTAAATTTATACTTCCAAGGATCCCAATTCAGGAGGGGATTTCAGTCCTATTTTCATCATAGCTCAGTGCATACCTTGCTGAAACGTGTTATCATCCCCATTAGACAAATGCAGTTGGAATTGTTGCAGTTCTGTTACACATATCAACACCTGCTTGTTTCCTTTCTTATTAAAAATGGATATGCACTGAAATCTGGTCACATCTGAGAGCTAAAAACAGGTATGAGAAGCAAATCAAGGATTTTGTAGCAGAACTGGAGCACACCTCCTCCAGCAGCTCTGTACGAGCTGGACCCTGGCATGTGTTTTCCACTGAAGACTCTTAGCATGTTGAGGCTGCTTTCTGTGACCTAATAGTGATTTTAAATGGATAGATTTAACTAGAGAGGTTTTCTTGCACATGACCTTTAAAAGGGAAAAAGAACAATGTTAGCATTCTACCCAAACCCTGTAGTCTGTCACTTTGTGTACCATATCATTACTGGCAAAATTTAAAGGAAAACTGCCCCCATTTCACTCAGCCCAGCAATAGGAAAGTTCACAGGCTAAGAAGCACTTGTCACCGTTTTTTAAATTGCAATTGGCATTCCTGAGGAAGCGGCCATTGTACTGAAATGTGATCTCTCTATTCTCTCTGTCTCTCTGCTGGCCAGCTGCTGTGGGTGGGAATGTCTGCCACACACCCGGTGGGGAGGTGCTACCTGAGTTACAAAAACGTATCACCACCCAAAGATGATGCTCCTGCTCCGTGGAGGGCGGCAGAGGACATGGATGAAAGCTCACGTTTCCACTAGGAAGGAACAGAGCTGTTCCAGGGTGGTTTTGGGCTGGCTCAGGAGCAGTTTGGTGTGCAGGGCATTTCTCCTGACTGTGCTTTCCTGTTTCTGAATGTCCTCTTCAGTTAAATCCAGTCACTCCCCAGCCTGTGTGGTTAAGAAAGCAGGTTTTCAGCTGGAAAGAAATGGCAAACCAACACAGTGGTATTTGTGTGACTGTGAATGTGGCCTGAGACAGCAACTTGGGAGCAGTCAGGTGCCCCACTTCATCTCAATGGCCTGCTGACTTGGAGCCATAAAGCTTTAAAGACAAATCTTCTGCTTCCTATCTCCTGCATTTTTTACTTGTTTTATGATATCATCATAGAATGGCCTTGGTTGGAAGGGACCTTAAAGCTCATCCAGTTCCACCTCCTGCCTGGGCAGGGACACCTTCCACTATCCCAGGTTGCTCCAAGCCCTGTCCAGCCTGGCCTTGGATGCTTCCAGGGATGGGGCAAATATGTGTAGACTCGAAACAGCTCAGGGTGCTGTGCTGTTAAATACCACAAATGCAGAATGAAAGTCTGACCCTGCAGAACTTGTAGATTGTGAGCACATCAAAGTCGTAAGGAAGGAGCACTGTGTGTGTTATTAAATGAGCAATGATTGGTTTAAAGACAGGGAGATGAATGGCAGGCAGGTAAGAGAACACTGGGCTGCAGGAGTTGCCCAGCCTTGATGTGCCGCTCATGCCCTCTCTCTGGAGAAGACCAAGGTGCTGCCCACTGACCCTCAGGAGTAGCTCATCTTTAGTCCTGGGTTCAGCAAATGCTGACAAGGGGTGAGTGCACAGCTCACCTTGACCAGGGCCATACCTACTGGACAGAAGGGTGACCTCTGGGACAGCTGATGTGGAAGAAAGAGTATCAGGCTGCAGACGCCATTTGGAAACCCAGAAACAGCACCAATTTGGCATAAGTCCAAATAAGCCAGAGGTGGAATTGGGCGCTTCTGATATAAAGTGGGCTCATAAAAATGTAGGTTGGTGTCCACAGTTGTGTATTGGTTCAAACTTCTTTAAGGGCTGTCAGGATTTCCACTTCTGGCTGAGCCATGATTCAGCTATGTGATGTATTATCAAGCTGGTATTGAGGCCCTGATTATTGGGTTTGACATTATTTGTGATTCTGGCATTGAGGAAGCTTAGCCTAGAGCACATGGTGTATGAGTTCATCACTTGTTAAAATGGTTTTAAAGATCCATACAGATTATGTGCAATTAGCCAGGACTTCATCTGCCCTGAGCTGCACAAACTCTTTTTAGAGACAGTGACTGTTGCTGATTTTTGTTGCTGAGGTTCTTGTCCTGATGTGTTTCCACTGCATCTTCCCAAAGCTCTCTGGGCACCAGGTTCTGTTGTTGATCTAATGCAGGTGTTTTCAAAAGCCATGCTCTGCTGTCACTTGGCCCAAGAGATCTTGATTATAATTAGAAATAGTGAAAAGTACATTGAACTAAGATTTCCAGGCTGCTTTCCCGTCAAACTTTTATGTTGTTGACCTGAGAAAAACTGGCACTGTTTTTCTTTAAAGAAAACATTTTTCTCCTGAAAACATGAATTCTTTGGAACAATAGGTAAACTGTCCTTGTTGTTCATAAACATCTTATTTATGCATCTTCGCTGTTGTGATAAATTAACTGGGTTTGTTTTATATTTCCCTACAGTTTACTTTAAATAATCCTTCACAGTCTTTCACCACAAGACCACATAAGCTTCCTTTTTTAATACCCAGAATGCTGAAATAGCATTTTGAGCACAGACTGTAATGCATAACAAGTGTATAATTTCTTATTGGGAATGCTGTGCAAAAACTTGTTTTCCTATCAGCCAGTCTAAATTTTTTGCTTAATTCACTAGAACCCCTGTGTGTCTACAGGGGTAATTTATAATTAGAGCTGCAGCAGGCAGGATGCTGAAGAGGCATACGTTTACGGACAAGCCTGTTAGGCTCTGCTCCAGATCTGAGCCCCTACACGCCTCCATTTGGCCAACAGCCTTCAAGCTGGGCTAACAGTTTAAAGAGGAACTTTTTGTGACTAATTTAAAAAAAAGAGCAAGCTCCCAAAGCTGTGGAGCCCTTTGCACAGGAGCCAGGAGAGGGGTGTGCCTGCCTCTGTGTGTGTGTGTGTTTGAAATTATCCATCTGCATTACGCAGGGCTCTGCGCAGTTTGGTGCAGGAGGGATGTCTTGTATTCTGCTAAGCATCGTGCACGTTTATGGCACTATATAAATAATAGTAATACAGTAATCATCTAAGTCATTCCATCAAGGTCTCACACTCAAGGATTACCCGCATGATTCTGATTTTTAAGAGCGTCACATTGAAGAGGAGAGGAGGGAAAGGAGAGAATAAGAAGCCAGATCCTGCCTTTGTGGCTGATTCAGCAGTTGAGGGTGAGCGTGGCTTTGCGGAATACCAAAACTTCTGCGTGCTCCCCAAAGAGCCTCCTGATGGTGCTTATTATTTTTCTCGTACGTGTTTCTACCACAAAACCACAGGAAAGGAAGAGTGGCGGGGAGGAGAAATTAAAGCAATGAGGCACGTGAATTGTGTCCTTTTGTTACTGCAAAAAAAAAAGAGATGTTTTTATTTATGTTCTAAGTACCACAGTCTGCTGGAACTGGTGGGCAGCTATTCAGTGATTTTGGGTCAGGCTGGTGTCATCAGGCAATGCCACATCACTTCCCCCTGGCTACTTCCAAAGCAGAAGTTGCCCGTGTGGTTGCTGTTGGTTTAAAACTGAGGGCCACCCTAGTGATATTTCCAGTCATCTTTTTTTTTTTTTTTTTTTTTTTTTTTTTTCTTTCCCCCTCCCAAAAAAAAAAAAAAAAAA